>JAXIVH010000013.1:5078264-5345764 GCA_036785325.1 Urophycis tenuis
GCCGGTCCGACCCCCACACCGTCCCCCCCCTCCACCCCGGTCACCACTTCATGTTCCTGTGGAATGCCCCCACCGAGCTCTGCCAGTCCCGATTCGCCGTGCCCCTGGACCTGTCCTACTTTCAGGTGGTGAGCAGCACCCTGCGCACCGTCACCAACCAGACCGTGTCCATCTTCTACACCGACCGCTTCGGCCTGTTCCCCTACGTGGATGAGGACACCGGGGAGATGTACGACGAGGGCCTGCCCCAGCTGGTGGACCTGGACGAGCACCACGAGGAGGCCGAGGACGACATCCGCTACTACATGCCTGACCGGCGGCCCGGCCTGGCCGTGCTGGACTTCGAGGAGTGGCGGCCCCAGTGGGTGCGCAACTGGGGCAGTAAGGACATCTACCGGCAGATCTCCATAGACACCACCAGGAAGAAGAACCCCGGCCTCAGCGATGAGGAGGTGGAGGCGCGGGCCGAGGCGTCCTTTGAGCGCGCCGCCAAGAAGTACTTCCTGCGGTCGCTGCGGATCGGGAAGCGCCTGAGGGGCAGTCGGCTGTGGGGGTACTACCTGTACCCCGACTGCTACAACTACGACTACAACCAGGACATGGCGGACTACAACGGGGAGTGTCCTTCGCTGGAGCAGAAGAGGAACGACCGCCTGCTGTGGCTGTGGAAGGAGAGCACCGCCCTCTTCCCCTCCATCTACCTGGAGCTGGTGCTGCGCGGGACCCCGCAGGCCCGCCCCTTCGTCCGCCACCGCATCCAGGAGGCGGTCCGGGTGTCGCGCCTGGCCGACCCCAGCTTCTCCACCCCCATCTACGCCTACATCCGCCCCGTCTTCAAGGACAGCGTGGATATCTACATGTCAGAGGTGAGCGTGTGTGGTTCTGTATGATGCTGAGTGTGTGTGTGTGTGTGTGTGTGTGTGGTTCTGTATGATGCTGAGTGTCTGTGTGTGTGTGTGTGTGTGTGTGTGTGTGTGTGTGTGTGTGTGTGTGGTTCTGTATGATGTTGAGTGTGTGTGTGGTTCTGTATGATGCTGAGTGTCTGTGTGTGTGTGTGTGTGTGTGTGGTTCTGTATGATGCTGAGTGTCTGTGTGTGTGTGTGTGTGTGTGTGTGTGTGTGTGTGTGGTTCTGTATGATGTTGAGTGTGTGTGTGGTTCTGTATGATGCTGAGTGTCTGTGTGTGTGTGTGTGTGTGTGTGTGTGTGTGTGTGTGTGTGTGTGTGGTTCTGTATGATGCTGAGTGTCTGTGTGTGTGTGTGTGTGTGTGTGTGTGTGTGTGTGGTTCTGTATGATGTTGAGTGTGTGTGTGGTTCTGTATGATGCTGAGTGTCTGTGTGTGTGTGTGTGTGTGTGTGTGTGGTTCTGTATGATGCTGAGTGTCTGTGTGTGTGTGTGTGTGTGTGTGTGTGTGTGTGTGGTTCTGTATGATGTTGAGTGTGTGTGTGGTTCTGTATGATGCTGAGTGTCTGTGTGTGTGTGTGTGTGTGTGTGTGTGTGTGTGTGTGTGGTTGCAGGACGACCTGGTCAACACCATCGGAGAGGCGGCCGCCCTGGGAGCTGCAGGCGTTGTCTCCTGGGGAGACATGGACGTCTGTGACGATGAGGTACACACACACACACACACACACACGACACAAGACAACATGGAGACAGGGCAACACTGATGAGGATGATGATCTATTGGTCCTGAGATTCATGATGTACATTCTAACCTGAGTGAGGACAAATGTAGATTAGCTAGATCTAGAACATCTAACCATCTACCCCCCCTCCCAGGACTCCTGTGTGGACGCCATGGTCCACCTGAACAAAGTCATGAACCCCTACATCGTCAACGTGTCAACGGCCGCCGACATGTGCAGCTGGGCTCTGTGCGGGGGCAAGGGGCGCTGCGTGAGGAAGAACTGGAACAGCGACCACTACCTCCACCTGGACCCCCGCCGCTACACCATCTACCGAACCGCCCGCGGCAAACTCAGCGTGCAGGGAGGTGTGAGCTTGCATGACGTGGACGAGTTCCAGAAGGGCTTCAAGTGTCTGTGCTACTCCGCCGAGCCCTGCTACAAACCCAACTCCTTCAACTTCATCGCAGATAAAGTCTCCGTCGACACTCTCTCCACGGCGCCGCCGCGGGGGTCTTGCCGGCTCGCCCTGCTGGCTGCGGCCGTGCTGCGGGCTCTTCTGTCTTAACTTGTACAAGTATGAGTACAAATTGTGCTGCGATGCTCCCTTCGTGACACATTCACCTGGCTGCTGAAGCTGATTCCTGGCAGATAGAATGCTAAATAAAAGTGAGGAGTAAAGAGGCGTAGTTTGGCGCTGCCGACTGCTATCTCATTTGTCACTACTTTTCTTTTGCCTTACTTCAAGCTGTATTTTGTTGAGGTTTCTTGTCTGGAGAAAACAACACCAGGTTAAATACGTTCAATAACTAGGTCTATACCAGTGTCATGGACGGCACGTATTCTCTGGTTGAACCAGTGGTTGGCCTGCTGTGTGTCAAGACAAATGTCCATCAAATCGCACAACAACTTGGGTTGCAGTTGCTGACATCCTCGTGTTTTATTCACTGCTCTGGTTCTTAAACCTGCTCAACGTTCGTAGCTAGTTTCATCACTTCCACTTTTCACAAAACGGCCACCAGATGGCGTCAGTGTCCAGATTCAAGTTGAATCCGATTCATAAAAGTTCACTTTCTACAATTGTGTCTGCGTTTGTTTGGAGTGAAGTGTAAATAGAAGTTTACAATTAAAGGTAGTCCTAGTAATTATGAGTGTGTGTGTGTGTGTGTGTGTGTGTGTGTGTGTGTGTGTGTGTTATTCAGAGTCATCTTAGTGGCCGGTACATCTTTGTAATTTAATTTCCCATGATGCAGTGCGGGTCACCATGGATGTGGGACCTGATAATCAACAACACAACACAGTCCAGTCTGTAATATCATATTGATATATATATATATATCATTGTGATATTCTTATCACACATTATGCATTATGTGTTTTTATGGTTCTCTACAATACCTCCTCATTAAGGTCTCCTTATCAGGACCACCTCGTTAGGACCACCTCGTTAGGGCCACCTCATATTGGCCACCTCGTTAGGGCCACCTCATATTGGCCACCTCGTTAGGGCCACCTCATTACGGCAACCTCGTTAGGGCCACCTCGTTAGGGCCACCTCCTTCGTCGGTTGTTGTGTCAGGGTGATTAGATCATGGAGGGAAGCAGGAGCAACCAGTCTCAATCACTTCGGCATCTTCTATCTGATACTTTGTGGAGGTGAAGGTTGTTGAAGTTTTGCTCTACCAGTTAAACAGGGAATCAAACCCTTAACCCTGGCAGTTTTAATGCCTTGCTCCACCACACAGGGTCACATTCCACGCTCCAGGAACTCTTCATGTGAACATGAATGGATGTTCCAGAGCAGAACAAAGAGCTGTTGAATTAGGGGAATGAAATGGAGGAGAGCTGTTGGGTTGGGTCCCACCACAACACACCACCACACAACACAACACAACACAAGCTGCTCAATCAAAGTCATCATATTTATTAGTGTTGATCTGAAGAAGATATGGATAGTATTGTTCTATTCTCAATGGAACATTCTCTGCTGTACATTTGAGCTGTTTGTTCAACTTGGTCATAAGTTCATAGAAAGGGTTTAAAGATGGAGGCCATGATGGCTGAAACAAAAGAGGCAGTGTGCATTGTGAACGGTGGTGTGAAAATACGTTTTTTCTCTCCCCCATCCTCCTCCCTCTCTCTCTCTCCTCTCTGTATCTCTGCCTCTCTCGCGCTCTCTCTCTCTCTCTCTGACTCTTTTTCCTCTCCTCTGGGCGGTACAATGTGCTATCTGTTGTGGATCTGGTTAGGCTGTCAGCCTGGAAATATCAGGGAGGGAGATAGGGAGAGAGAGGTAGGGAGAGAGAGAGAGAGAGAGAGAGAGAGAGAGAGAGAGAGAGAGAGAGGGAGAGAGAGAGAGAGAGAGAGAGAGAGAGAGAGAGAGAGAGAGAGAGAGAGAGAGAGAGAGAGAGAGAGAGAGAGAGAGAGAGAAATAATTTTACATAAATTCCTGTAACACAGTGAGTTGAAATCCAAATGTCTTGCTCTACCAGTGGGAATAGAACCCCTAACATTACAGTGCTAGTGCCTTGGTCTACCTATGGGGATGGAACCCCTAACCCTAGCAGTGTTAATACCTTGTTCTACCAGTGGGGATGGAACCCCTAACCCTAGTGCTAGTGCCTTGCTCTAGGGTCACATTCCATGTTGTAAGAACTATTTTATTCACTTCTCTGCTTCCAACCAGACTGCTGGGGGCGGGGGGGGGGGGGGGGCGTACCCCAACTAGGGGTCCTTAAAGGAGACAATAACAGTGGGGGGGGGGGGTCTAGTGGAATTGTTGAATCCTGGCGATGACCTAGAAACGCTCAACGATTTAAACAAAGAGCTGCGGAGAGACAATACAGCCCTTATCCTCGAGACCACATTACTACACAGAGCTAGAGCTGTACCAGCTAGCAGGCTAGCATTACTACTGGATATCAGGCTAAAATATAGCAGGTTAGCTAATTGGTTAATAGGAAAGTTCACTAGATAGTAGGCTAACTGAATAGCAGGATAGCTAACTGGATAGCACACTTCTTCCTGGATGGAGGCTAACTGCTTAACTTAACTTACTGCATCGCTAGCTGGATAGAGTTAGCTCAGCTTAACACTAAAGGTAGGAGCACAGACTGATGGTTGCTAAAACACTGATAGTTCTGTTGAGGACATCTGGAGAGATTATGATAATGAGGGTTGTATAATCATGAGATTATGTTACACAGTTATGAATATTAATGAGATGGAAGAACAAAGAACTACTACTCTTCTGGAATTCAGAAGAATTCATAAAAAACAGGCCAAGGGTTGTTGTGTTACTGTGTCCCAGCATGAAGTCGTCACAGAGTGTGGAGGAAGTTCAGGCTGTACTCACCCTACTGCTGCTGGGCTCACAGGTTTGATTCCCCCAGTGCCTATGAGCCAAACACTACTGGCTCATCACACCTCACAATCACAGTTGAAATGAAATCTTTTCCTTTTTATTAAAGTGACAGTACTCACTAGATCAAGTTGTCGTAGATTTCTTTAAATATCAAACACAAAGCGAAGGAACACAACAACAAAGTCACAGGGCGGGGGAGCTGAAGGGAGGTAGCAGACTCCCCCACCGAAACACACTACCATCATCACTCACCGTGACAACAGGTGCATACATTAACAACACATTGAATAGAAATATAAAGTAAAATCTTAGCAAAATAAATGTGCAAATTCTGAGTCTGAACACTGGTGAGTTAATACAACAATACGGATATTAACTCTAATATTCAAGTGAAATCTACACTATCGAGTGTGTTTTTTCATATTTATGAGCGAAGTACAATCGTACAAACGAACAAACACAAACGTACGGATGAACGTACAAACGTACCAACAAACATACAAACGTACAAAAGCAGACACGTACGTACGCATGTTCAAACGGACATGGGGGGGAGGGGGCACCCTTCGGGATGTACGTGGACGAGCACGTCCCGTGCATGGCGAGGCCGCAGCCCGTCCTCACAGTCTGACCTTTGACCTCAGGACCCAAGGACCTCAGCAGTGCATGTCTGCGGCCGTGTAGCGTGTGGCGGCGGGCTGGCGGTGGGGAGCGCGGAGTGGCAAGAGCTCCAGCTGGGTCACGGAGGCGCCGCGGTCATCGCCGGGGGTGTGGTCGTCGGTGGGGGCGTGGTTATCGTCGGTGGGGGCGTGGTCATCACCAGGGCCGTGGCCCGTGTCCGAGCACTGGTCCCAGCAGCAGCAGCAGCAGTCCCCGAAGGAGCGGCGGAATGGCCGGCACAGCGCAAACACCAGCACGGGCGTGCCGGCCGACTTGCAGAACAGCAGCATCTGGCTGACCAGGTGGAGGACGTCCATGGTCGTCACGGCGACGCCGGATGCCATGTACACGCTCAGGACGTTGCAGATGTTCTCGGGAACGGAGCAGAAGCCGTAGAGGATGGCCAGGGCCACCACCGTGCAGTTCATCTGGCTCTCCGCACGGAGCTGTTTCTTGTTCCTGGTGTGGTGGTTGCCGCGGGCGACGGTGGCCTCGGCGCTGCGGATGCGGCGAGCGGTGGCCAGTGAGCAGCAGATGGTGAACAGGGTGGGGAGGCAGAAGTAGCAGCCGAAGCACCACCAGAGGCGGGCGCCGTCATACGTCAGGCCCAGGACGTACAGGGTGTCGGGGAGCTGGGTGGAGATGCGCACCACGCAGCGCTTGCCCACCGCCCCCTCCTCCGCACCCCCCTCCTCCGTCAGGAGCTGGCGGAGCAGCAGCTCTGGCAGGGCCAGCAGCAGCGCCCCCACCCAGATGACGCCCAGCTTGGCGGCGGTGGAGGCAGCGTTCTCCACCGGCTGGTAGGAGGTCTGCATGCTGGTGGCGCTGCGGAGCCGGTCGATGCACAGAGCGCACAGAGTGAAGGTCGTGACCCCCAGGGACGCCACCTGCAGAGCAGAGTCAGAGGTTACATAACCTAAGGGATGGTACATAACCTAAGGGGTCTTCACATAACCTAAGAGGTCTTCACATAACCTAAGGGATGGTACATAACCTGAGGGGTCTTCACAAAACCTTAGGGATGGTTACATAACCTAAGGGATGGGTACCTAACCTAAGGGGTCTTCACATAACCTAAGGGATGGTTAGATAACCTAAGGGGTCTTTACATAACCTAATGGGCCTTCAGATAACCTAATGGGTCTTCAGATAACCTAAGGGATGGCTACATAACCTAAGGGGTCTTTACATAACCTAAGGGGTCTTAACATAACCTAAGGGATGGTACATAACCTAAGGGGTCTTTACATAATCTAAGGGATCTTCAGATAACCTAAGGGATGGTTAGATAACCTAAGACTTCTTTACATAACCTAAGGGGTCTTCACATAACCTAAGGGGTCTTTACATAACCTAAGGGGTCTTCACATAACCTAAGGGATGGGTACATAACCTAAGGGGTCTTTACATAACCTAAGGGGTCTTCACATAACCTAAGGGATGATTACATAACCTAAGGGGTCTTTACATAACCTAAGGGGTCTTCACATAACCTAAGGGATGGTTATATAACCTAAGGGGTCTTTACATAACCTAAGGGGTCTTCACATAACCTAAGGGACGGTTAGATAACCTAAGGGGTCTTTACATAACCTAAGGGGTCTTCAAATAACCTAAGGGATGGTTACATAACCTAGGGGGTCTTTACATAACCTAAGGGGGTGTTTCCATGACCTAACAGGGGTGTCAAACTCATTTTCACCCGGGCCACATCAGCATTATGGTTGCCCTCTAAGGATCGGTTATAACTGTAAGACTACATTTAACTACTCCTTAACATATTGTGAAGTAACTGTCTCTGCATTTGATTGTTATTTATTCAAGTGTACAAATACTGTACATACATTTGTATTATTGTAAAAATAGATGGAAGCACTGGAACCACTGTGGGAGATGTAGTTCATGGTCGCTGTACAGTACACTGTGAAGCAGCATATGCCTTTTAAGCTCTCCCGGGCCACATAAAATGATGTGGTGGGACAGATTCGGCCAGCGGGCCTTGAGTTGGACACATGTTCTCTAGAGTATGGGCTCAATGGGCTGTAGAATAACCTCCCTTGGAGAATAGAACCATATACATGTTTGGATTCATATACTCTAATATATATACTGTGCACTTATTATATACTCTTGGCCACTAACTAACTTGTGTTGGTACCTTGCTCTACATACTAAACTACACAGGGACTAGAGCCTACAACCCAGGTGGTGACAAAATACACCAAAGCCAAGCAGCTTATCACAGAGCTAGAGGAATACAGGTGATAACTCAAACCACTTTCTCTCTCTCTCTCTCTGTCTGGTCATTGACAACATGGTTCTGGTTCTTGCTTGCTCTTCTTCATCAACTAAACATGTCACTGAGCTGAAGCAGAGCAGATGTCTCTTTAGGAGAGAGGAGAGGAGAGGAGAGAGGAGAGGGCGTATTTCTAGTCTGTGCTCTTACTTCAACAAGTGAAGTACAAGCTGAAGAAGTTTGTTAAGACCAGCAGCAGAACCTTCCTGTACCAGACTACATAAGTACCAGCAGAATGTTCCAGTACCAGACTACATAAGTACCAGCAGAACGTTCCACTACCAGTCTACATAAGTACCAGCAGAACGTTCCAGTACCAGTCTACATAAGTACCAGCAGCAGAATGTTCCAGAGACTTCCGCTGCTAAAGTGTCTGATATCTGACCTCCTCTTCCTCCGCACTAGGCTGGTTATGAATGGTAAGTTAGTCATTAGATTAGATTAGATTTTTAAACTTTTTTAAACTTTAAACTTTATTGTCATTGCCCATGTACAAGTACAGAGCAACGAAATGCAGAGGATGTCATGAATGATAGGTTAGTTATGAATGGTAGGTTAGTCATGAATGGTAAGTTAGGCATGTGTGGTAAGTTAGTGATGAATGGTTGGTATGTTATGAATGTGGGTAGTTTGGTTATTATCCGTGGTAGGTTAGTTATGAATGGTACATGGGTAGACTATGTGTAGACCATGTAGGTCATAACAGAGCACCAGACGATGTATGAAGCTAACACTGGAAAGATGCCAACCCCCATATGCAACCTCCACCTTCTCTCACTCCTCCTTCCTCCACCTCCTCCTCTATTGCTCCATCTCCTCCTCTCATTCCTCTACTTCTCTATCTCTCCATCTCCTCCTCTCACTCCTTCCTCCTCCTCCTCTAGCTCTCCATCTCCTCCTCTCACTCCTCTCTCCTCCTCCTCTAGCTTTCCATCTCCTCCTCTCACTCCTCTCCCCTCCTCCTCTATCTCTCCATCTCCTCCTCTCACTCCTCTCTCCTTCACCTCTAGCTCTCCTCCTCCTCCTCCTCCTCTATCTCTCCATCTCTTCCTCTCACCCCTCCTCTCCTCTCCATCCACCTCCTCTCCTCCTCTCCCTTCTCCTCCTGTGGGTGCTCTTCTTGATTAAAGAGTGCCCATCATCAGTAACCATTGGTTGTCTGATTGGCTGAGGGCTACCCAGGTAGCGGGTGTCATTAGTAAGCAGGTTTTAAAGAGCACCCATCATCATCATAGACAAAAGAATAACCTACCTCCAGCAAGGGGATAGCTACAGTAGAATAACCTACCTCCAGCTAGGGGATAGCTACAGTAGAGAAACCTACCTCTAGGTAGGGGATAGCTACAGTAGAGTGACATACCTCTAGGTAGAGGATAGTTACAGTAGAATACAGTAGAGTGCCCTACCTCTAGGCAGGGGATAGCTACAGTAGAAGACAGTAGAGTAACCTACCTCTAGGTAGGGGATAGCTACAGTAGAAGACAGTAGAGTGACCTACCTCTAGGTAGGGATAGCTACAGTAGAAGACAGTAGAGTGACCTACCTCTAGGTAGGGGATAGCTACAGTAGAAGACAGTAGAGTGACCTACCTCGAGGTAGGGGATGACCCTGCAGGACAGCTCCCCCAGCAGCCAGTCCTTGGTGAGCTGATGGAAGACTACGAGAGGCAGGCAGAAGAAGAGGACCAGGAAGTCCCAGAAAGCGAGGTTGGCCAGCAGGGAGTTGGAGATGCTCCTCATGTGGTAGTTGTGGCACACGATGCACATGACCGCCACGTTCCCAAGGATCCCCACCAAGAAGATGAGGCCGGCGGCGGTCATGACGGCGTAAGCCCCGCATGCCTCTGCGCTCAGCGGGTAGAACGGGTTCTTCACGTGCTTCCATTTCGGTCTGCGGTTCCCGGGTACGAACGGCGTCAGGTCACTGAGGTCCGGCGGAGTGAACACCTCATAGTCGCTGGCCTCGGTGACCGCGCCGTTTGGGGCCGTCTGACCCTGGGCCATGGGCTGAGGCAGCGGCGGTTCACTCCGAGCCCCAATCCCGTCCAAACCAGACGCGCTGCTTTGACCTTTTCTGTCGCGCTTTACGCGTCGCCTCTGGCGGCGTAGTGCCGCACTCGTCTCTCTACAGCTTCGAAGTTCGACTTTGTTATATGTTATACTATATCTATCTGTATATGGTGCATCAGTATATCGTGTATCGCTATTTCGTGGGACATCTTTCGCGGAGGGCTTGACACGACCGCGTCTCTCATCGCTCCTCGTAACCATGGCAGCTGCCATCACTTCGCCAAAGAGGCGCCCGTGGTACCCACGCCATCCCCGGCTGCTCTCACTCCAGTCCGCCCGCGATGCGTAATGACGCGCGGGGCGCACCGGGGTCTGTGTGTCGGCGTGGGGGAGCGGACTCAACACAGACCAGCACAACAGCCGGAACGCCAGCAGCAGCATCCTGGGGTCGTCTAACGCGGGCAACCGAAGCGAAATGTCCTTGGCGACGAATGATCCATCGGTGACCAAAGCGTTACAGTGAGCTAGTTAGTATGACAGGATTGTGTGTTGCGTTTAGTAGTAGTTTTGTTTAGTAGTAGCTCTAGTACAATGTTTAGTAGTTTGTTTAGTAGTTTCTGAGTGCTCACTCCAGTTCCCAAGCTTCCACTAAGTAACCCCCCTAGTGCAGTAATACCGTGGGGTTGTAGAGACAGCAGTAGAAGGTCTGCCAACTTCCTGTGGGGTTCCACCCTCGGATGGAGGGGGTGGGCTGTCGCTTGGGGGGTGGGGGGATGGGGGGTCGCCTCTATCCGTGGGGAACACACCAAGCAGGGAGGAGAACCCTGGACCGCTAATCTTGTTGTCCGTGCGCCTTGGGACCAGCTGGACTCAGGGACTGTGGTCTGGTCTGGGATGGGCTGGGTCTGACGACAAACCCGCATAACCAGAGGCAGAGCTCCCCCTGGAGGCAGAAACATCGCTGCACCTCTTCAATATCGAGACCAGCGGGCATGCACACAGAGCGTGTTCTCTCCTCTTCCTTCCTTCCTTGCCTGTGCAGAGCAGAAGGCAACGCTCAGTGAAGTGAAGGTACGAAGTTATTCGACAGAAACCCAACATCCAACAACTTAGTCCTGGTCTATGATTTGGCAGCACAGACGATCAGATATCACCGCTGTGAGCCCCTGAAAACATAAATCTTTCTTTTAAGATACAACTGAACAGACTGAACCCTACAACAACATTTCAGGCTCAATACTCCAGGAGCATCGACATGTCCCCTCTCTCCCATCAGCTTTTGAAAGTACAGATTGTGTGCAAATGTAATCATTGCATCTGCATGAGATCCATCCCTTCATAGCAGCCCGGGCCACAGGTACTGGGTCCAGTACAGAAGTAGACAGACACACAATAGACATTTAAGTGTTATTCTCATCACTCATCTTCTACCGCTTATCCGGGGTCGGGTCGCGGGGGCAACAGCTCTCCACCTCGTCCTGGGTCTTCCCCGTGGTCTCCTCCCAGCTGGTTGTGCCCGGAACACCTCCATAGGGAGGCGCCCGGGGGGCATCCTTATCAGATGCCCGAACCACCTCAACTGGCTCCTTTCCACGAAAAGGAGCAGCGGCTCTACTCCGAGTCTCTCCCGGATGACTGAGCTCCTCACCCTATCTCTAAGGGAGACGCCCGCCACCCTCCTGAGAAAACCCATTTCGGCCGCTTGTACCCGCGATCTCGTTCTTTCGGTCATGACCCAACCTTCATGACCATAGGTGAGAGTAGGAACAAAGATAGACTGGAAGATCGAGAGCTTCGCCTTCTGGCTCAGCTCCCTCTTCGTCACAACGGTGCGGTAGAGCGATTTAAGTGTTATTATTTCATGAAAAGAACATATCACTTCTGAGGAAGTGAAACTAAATAAAAACTGACCTCAGAGGAGCAGTGGTTGTATCATAATCTTTAATCACATCCAAGTACACAACAAATGTAGAAACAAGACAGACAGTTAACATCCAAACACCCAGAAAGCTTTAGATTAAATCCTGTTATGTTCTGTAACACTGAGAGAACTGGTCAGCTGGTAGATTGGAACAAAAACCTAACATGTTACTAACCCTCTGTAACCTCACACTAAACTCACCTAAAACCTTAAACTTAACAAACTCACCTAACACGTAAACTTAACCATCTCTAACCTAACACCTGAACCCAGCTCTTATCCAGTAACTGCAAACGTTTATCTAACGTTTACATTCCTTCTAGTCAGTATGATAGCACCCTATCCAAGGTAAACTTTATGACCACGCCCTATTTGTGGTCACGCCCACTTACGACCAAACCCCACATATGACCACACCCCTCTCTGGCCTGACCCACTTTGGTCCCGCCTATTTCTGTCCCCGCCCCAGATGTGTCGAGTCCTACAGGTCGGTGTTCCAGTTGACGCCGCCAGGACACCTGTACTGAGTCAACAGCTCATTCACCCTCTCTTCATCCCCCCCAAGAGCACTAGAGAGAGAGAGAGAGAGAGAGAGAGAGAGAGAGAGAGAGAGAGAGAGAGAGAGAGAGACAAAGGAGAGGAGAGGGGAATAAGTAATGTAGTCATTTTTATTAGTTTACTCTGGCAGCATGAAAGTGGTTTAACTCTGGTGGTGTGAAAGTGGTTTCACTCTGGTGGTGTGAAAGTGGTTTAACTCTGGAGGTGTGAAAGTGGTTTCACTCCGGGGTATGAATGTGGTACAAACCTCTTCCTGACAGTCTGCATGCGCCGCAGGAAGGCGCAGAGGGAGCTGTGCTTGGCCTTGGCTCGCAGGTATTCAGCGTAGCGGTTCGAGAACTCGATGTCCCCCAGCTGCCGCCGCTCCTCGCCCCGCGCCCCTCCCGACCCCTGTGACCCCCCGGACCCTCGTGACCCCCCCAACGGGCTGGACCAACCAGAGGTCAATACGAGACATTAGATTAGTGATACTAGTGTATTAGGTGTTGTTCAATACAAAGGTGTGGCTTTGCTTCTCAACATGTTATTTCCCACATTCACCCATTCACAACACACACACACACACACACGCCCCCCAACATGCAGGGCAATGCTAACATAGAGACATGTTAATGAAGACATTCCGAAACAGAGACATGCTAATAGAGACATACTGACATGCTAACATTGAGACATGTTAACACAGGCATGCTAACTCGGGGAGCTACCTGAGGTGCCTCCCTAGCGGGGCATGGATGCAGCTCCAAGGTGAATGTAGACATGTCTCACTCTGGGAGGCGGCGTTGTCTCCCTCAGGCCTGTGGAACACAAGGAGCACTGAGGGTAATAACACCTCATGTACGTTTACTGCACAACTAAATGTGATCACTAGCAGCGCTAGGACCATTTAACCATCACTAGCACCTCTATGATCATTTAATCATCACTAGCAGCTCTAGGATAATTTAACCATCACTAGGATAACGTAACCATCACTAAAACATACCAGTAGTCAGGGTGAGGGGTGAAAGGTTAGGGCTAGTTAGTGGGGTTGGGCAGGGGGGTGGGTGGTGAGGTTAGGGGTTAAAGGTTATGGATAGTAACCTGGGGTAGGGTTAGGGTTATAGGTTAAAGGTTAAGAGTGGTTACCTGGGGTTGGGTAGGGAGGAGGTGGTGAGGACCAGCAGTATGGACATCAAGACCATCTGGCCCATGCAGCTCAACAAGACCATGATGGGGTTAGGATCCAGGCCAAACAAGCTTTAAAACCATGAAAACATACTTTTGCATCAAAATCATCTAACTTTAACTTTGAAATCATGAAAGCAATCTAACTTTAAAAACCATGAAAGTAACTTGACTTCAACATCATGAAAGTAACTTGACTTCAACATCATGAAAGTACCTTAACTTTAAAATCATGAAAGTAACTTTAACTGTATTCCTAGAAAGGTTTGTTACCGTCTAAACATGACCTAAAACTAACCTGATACAACAGAGAGGAGACCAGAGAAGGAGAAGAGTGAGTGAGAGAAGAAAGGAGACCAGATGAGAGAGGAGAGGAGAGAGAAAGACTCAAGGAGGAAGCCAAAGCTGAGAAAAAGAGAGAGGGAAAGAGAGAGAGAGAGAGAGAGAGAGAGAGAGAGAGAGAGAGAGAGAGAGAGAGAGAGAGAGAGAGAGAGAGAGAGAGAGAGAGAGAGAGAGAGAGAGAGGAGACTCACGGTGAAGCAGCTAGTCTAGTACCTAGGAGTCCTCTGAGGGAGAGTCGACTCCAGCTCCTTAAGTAGCCCATGCTCCGTTTATGGATCATCATCTGGTTATTGACCATACTGTGGTTATTGATCAGCAGCAGATGTGAACAGCGAGCAGCTTCTTCTTTTACTGCCTGTGTGTTGACTGACCCGTGGGCTCCACTCCCACTCTCCATTGCTGTGTTTGTTTAGTCGATAAAGTTTTGACCAAATTACCGGTCACCGCTTCCTTAATTGGTCTCTGATGACAGCCTTCTCGTTAGGCGACCATGTCATGTAACCCAATCAATAGGTCATGATTGGCTTACACTCCAGACATGGACTTCTTTGTGTGTGTGTGTGTGTGTGTGTGTGTGTGTGTGTGTGTGTGTGTGTGTGTGTGTGTGTGTGTGTGTGTGTGTGTGTGTGTGTGTGTGTGTGTGTGCGTGTGTGATAATAAATGTTGTAAATATTACATTTCTCCTGAAACAGTATTTAAAGGTCCAGGCTCATGTTTGGTACTCCTACTCAGAAACATGTCCTGCTCGATGAAGGGTCGACTGTTTCACACTAAACTGCCGGTATGACCGCTAGGGGGCGACAGAGAGGAGATCAATCATTTCCATGGGCGCTTGAATCCGATCGAATTAATTCTACAGTAGAATATAATAGAACGCAGACAGTGATAGACATGCAATCTATGATGCAATTAATACATTATGATATCGTTTGTACAGTCTATGATATAATTTATTATGATGCAATCTATACAGTCTAAAATAGAATCTACATTGCCTAAAATCTAAACAGTATGATTTTATCTATACAGTCTATGATAGAACCCATACACTGATGGACTCTATGCAGTGTCTGGTATAATCAATACATTGTGATATAATCTATTGACTCTAAGACAGAATCTATACAGTATGATTGAGTCTATACAGTCTGTGACAGAATCTACACAGATCAATGAATAGGATCAATAATAATAATAATAATAATAATAATAATAATAATAATAATAATAATAATAATAATAATAGCTGAATTAAAACCACGAATATGATCAATGAGAATTACAAAATGTAATAGCTTTCAAGTATAGTGCCTTCAGATTCATATTGGAATTCGTTCTGTTCATCTGGGCCTACTGGCCATCATCTCTCCATCTTCCATCATCCATCCATCCGTCATCCATCAGGAGGTGGTGACAGAACTGGCCATCATGATCCGTGATTTCATGTATTATCTGCTATTGGTTCTGTTGGCTCATCAATACATCTCCTCCGAGAAGGAGACTGGTATGCATGTGGAGGGGGAGGAGGAGGAGGAGGAGGAGGAGGAGGAGGAGGAGCACATATTGGCTAATATTAGTTAATACAAGATCATCACTTTAAGTCCTAATGACATCATCCTACTAAACTAGTGTGTCGTCATTAACGAGCTGCAGCCCGAGCGCAGTTATACGAGTGCGTGCTCAGGTGATAGGGTGACAGGATGAGGACCACCAGGGGGCCATTGCGCCTGGCCCAGTGCTCCCCCTCAGGACTTCATTACTTTCACAACACATAGCCTGTGATCTGGTCTCGCGGGGTCAAGACGGCTTCGCGACTGACGGAGGCGCGTCCATAAAGCCGCGACTCTCCCTGGCGCCCAATGACACGCGGAGAGCCAGGTGTAAGCGGCTTACACGGCCAGAGGAGGCTCATTTGGATAATCGCCTTTCTCCTCACGGAGCTCCGCGTCAACTTGTAGTTTATTTCCAAAAATTCTAGGTGTCGTGAAACTAATTCCCCAGGAAGGAAAGGCTATTTAATTAACTATTTTGTGTAGTCTTGTGACGTCACAGTCTGTGGATAACACCTGGAACGCGCGCGCAACGGGCGCGCCCCTTAAATTGGTTGGTAACGGGGACGCGCGGTGGCACCGTTATGAAGGACAGCACGCGTTGCACTAGAATTGGGTTTCCGCCTCGAACCCCCAAACATTTTCTCTAACCCCCAACCCCTGGAGGAGCGCCCCGAAGACATGCCTACATGAAGACCCCCCGGGACCACACGGGCTGTCCGCAGCGATGCCCGCGAACCTCTCCTCCGCGGACCTGAGCGGGGCTCCCCCCGGAGACCCGACCCAGCTCCACTACCCGGCGCTCCTCTTCGGAGTGCTGCTGATCGTCGTCATCGTGTGCGGGAACGTGCTGGTGTGTGTGAGCGTGTACATGGAGAAAGCCCTGAAGACCACCACAAACTACTTCATCGTCAGCCTCGCGGTGGCCGACCTGATGCTGGCGGTGCTCGTGCTGCCGCTCTTCGTGTACTCGGAGGTAAGCGAGACGCAGCGTCCCGGGGGGCAGGCTGGTCCTGGGGGGAAGGACCAGCCTGGGGGGGTAGGTCCAGCCTGCCACCCAGGACCAGCCTGCCCCCCGGTATTCAAACACGGACCCACTGAAACACTCCCCACGTGCTACTGTTAAACCATTCACACTTTATTCAATATGAACGCTCCACTTTATTCAGTGGAGCGTTAACCCTTCCATTTAGAGACAGGTGTTTAAACCCGCCTGTCTGTGGGTGAAGTGTGAGAGCATCAAAAAGATATGTATCAAAAGAAACTTCTCAAGCTGTTTAACCCCCTAACCTTTAACCTCTCTAACTAACCTTAACCCCAAACCTCTCTAACTAACATTAACCTCTAACCTCTGTAACTAACCCTATCATCTAACTCTAACCTCCCTAACGAACGATAACCTCTCTAACTAACTAACCCTAACCTCTCTTAACTAGAGTGATAGTTAAGAGGGCGGCAGTAGCTCAGTGGATAGAGCCAGGGGCGGCACTAGGGGGGGGCTCGGTGATGCTAAACCAATGCCCCCCCTGGATTAGCCATAGCACCCCCATAGCACCCCCAAGAAAATCATTTATTTATTGTTTATTACGTGACACATATGCCATCACCCTCATTTCATGGCACCCTCGGTAAAGCGCAGAGCACCCCCATAGCACCCGCAGAAAACAATGTTTGGTGCCGCCACTGGGTAGAGCAGGTGGATAGAGTAGGTCGTCCACTAACCACAGGGTCGGCAGCTCGATCCCCCCCTCCCCTCCTCCAACTGTCCGCATGTCCAAGTGTCCTTGAGCAAGACACTGAACCCCAACTTGCTCCCCGGGCGCTGAACATAGCAGCCCACTGCTCCTATGTACCATTGGATGGGTCAAATGCAGAGAACAAATTTCGTTCCCATATCTAAAAAAAATACTGATCAATAAAGCCCGAGAGGTCCTCTCTTTTTCTTCTTCTTCTTAAAACAAGTTAACCTGCCAAGGTCTTCTTCAGCCTAAACAAAATCAACTTCTGAAGTATGCTGACCCCTTCAACCCCTACCCATTAACCCCCTAACCCACTGACCTTAACCCTCTGACCCTAACCCTTCAACCCTAACCTGTTAACTCTGACCTTTATCCATTAACCCCCTCATGCATTGACCTTACCCCTCTGACCCTAACCCTTCAACCCTAACCCATTAACTCTAACCCATACCCATTAACCCCCTAACCTTAACCTTCTGACCCTAAACATCCAAATGTGACCCCCTAACCCTACCCACTAACTAGCATCATAGCCACCCAGTGTGCTAACATAGTATCATAACTTCCCAGTGTGCTAACATAGCATCATAGCTACCCAGTGTGCTAACATAGCATCATAGCTACCCAGTGCTAACATAACACCATAACTGCCAAGTGGTAACATAGCACCATAGCTCCTTAGTGGTAACATAGCATTGTAGCTTAGATACTGTGGTGGATATTATCTTAACAAAAGTAAGAGGGTTCGGGAAGGCCGTAGTTTGAATGATCAAGACTTTATTATCACTTGCAGCGAAGCAACACAAAGCCTGAGTCTGTTTACAAAGTGACTCCCGCACATCCCCCATGTGTCCCTTTTTGTCCTGTTTTCCAACCATGATGTCATCACCTTGAACATTTCATATCATACATAGACTGCCCTTCCTCCCTTTACTGCTGGAGCCCATCTCCACATATCCATGCATGCCCATCCTCCCCATGTCCATTCTGGCCACTTCTAAACATTCAAGTGGACACTTCAGGGACAACAAGGGGTGAACCAGGGGTGAGCCAAGTACGTTCATGCTTTTCATGGACAACCCAATGATTATACTCGCTTTAACTTGGTTAACATCTTCCATAATACCCAGTGCTAACGTAACATCATAGCTGCCAAGTGCTATCACTCTCATAGCTCAACTAATGACCATTTTCTTTGCTCATGACCCATTATTACGCTCCAAATAAAACATACTTGGGTTGTGAAAATACAAACAAATATGAGTCTTTTGTTGTACTCACAGTGAAAGGGGTGACAGAGTCCCGCCCCTCCTCTCTGATTGGCTGTGAGACTGGCTCAGAAACAATGCTTCACCCCAGACACTGCATTCTAGAGAGTGAAAAAAATGAGGATCATTAATGAGCTCCTCTGGCAGAGGGTCCCAGCAGGAGACCACTGACCATGTGTGTGTAGTTCCAGGGGGGACTGTGGTCTCTGGACACGGGGGTGTGTGATGGGCTGATGACCATGGACGTGCTGCTGTGCACCGCCTCCATCTTCAACCTCTGTGCCATCAGCATCGACAGGTCAGTGGTGGCTAGCACGCTAACATTAAGTTGTTGGTGTGTTGTAAGCATGTTCGCAATGGACTTAGCGTAGCATGATGGCGTGTTAGCATGGAGTTAGCTTTGTGTTAGCCAGGCTCCAACAGTTAGTCAGTTGTGGTTGACCTTAAGCGCTCAAACCCATTGGAAGAAGACTTGGGCGGAAAAATAGATTTATAGATATACCTCATTTTAGATATGAACTCCTTCAGACTTCCCATGGATACAAACCATGCAGTTGACCTCTAATACATGTGGTTCACTCTGCCAGGCAGGGCTTGTCAGTCACGGGGGGCTAGGGAGTCTAGTGGGGGGTCTTGTGAGGAGCCAACGTTAGCAGTGCAAGCTCAAAGACCTTACCATGTGGGTTAATGAAGTAGCATCTTATGCCACCTCAGGAGTAGGAGCCAGAGTCCACAGCAGGAGCACACAGAAACACTGGGGGGGGGGGGGGGCTGTATCTGTGATTTAAGAGCTGGACTAATAAAGTTAACCTGACCTGAATCAGCGCCACGCCGGCACCGCTTTGGGCATCTCCCCGCAGCCCCGGTAACCAAGGTGTCATGTGACGGCAGGTTCATCGCTGTCTCTGTCCCGCTCAACTACAACCGGCGCCACGTGGACCAGCGCCAGACGGTGCTGCTGGCGGCCACCTGGGTGCTGGCGCTGGCCGTGGCGTCCCCGGTCATGTTCGGCATCAACAACGTGCCGGGCCGCGACCCCAGCGAGTGCAAGCTGGAGAACGACGACTACGTGCTGTACTCCTCGGTCTGCTCCTTCTTCATCCCCTGTCCCATCATGCTGCTCCTCTACTGCGCCATGTTCCGGGGGCTCCGCCAGTGGGAGGAGGCGCGCCGGATGAAGCTGAGGAGCAGCATTCAGGCCTGCCGGAAGCTGCAGGAGGCCGCCACCTCCCTGCCCCCCCTCGCCTCCCTCCCGCCCCCCCTGCCTCCCATCATAGAGCGGGACCCCCCGGACAGCGAGGGGGAGGAGGTGGGGCCGCGCTACCCCTCCTCCGACTGCAGGGCGGCGCCCGCGGTGCCTCTCTCTCAGGTCCGCTTCGCCGCCGACCCCAACAAGAAGAAGAGAGCCAAGATCAACGGACGAGAGCGGAAAGCCATGAAGGTCCTTCCTGTGGTGGTAGGTGAGTCGAACCCTCGTCCAATACCCAATAACGTCTCATCTCCAATAACCAATAACCAATGGGGTTGTGAGTATGTGTTACTGATTGGATGAATCAAGTATCCACCGCGAAGGAGCACCCGAACAACACAAACGCAAAACGTTGACGCAACATCGATGAATGTAGTTACTGCCACATTTCTATCAGTGTATTTTCGTGTGTGCTGGGATGCTGCCCTACTCTGCAGCATGGTTTAGAAATCACTGTCGTGTTTCTGCCTTGGTCCCTGGTCTCCCACAATTAGATTTCACTCAGTCATCCCGTCTTTGGGAACATTAGACCCAGGTGCTGACCCCCTAGGATCACACAAGATCCTAAGACTCTCATGCTGGTGCTCTGTTGCTGGTGGAGGAGGTGGTGGTCTTCTTCTGCAGACCACGACCTCCTCCACCCTTTGTGGTGGAGGTCATGGTCTGAAGAAGCAGACCACCACCCTATGTGACCACCCTCTTTGGTGGAGCAGGTGGTGGTCTTCTTCTTCAGACCACCCAGCAGGAGGCTTTAGGAGGAGCAAAGGAAGGTCGGCTAATAATAGAGTGTACGGCAGGAGCGACGGCCGCTCAGTTAGCCGTTGATCCTCAATCCACTTACCAGCCGGTCTCTGAGGTCCTGCTCCGCCGGGGCCAGCTCTCACGACCAGCCTATGCTCCTGTGTCTAGGAAGGCTCGATTGGTCAAGAGAGGTGTTTAGCCTCAGCTGATTGGCAGGTCAAGTCTCGTCATTCCCAGCTAGCGTGTTGGCTAATGCGGTCTCCGTTAAAGTCTGGTTATTTAGAACACCCAGGGATGACAGTAGTCTCCCAGGCTTCACTCAGGTCCTCCATCGACACGAACACCAGATAACACAGTGAGAACAGAGAGGAAACAGCACTCCCCTTATCAAGATAGGCTGGATAGACTTCAGAGACACTAGAACTCCATCCCTCATCAGAGCCACAGCTGAGGTCTACAGAGTGTCATGGTGCGTAGCTGAGGTCTACAGAGTGTCATGGTAGCTGAGGTCTACAGAGTGTCATGGTGCGTAGCTGAGGTCTACAGAGTGTCATGGTGCGTAGCTGAGGTCTACAGAGTGTCATGGTAGCTGAGGTCTACAGAGTGTCATGGTAGCTGAGGTCTACAGAGTGTCATGGTAGCTGAGGTCTACAGAGTGTCATGGTAGCTGAGGTCTACAGAGTGTCATGGTGCGTAGCTGAGGTCTACAGAGTGTCATGGTGCGTAGCTGAGGTCTACAGAGTGTCATGGTAGCTGAGGTCTACAGAGTGTCATGGTGCGTAGCTGAGGTCTACAGAGTGTCATGGTAGCTGAGGTCTACAGAGTGTCATGGTGCGTAGCTGAGGTCTACAGAGTGTCATGGTGCGTAGCTGAGGTCTACAGAGTGTCATGGTAGCTGAGGTCTACAGAGTGTCATGGTAGCTGAGGTCTACAGAGTGTCATGGTGCGTAGCTGAGGTCTACAGAGTGTCATGGTAGCTGAGGTCTACAGAGTGTCATGGTAGCTGAGGTCTACAGAGTGTCATGGTAGCTGAGGTCTACAGAGTGTCATGGTGCGTAGCTGAGGTCTACAGAGTGTCATGGTAGCTGAGGTCTACAGAGTGTCATGGTAGCTGAGGTCTACAGAGTGTCATGGTAGCTGAGGTCTACAGAGTGTCATGGTGCGTAGCTGAGGTCTACAGAGTGTCATGGTGCGTAGCTGAGGTCTACAGAGTGTCATGGTGCGTAGCTGAGGTCTACAGAGTGTCATGGTGCGTAGCTGAGGTCTACAGAGTGTCATGGTAGCTGAGGTCTACAGAGTGTCATGGTGCGTAGCTGAGGTCTACAGAGTGTCATGGTGCGTAGCTGAGGTCTACAGAGTGTCATGGTAGCTGAGGTCTACAGAGTGTCATGGTAGCTGAGGTCTACAGAGTGTCATGGTAGCTGAGGTCTACAGAGTGTCATGGTAGCTGAGGTCTACAGAGTGTCATGGTGCGTAGCTGAGGTCTACAGAGTGTCATGGTGCGTAGCTGAGGTCTACAGAGTGTCATGGTAGCTGAGGTCTACAGAGTGTCATGGTGCGTAGCTGAGGTCTACAGAGTGTCATGGTGCGTAGCTGAGGTCTACAGAGTGTCATGGTAGCTGAGGTCTACAGAGTGTCATGGTAGCTGAGGTCTACAGAGTGTCATGGTGCGTAGCTGAGGTCTACAGAGTGTCATGGTAGCTGAGGTCTACAGAGTGTCATGGTAGCTGAGGTCTACAGAGTGTCATGGTAGCTGAGGTCTACAGAGTGTCATGGTGCGTAGCTGAGGTCTACAGAGTGTCATGGTAGCTGAGGTCTACAGAGTGTCATGGTAGCTGAGGTCTACAGAGTGTCATGGTAGCTGAGGTCTACAGAGTGTCATGGTGCGTAGCTGAGGTCTACAGAGTGTCATGGTAGCTGAGGTCTACAGAGTGTCATGGTAGCTGAGGTCTACAGAGTGTCATGGTGCGTAGCTGAGGTCTACAGAGTGTCATGGTGCGTAGCTGAGGTCTACAGAGTGTCATGGTGCGTAGCTGAGGTCTACAGAGTGTCATGGTGCGTAGCTGAGGTCTACAGAGTGTCATGGTGCGTAGCTGAGGTCTACAGAGTGTCATGGTAGCTGAGGTCTACAGAGTGTCATGGTGCGTAGCTGAGGTCTACAGAGTGTCATGGTGCGTAGCTGAGGTCTACAGAGTGTCATGGTGCGTAGCTGAGGTCTACAGAGTGTCATGGTAGCTGAGGTCTACAGAGTGTCATGGTAGCTGAGGTCTACAGAGTGTCATGGTGCGTAGCTGAGGTCTTCATGATGCTGACACTGAGGAACATAATGTTGGCTTGAGGGAATATTTACTGTTTGTGTGTGTGTGTGTGATCAGTAGAACTTGCAGATTAACACTGTGATGGTGGTGTGATGGAAGACTCCTCCTCCTCCTTCTTCACAGGTACCTTCCTGTTCTGCTGGACTCCGTTCTTTGTGGTGCACACCATGCGAGCACGCTGCTCCGTCTGCCACGTGTCCCCGGGCCTGACCAGCGTGGTGACGTGGCTCGGCTACGTCAACAGTGCCCTCAACCCGGTCATCTACACCATCTTCAACACAGAGTTCAGGAAGTTCTTCAAGAAGTGTCTCCACCGCTGCTGCATGTAGCCCAGGGCCGTGAGGCCATGTCTGACCAGGGACCTGTAGCTGGACCGTGCCTGACCAGGTACCTGCAACTGGACTGTGTCTGACCAGGTACCTGTAGCTGGACTGTGTCTGACCAGGGACCTGTAGCTGGGCCGTGTCTGACCAGGGACCTGTAGCTGGGCCGTGTCTGACCAGGGACCTGTAGCTGGGCCGTGTCTGACCAGGGACCTGTAGCTGGGCCGTGTCTGACCAGGGACCTGTAGCTGGGCCGTGTCTGACCAGGGACCTGTAGCTGGGCCGTGTCTGACCAGGGACCTGTAGCTGGACCATGTGAGCATGTCTGGCTCGCGGCCTGCTGAGGATGATTGAATAAAACCAGATAGCGGACCTCAACCTGCCTGTGCATCCAGGCTCAACACACTGACTGTTCACCAGGGAAACAGAAACACTGGATTCACTTCCGTCTCCAGGAATCCACACAGAGGATTAGAAACGAGTTGTTTGTACAGTAACATTCTTTGAAATCCGTTTTTTTCAGAATAAAACATTTTTTGATGAAAATGTTTTGTCGTCATTGTAGCTCTTTGAGGCGTGAGGGCGGGCCCGGCTGGGGTCCAAGCGGGCCACCACAGCATTGTTCCTGCAGAACATCTGAGACTGGGGGCCTCACACCGCAAGGTCCACAATAACCGTTGCCAGCTATCTAACCTACTCACATTGTGAGTAGGTTAGATGTTCTTGTCAAGAATAGCTTTCCATTTCTGCGTACCATGAAAGAGAAAGATCTGCGCGTGGTCCTTCAGTGACAACACTCAAACTGCTCAACACTTGTTTATTGACAACATGTATCAGTACCAGTTTGATCAACAGAAGGTTCAGGATACTTTGGTAAAAGCTAAAAGGACAATTAAAAGTGATGAAAAAGAACCATCAGCAAAGCTTTGAAATGTAATGAAGGACCTGAATGTTGTGCATGGTTGCGTGCTGACATGAGCTCTATGCTTCATGTTAAACAATACAGTTTAATGCGTGTTAAGTGTAAACATTTCGGTCTGGCTGGACTACACAGACCACCTGGACGGCTGCTGGTCCAGTGGAAGAAGCCTGGTCTGGAGAGACCCAGATCTGGGTTTAGACCATCAAGGGAGGAGGAGAAGGCCCCTCCAGGGTGGTCCAGAGGGTCCTTGCTGGGGTGTAGAGGGGCCCCCTGGTGTGAGCCTACATGACCTTGGAGATCTCTATGGTGGCCAGGGGGTCCTCCTCTAGGGGTAGAGTGCCCCCTGGCTGGCAGCTGTTCTGGTGCTCCTTCCAGTCCTGTACAAAACATCATCAACATTACTACTTAGTATTATTAACAATACTGTTATCATTACTATCATTTTCACCATCAACATTACTACTTAGTATTATTAACAATACTGTTATCATTACTATCATTATCACCATCAACATTACTACTTATTAACAATACTGTCATCATTACTATGTCATGAGAGAGTATAGTGTGTACAGAGTGTGTGTGTGTGTGTGTGTGTGTGTGTACCTTCTTCTGACAGAAGGTAGAGCAGTAGTTGACCTTGTGACAGCCGGCACATTCGCTCATGGCCGTGCGGCCGCAGTTCACACACATCTGCTGTGGGAACATCATGAGCACAGACAGTTACAACCACAGAGGACCCTCCCTGCAGCAGCCAACCAGGAGGCAGGACTGAGCTGCTGCCTCACACACAGTACTAGAGGCACAAACACAACGGAACAGAAGCCCAGTTATAGTCCTCATAGACACGTCTGTCTGCCTGTGTGTGTGTATGTGTGTGTGTGTGTGTTTGTATGTGTGTGCTTACATTGATGGTGATCTCTGTGAGGTCAGAGTTTCTCTTGGTCTCTGGATCGTCTGTCTGGAAGGAAACACTCTGGAACTACACACACACACATTTTATATATGTATTATAGTATCATAGCTGTATTATAGTACAGTATTTTAGTACTATTATAGCATGTAGTATCATAGTATAGAATTGTATCTGGGTAGTATTATCGTGTTGCAGTATCTAATAGTACGATAGTATGTATTATAGTACTCTATAGATTGTATAGAAGAGTATTGTTCTACCTGGCTGACTTCCTTCCTGATCAGGTGACTAGAGGTGTATGACTCTGATTGGCTGGCCTCCTGCTTGGCCTGCCCTATCATAGCCTTCAGCTGCTGGGCGTTACTAAGCAACGTGTCGGCCAGCTGCTCCAGGTAGAGCCAGGGGCCTCTGGGGGCATCGCCCAACACTGGCCCCGTCCCCGCTGCCAAGGTGACCTCACTGTCGCTGGGCACCAGAGAGGTCATGACCTCCAGACCATTGACCAGACCCCCTGGGGAGGGAGGGGCCGAGACCTTGGACTGGAGTGGGGGAGTCGTCACGGTAACCGCTGCAGGGAGTGAGCTCAGCACTTTGGGGGGAGGGGGAATAGTTCATTAGTTATAGTTAATAGTAGTCAACCCTACCTGACTCTGTACTGTCTAACCCCTACCTGCTCCTTTATGACCCCTCTCTGTTCTGTGTAACGGTTAGACAGTACAGAGACAGGTCACTCAGGAGCAGTAGGGGTTAGACTCTACCCTCTACTGCTCCTGAATGACCTGTCACTGTACTGTCTAACCCCTACTGCTCCTTAATGACCTGTCACTGTACTCTCTAACCCCTACTGCTCCTTAATGACCGGTCACTGTACTGTCTAACCCCTACCTCCTCCTTAATGACCTGTCACTTTACTGCCTAACCCCTACTGCGCCTTAATGACCTGTCACTGTACTGTCTAACCCCTACCTGCTCCTTAATGACCTGTCACTTTACTGTGTAACCTCTACTGCTCCTTAAAGACCTGTCACTGTACTGTCTAACCCCTACCTGCTCCTTACTGACCTGTCACTTTAGTGTCTAACCCCTACTGCGCCTTAATGACCTAGGAATGAGGAGTTAAAGCGGGGCACACACCTGTGGTGCTGGTGAAGACGTCACTAGGGGCGGGGCTCTCTGACGGGGTGGGGGGGTCGAAGGTCAGTGTTCCCGAGGTGGTGATCTGCCCTGACGGAGACACCGTGACTGGAGGACAAACAGCCAATCAGGTCACGCACATTTCTAAACAACTATTGTGTGTGTGTGTGTGTGTCTGATTGCCTACAAGTGGCCCCGGGAGTCAGTGTGATGTTCTTGGGGGACAGCTCCTCCTTCTTATCTGATGGATCACAGTCCTTCTTCCTCCTCTTATAGGGGACAAAGAGACGGACCGGGCCTGTCTGGAGACACACAGACAGGGAGAAAGTTAGACAGGAACACAGAGGGAGAGGAAATTAAGTGTGCGTGTTTGTGTGGAAGACGCCAGCGGGAGTCTGATTTACCATGCTAATATTTTCACTTTCCAACGAGTCACCTTCCTTCAAACACTGAAGCGAGAGAGAGAGAGAGAGAGAGAGAGAGAGAGAGAGAGAGAGAGAGAGAGAGAGAGAGAGAGAGAGAGAGAGAGAGAGAGAGAGAGAGAGAGAGAGAGAGAGAGAGAGAGAGAGAGAGAGAGAGAGAGAGATTACATCACACCAGATCTACATTATATGGCTCGTTGTAAAAGTAAGGTACCAGGGTGAGAGACATAGAGCTGCAGCAGTAGAGAGAGGTATCAGGGTGAGAGACATAGAGCTACAGCAGGAGAGAGAGGTACCAGGGTGAGGTCATCACAGCAGGCAGAGCAGGTGCAGGAGGCTGCATGGGGATTCAGGATCCGCTCCTGGAAAACACATATTACCATTAATACTCCTGTAATACTACCATAAATACTCCTATAATACTACTATGACAGTACCATCAATACTATTAAAATACGTTTACATTTAGTGGATGCTTTTTTCCGAAGCTTCTTACAATCAGTCCACATGTGGATTTGACCAACCCTCTGATTAGTGAATCAGGAATCAGGATCGATTTAAAGTATTCTTACATACAAGGAATTTGCTGTGGTGTACAACAACCCGCTCTATTCACTGAGCAACTGCCGCCCCTAATACTCCTACAATACTACCATTAATACTACATAATACTGCATACCACTACCATTAAAGGGGTAGTTCGGAATTTTGGATATAGGACCTCATTTCCAAGTTAACCTGTGTGTTATTTATCATTGGAGATGTTTTCAACTAATGGAATTTGCATCGCATGAATCATCACAATCATCGCATTTTGAGGGACTAGTTTCTGCCGGTAACCTAGGTAATATCAGTCCCCCACTGCTGTAGCCTACTACCAGGAAGTATAACGCTGCTGCTGAGACACAAGTTCCTCAAAATGTAATGCCATGCAAGGTTGGTTTTATTTCTTCCATTATTCTATCAACACAGACATTTACATCGATAGTCTGGCGTTATCATTTATTTGCCTCGGGTGTACTGTGGAGTGGGTTAGACTGTTTTTATCAGCAGGCTAGCTGAAACCGTTGACTTGCGCTAGCCTAGCACCAGCAAACTCTTAACATAACTCATACAAACTCATAACACACAGGCTAACTTGGAAATGAGGTCCTATGTCCAAAATTCCAAACTACTCATTTAATACTACCATCAATACTACATAATATTACCATTAATACTACCACCAATACTACATAATACTACCATTAATACTCCTATAATACTACCATTAATACTACATAGTACTAAATATCACTACCATTGATACTACCACCTATACTACACAATACTACCACTAACTGCGAGTGAGCATTGCTAGGCTACCTGTATGAGGCACTGCAGGGGCCTCCCAGCGTAGCGGATGCTCCTCTTCCAGTCCTTGCTGCTGGCGCGGCCAGCCATGCCCTCGAACTCGGTGGGCGTGAACCACTTGTTGTTGTGTTTGATGCAGCGACCTTTACCCCCTGGACACAGATGACGACACATTAATCATCTGGAACCCCCGGACGCTGGGACAGCCAAGGTCAGCCGGCTAGCTATCCTGGTACTTCATCTAGGTATATGTGTATCTAGGTATGTATGTGTGTGTGTGTGTGTGTGTGTGTGTGTGTGTGTGTGTGTGTGTGTATGTGTCTGTGCATGTATCTGTGTGTGTGTGTGTGTGTGTGTGTGTGTGTGTGTGTGTGTGTGTGTGTGTGTGTGTGTGTGTGTATGTGTGTGTGTGTGTGTGTGTGTGTGTGTGTGTGTGTGTGTGTCTGTGTGTGTGTGTGTGTGTGTGTGGTGGTGGTGGGGTTCACCTGATCCCAGCCGGTTCTTGTGCAGCACTCCGCTGGTGTTCCTGCAGCGGACCGGCAGCTCGTTGTTGAACACCGAGGGGTCCCAGTTGTATTTGGAGCAGCCGTCCTTCTCCGCTGCCACGGCCAGCACAGCCCCCTGGCCGCCCGCTGGACACACACACAGCGCTACACTGTACTATATCTATATATACATATATATATATATATATATATATATATACATATACATATATATATATATATATATATATATATATAGATAGATACATGTAGGTACATAGATCTATATAGATATACATAGATCTGAATCTGTTGTACCAGAGGCGAGTGCTGCCGCAGCACTCTTGAGCCCGGCAGCCTCCACGATGCTTCCATCTGCATGGACCACGATGAGGGTGGCCTTCTGGGAGCCCAGACCCTCCCCCAGCTGGAGGGTGGTGCGGCCACTCTATAGCGTGAGCGCGCACACACACACACACACACACACACACACACACACACACACACAGACACACACACACACACACATACACACACAATATGTTACTCTACACACCATACATTATAATATATTACTCTACATAACAATATATGATGCATTCTCCATTAAAATACACTATATATTATAACATGATATTCGACATTACATACATTCTATATCATGATATAAACTTACAAACACGTGGTCCGGGACCCCTGTTGCGGTGAAAACGTTTTCCTCTGACGACTGTACATCATCCACTGTTACCGTGGTTACTTCTGGGAGACATGCATAGATAAACACTAAAATACATATATATATATATACATATATATATATATATATATATATATATATATATATATATATATATATATATATATACACACACACACATATATATGTATATACACATATTTAGAGACATTTTTATTTATAAATATGAAGCACCCCTAGCATGGAAGCAACCTTGCATAGTACAAACTCATCCTACATACTTATACTACTACAATACTATACTCTACCGACAAATGCACCCAGCAATGTCATGTCCCTTTTATATTAATGCATCATAGTAGTGTTTACACCATCTTAGTATTGTTTACACCATCCTAGTAGTGTTTACATCATCCCAGAAGTGTTTACACCATCCTGGTAGTGTTAAACCATGCGTTAAACCACCATCCTAATAGTGTTAAACCATGTGTTAGACCACTGGTAGTGTTAAACCATAGTAGTTTGACCGGACGTCTTGCCTGTAAACGTCGCTTCTCCGTCTCCTCTACTCGGCAGAGACTCGGCTCCCAGGTCGAGGCTTCCCGTGCCGCCAAGCAGCGTCACACTCACTTCGGCCTCCGACTCGGTGTCGGACGACTCGGGTCCGAGCGCCTTCGTCGCCGATTCGGCTTCGGTTTCTTCGTCCATTTCTTACCCGCCGACGCACGACTGAAGCCGAATGTATCCGAACTTATCCGTACCTGGTCTTCTCAATACCAGAGACGATTATGGATCAAGTTATCAATTTACGGTTAAATATACCGTTAGGAATATAACATTTAGGGACACTTTTCTGGCATCATCACGTCTATAAATGGCGTCCCAGCGTTTTATATATTTCATGCACTGCGCACAGGAAAGAGGTGCACCGGAAATGACCGAAAGAAAACGAGCGAGCGCGAATCATAACGGCGTGTGAACGCTCGTCATCCCAGAGGCGTGCACAGCCTCAGTTAGTCGGAGGGGGGACTTCACCAAGGGGGCCCAGGATTCAGGGCTTCTACTGGAGCAGTATGTCGCTCTGGCTTTCCCTTGTCAAAATTGAACAAGTCATGATTTTGTTCGTCTTCCAACATGGTCTCATTCCACCTGTCAGAAAGAGAGAAGAGAAGAGAGGACCTTTCTGTCTTTATTGGTCATTCTCAGTATCTTTTTTAATTAGATGTGGGAATGAAAGGTGTTCTCTGCATTTGACCAATCCCATGGTACAAAGGAGCAGTAGCAAGTTGAAGGCAAGGGACAGGAGTCTCTGATGGCGGAGGACCCCATGGAGTCATTATTGATGCACCCCAGTGGCCAAAAGCATACATTAATGGTATACATTTATGTGAACCTTGGAGTATGCTACATCTCAACCTAAAAGAACATGTTCCACTGACACTGTCCACAGGTGGTGCTGTTGAGCCTGTTGAACTAACCCTTACCCTAACCTGCCACTGAAACCAGTCAGACACGCAATCATTAATTTCGAGACAACAAAGAAAAACTAACACATGCTTCAAATTCTTTGGAATTGGAACCACATTGTAATTTTAACAATGTGGTTTGGTTTTTTCCAGGTTGGCCAGTTCTCATCTCATACCCATAATCAAAGTAGCCTTCAACACCATCGTATATCATCTGGTACTAATCATGTCTTTTATTACACTAAATAATCAACAACACTGAATCAGTTATGAGACCTAAATAGAGCAAATGTTTTAACCATTATTTTGTCATTAAAACAGCCCCCTCCTATATGGTACCCAACACTCCCAGTCAACAGTTCTGTTGCTCCACCAGCCTGACGTAGGCTGGGGGGTACAGCTGGCTCCATCAGTGCTGTGGCATTCAAATGAGATGGGGAAATAACACACCACTCAAAAAAACAGAATACATGTAATTTGTTTTATCAAAATTTTTATTTCCCATTAAATTAACCAAAATATGCTGAGAATGTGTGAAGAAAATTCTAGCGGATTTTGCCCATCAAGCCTAAATTCCGGTTTGGTAATTCATCTGTCGTTCGTTACTCACACAGCAACTCAGAAAAAAGACAGCATCTTCTCAAGGACCATGGGTAACAGAAATACTACCAGGAATTTAAGATGGTGCGTAATGATAAAATGGTATTTATAATAGAATTTAACATGAAAAGGAATGAGGATTAATGATTTGGCAGAGCAGTAGGGCAGAACAGTCTGCCTGTAAAGCTGCACTTTATTTCATGTTACTGAGATAATGTTTATTTAAACCATGTTATCTAGTTCTTATCCTCAATTGATAAAGCTTCGTTAGAACTTTATTAAGTTCTAATCAATTTTCCATCACCAACAGGAAGCCTACCTTGCAGAGCACAGTGGATTCAGTCTATATACATTATATATATGTTATATACACATCTCTTTCCCGGGCAACTCTAACATAATCCCATAACCCCAACAAACATATGTCTGGACAGAGCTCTCATAAAACTGAGATAATAACACAAACTAGGGGTACAAGGTCTGGACTAGGGCTATGGGTTGTGGAATGCTGGTGGAGGGGTGGATTCCAAGCAGCAGCTGGTCAGCGTTGCAGGTGTGATACGAGGTAGTACAGCAGGAAGAAGAGCACCACTAGCCCTACAGACATGTAGCACATGATTTTCCGGTTGTCCCGGCTGGAGCGCAGCATGGTGGAGAAGCGCTTCACACTGCCTGTCAGCAGCCCCGTAGCTCCCAGGAAGTCAGAGTCCTGCAGCACATCCCCCACACAGGGGGGTAGACATGTCACATCCCCCACACAGGGGGGTAGACATGTCACATCCCCCACACAGGAGGGTAGACATGTCACATCCCACAACACAGGAGGGTAGACATGCCACATCCTTCACAGAGGGTAGATATGTCACATCCCCCACACATGAAGGTAGAGGCATGCCACACCCACAATACAGAAAGTTGGAGACTTCTCACTTCTCATATTAGCATATGTGTTAACATATGTACTACTTTATTAATCTTTCATAATATTGATATAGTTTTATCATATGAACTACTACATTAAGATAAGATATTCCTATCCATTAATATGACATCATATTTAGATCTTACCATGCCATCTAGATACATGTTCTGGTCCTCTGCATCCTTGTCGATGTCGTAGGCAAGCTTCAGCAAAACCCAACAAACATTGTCAGGAGCAGACATTTTTTGTTAAAAAAAAGTTTTAAAAAAAGAAGAAAAAAAAGGTATAGGCATATATAGTTTATACAAATAAATACTAATATAACAATAGTGTAAGGGTCTAGAGCTTCAATGCCATTCGATCTAGATAAGTATTAGCTAAAAATTGCTAATCAATTATTATTATGATCAATAATTGTGAACCATTCATTCACTCTACTCATTGTATTATCAGACAATGTACTGTCCTGACTCCTCACGTACCGACTTCAGTCTGGACACCTTGGTCGCCAGGTTTTCAGCCAGCAGCTTGTTCTCAGCATCCAGCATGTCATCAACAGCCCCGTGTCCTGCACCACGGAGACCTCATTAGTGAGCTGGACCATACGGCACTCTCATTCGTGAGCTGGACCAGGACCACACTCTCATTGGTGATCTGGACCAATACGACACTCTCATTAGTGAGCTGGACCATACCACACTCTCTTTAGTTAGCTGAAATACAATTTACGTGAAAGTAGAACCATGGAATGGCTCTGACATGACTGGTTTACTTTGTGATTAGTTCCACTATAATTCTAGACGTCACGATATATAGTAAGTTAGTGCTTTTGTTTATATGAACTGCTGCAGTCAAAATTACAAATACAGAAGCGTTGAATTGAATGATAAAACTGTTATTTTAACCTAAATCTTTGAGTTGTCGACGTGTCAAGACTTACCCCGACTCCAGTCCGCCATGTTGTCGTGTTGTGAGGATCTACGGAAGCTGGGAAGAACCATATTCTCCTCTCCGACCCTGAACTTATCCTCACCGACCACAAGATGGAGCCACACGCGCGCGCGTGTGTGTGTGTGCAAGTCTTATGCTATGAGCTAACTGTTTATTCTGCTACCAGCTAACTTGTTATTCTGTTACAAGCTAACTTCTTATACTGCCATGAGCTAACTGTTAATTTTGCTACCAGCTAACTTATTATACTACAATGAGCTAATAGTTTATTCTTCCATGAGCTAACTGTTTATTTTGCTACCAGCTAACTGTTGATTTTGCTACCAGCTAACTTATTATAGGCCTATTAATATGAGCTAACTGTTTATTCTGCTACCAGCTAACTGTTTAGTCCGCTACCAGCGGTCTCTTTCTCCTGCTATGAACTAACTGTTTATTTTGCTGCCAGCTAACTTGTTATACCGCTATGAACAAACTTTTTAATCTGCTACCGACTCTTTATACTGCTATGAATTTACTCTTTATTCAGCTACCAGCAAACTGATTATTTGGCTATGAGCTAAATTTTGTTAACTGAGCGAGGTCATGCCAGGGATATGGTAGTGGTGATGTCATCACCCATTAGCGTTTAGTTCCAACCAGCCAATCGGCTGCTTGGGCTGTCGAGGAGGTCCACGTGCACATATAAGACTGTGTGTGTGCGTGTTAATTCTGTATCTGTGTGTGTGTGTGTGCATGTGTGTGTGCGTGTTAATTCTGTGTGTGTGTGTGAGTCTGTGCTTGCTATAATCCGCCTGTGGCGTATTAGGAATATTTGTGCATGCATCAGTGTGTGTGTGTGTGTGTGTGGAGTCTGGTGTAATCCTTAATAGTCCGGGCACGTGACAGAGTGTGTGTTTGCACATGGGTACCTCTCTCCAGTGTGCACGACCAGGAGCGTGCACGACCAGGAGCGTGCACACTGGGTGATTTATGGAACTAGGTGGTCAGAACACCAGCTGCCCCCCGCGGCGACCCCCCTGCCTGTGGACTGACCTCCTGAGAGAGGGGGAGGGGAGGAGGAGTGATGGGGGGTGACAGGAGGTGGACTGGGGGGAGGTGAAGGGGGAAGAACCATGATGGGAGGAGGTGGAGATGGAGGAGGTGAGAGAGGAGATGGGGGGAGGAGATAAGAGAGGAGGTGGGAGAGAAGATGGGGAGGAGGTGAAGATGGAAGGAAGGGGTGGGGAGGAGGTGCCAGGAGCGGACCAGGTGTCGTCACTGCCAGTGGCTCTGACTCCCAGCAGATATGCGTGGCTATTTTTAGCTTAATCCTGTTTGGATGAGGTCGTGCTCTCCTATCGCCGCGGCGACCGAGCAGTCCAGCACTCGTGTGGCGTGGGTCCGCAGCTCTGAGACAGGATGTTAGATCTCAGACAGATGACCTCACTTCCTCCTCAGAGACATGTCTTCATGCTCACAACCACACGTAAGTAGCTCCACCCACCTCGTTAACCAGGTGGAACCTGGACGGTCCTATCATTGCTTGTATTTCCTTGTAGTTACCTTCTATCATGTGTACGTCTTTCATGCATAGATCCATCATGTAGATATCTAACATGTAGATATCTATTAGGTATATATAATGTATACATCTAATATGTATAGATCTGTATCTACATATATATCTATATCTATATATCTATCTATATATATATATACCTACCTATGTATATGTACCTCTAACCCTCTCTACCTGTACCTGTACCTCTACTGTACCTCTCTCTACCTGTTGTCCCTAGTGTCAGAGACCTACATTTTGCTCTGATCCACTGACAGTTTGATTAACACTTAATCTCACATGTCCAGGCATTCACCAAAGAACAGCTTCAGCACTGGCTCCCCCCCCCCCCCCCCCCCCCCCCCCCCCCTTCCCCCCACTCCCCTCCCTCTAGAGAGCAGGTGAGCCACCTGTCGCCCCCCCTCCCCTGGTGTCACTTGGTATGTTCCTCTGCCGTTCTTTGTGTGTAATTCATCAGATAGTATCAGAAGGTTAGGTGTGTGGTGGTTTTGAGGCGCGGGTCTGGGGCGAACCGAGACGAAGACGCGTTAGGGATGCGTAGCGGCGCGCGTATGAGCGCCTCCCGTTCATCTCCCAGGAGTTTAAGTTGAGGCGCTCGGAGCAGCAGCGAACACCCATGGCCACCGATTGTCTAATTAGATTAGGCAGAGGCTTTTCCTCAGATAATCATCCTGCCGGCTCTTTCCTCCTCTTCGCTGGAGCCGCAGCGGTCCGCTGGTCCGCTTGAAGGTCGAATCTTTTCTCTGAACCGCGGAGCGCGTTTAGAAGAAACAGCGGGGTGTTGAACCAGGTGAGGGGTCTTGGACGAGTTGAGGGGGCTTGTTGCGGTGAGGAGAGGGACAGGGGAAGACTGTGAGTATCTCTAGTCTCCAAAATGTGATGATGTGATTGTGTTGCTGCAGACCAAAGTGTTCCTGCTTGGATATATTATTATATTCTCTAACTATTATTTTATTTGTACACTACATCACTCTCCGGGTCAAAGCGTATACATTTTCCATTATCATTCTCTGTTATTTGCTATGATCTGGTTTTAAATCTGGTGTGGAGGCGGTTAGTGTAGAGTTTGGTTTAAAGGCAAATTTTAATCTGTACATTGTGTCTGTCTAACCACCAGAGGCAGCCAGTTATACATTTTGACTTTATCATACATATTTATTTCAAACGGCCTCATAACAGATGACCAAAAGAATCCACTTCTAGTTTTATGTAAGGTTTTGGGTTGACACCACGTGGGAGACAGGAGGGTGTTCTGATTGGTCGGAAAGACAGGTAAACAAGCCACCTGCATCTGCAGATTAAACGGGATGATTTGAGTCGGAGGTTCAAATCCCAAAGGTCGTAATCTGAGGAGTAGAGCAGAGCTCACACACACATGAGTTTCATTCAAAAACACCAAAACACACTCCACACTGTCCATGATGTACACATCATGTGCAAAATCACTGGGGAGGGATTGCTGTTATATTCCATATCAGCATGGCTGCACAAGGCCATGGGTACGAGGCCGCAGCACGACCTCCATTGTGACAATGCTTTGATACAACAGGTCTACAAGCACCTTGTATTCGTTATCAGTAAAATGCTGCATCAGATTAGGATCGCTTTGTTTCTTTTATCATGTTTTGGCTCCCTCAACACTAACAGCTCCACAACTGGACGGGGACAGGATTGTTGCCAAGCAACACATAAACATGTTCCTGTTCACTAGCCTGTGGGTCTACATGTGGCCAGGCCAGATACTTTGATTCCGGCACATCTGCATGTTCCCATGCGGTGCAGCCAATGAAATACGAGTCTGTTGACAGTAGCTTTGGTGCCACGTGTGGTTCTGATGAGTTAACAGGTTACATCGTTAATGTGATTAGTGGATAAAAACAATGTAATGTGATGCATGTAGAGTTAAGGTCCCAGTGCTGTTATACTTGATTTAAAGGTGTACTGTGTAGAATTTAGTGGCATTTAGCGGAACAGATTTGGCAGAAATGTAATATAATATGTTATAATATGTTATAATTAGTGTGTTACGTAAATGAGGGGGGTATTCACTCAGCTGCAATCTCACCTCGAGATGCCACTTGATGCTACACACTGTGCCTTTAATGACCTTTAATATCAGCACACATGGAATGCCTCTTGTCCAATCAAATTACTTTCCGTCCACATTTACACTACAAACACTCTCAAACTGTGTGTGTTTGTGTGTATGTAGATATTTATTTTCTGTATTTCTTTAGGCCTATATTTTGTAGATATTTAATCATTGAAGACATAGTGGTGGTCCTGTAGGTGCATGTTATTCAACCTTTTTGTAATTTATGAGGCTGTTGTGTTCCCATCAACTCCAGCCTTTCAAAAGCTTTTCCAGACATATTATTAAGTCCCTCGTTATATTATTATTGCATCATCCAATCTTTATAATTGCATCATATTATTGACTTCCACATTGAATAGTTAACCAATCAATCAATCATTCAACCAATCAACCAGTCAACCAACACATGTATTATATAGAGGTTATTAATTATTTAAATGTTTCTGTTGGTTTCAGATGTATGATTCTGACCTCTGACCTCTGCAGCCTCTGGGACAGAATGGAGGAAATGGATTCCTTCACGCCAGACACTCTGGATTCAAGCTAGCAACCTTTAGTGACCTTGAGGGAAACACGGAATAACAACTAAGGAAGACGTCTGGTTCTACTGCCTTTCCTCCTCTTCCTGTCCTCCACTTCCTGTCCTACTTCCTGTCCTTCCGGAGCTCAGCCTATCTACTTCCTGTTCGCCACTTCCTGTAAACCCGGAGCCCAGCCATGGCTAACAGTTCGTTCCGAGGCTCTAAGCGCGGCCGTGCGGAGGCCAATCACAGCGCAGCAGAGTTCAGCTGTTCTCTGAAGGAGCTGCGTGCCCTCATGGAGCTGAGGGGGGGTGAGGGCGTCGGCCACATCCAGGAGGTGTACGGCGACGTGGGCACACTGTGTACCAGACTCAGGACCTCCCCGGTCAACGGTACGTTCTCACTCATTATGCACTTTTCTTCTAAATGACTAACAGTGAATTCACTTCCAGGTCATAATAGGAGTAGATAGGGGTTAGACAGTTCAGATACAGGTCATTAAGCAGCAGGTAGGGGTTAGACACTTCAGATACAGGTCAATAAGGAGCAGGTAGGGGTTAGACACTTCAGATACAGGTCCTTAAGGAGCAGGAGGGGGTTAGACAGTTCATACACAGGTCAATAAGGAGCAGGTAGGGGTTAGACAGTTCAGATAAAGGTGAACAAGGAGCAGGTAGGGGTTAGGGCTCCTGTTGCTCTAGGATTCCTACGCTGTTTATCCTCCTCATGGATGATGATTGTTGGCGACCATGGTGATGGTGAGATGTTGGTGGCAACCATGGTGATGGTGTGAAGTTGGTGGTAACCACGGTGAGGGTGTGACAGTGTTGGTAACCATGGTGAAGGTGTTGGTAACCATGGCGTTTCTTTGGTTAGGTGATGTCAACGGGTGGGTTACCACCCCAGCTTGTCTCAGAGGGGCGGGGCTAAGCCCAACACCAATAAGATTGATATTGTTATACTGCTGTGCACAATCCAATCACATCAGTCACAGATTCACTGAGAACCATCACAATATGCACACTCCTACACCACCCACTTAACACCACTACAATAATAAACACTCCTCACACCATCCACTTAACACCACTACAATAATAAACACTCCCCACACCATCCACTTAACACCACTACAATAATAAACACTCCTCACACCATCCACCTTACACCACCACAACCATAATAAGGATTATACCTCAAAGTGTCGTCATGAGAGATGGTGACATCATTCATTATGTTGTTAGTACTGAGGCTGGAAGTGATGCTGACTCACCTGGGCAGACCGAGTCATCGGGATGTGTTGCTGATTTGTCCATTGGGAGGTGGGAAGAGGAGGACACGTCTGGACACGCCTCAGCTCTGTGGTTATTTATAGTCTGAGGACATCTCTCTTCAAACATCAACTAGGTAGTCTAGCGGTAGCAGTCTCTGTACTGTCTAACCCCTACCTGCTCCTTAATGAGCTGTCTCTGCACTGTCTGACCTCTCCTCCTCTCCTCCTCTCCCGTTCTAAGATATTGTAGGTTATCAGCCAGATGTTCTGAGTTTTACTTGGGGCTGGGTGGCTGGGGGGTGTCAGAGACTGCTGTCCGCTAGTGTTTTTCCAGTCAGAGGGGGAGCAGTTGCTTTTAGCTGGCAGCTGTTTAGCAGCAGTGCTATCCTGACTTTCCACGGTGAGTTACCATGGTTACAGCAGTCGATGGTGCCATTACCATGGATGCAGGGAACATTGGGACCATGCGGATGGATATATGCCTGTGATGGAAGTATTGTCAGCAACCATGGTAATCGTGTAGCTCCACCCAACATGAGTAACGTCATTAAACCATTGTTACACCTCATCATGGTTTCCCTGCTGCCCTGAGCCCTGAGTCCTGAGTACCTGCCTGAAACTACTAGGACATTAGGGGAGCTTGGATGATAGGAGACCTAGGATGATAGGAAACCTGAGATGATAGGAGACCTAGGATGACAGGAGACAGTGGATGATAGGAGACATAGGACACCAAGAGAGCTAGGATGATAGGAGATCTATGATGATAGGATACCTAGGATTATATTGAGACATAGGACAACTAGGATGATAGGAGACCTACGACGCTCAAAGTTCTAGGATGCTGGAAGATTTTATTCACCCATTCAGCTGCTGAGTCCTTACCTCCTGTCCTCTCTTGTGTCCTCAGGGTTGGATGGGACACCCGAGGACATAGAGCGACGTAGGGAGGAGTTTGGCCAGAACATTATCCCTCCCAAGAAGCCCAAGACGTTCCTGCACCTGGTGTGGGAGGCCCTGCAGGACGTCACCCTTATCATCCTGGAGGTGGCGGCCATCATCTCGCTGTCTCTGTCTCTCTACAACCCCCCTGACACCAGGAGAGAGAGTAAGACTCACAGCTGCACACTCTCACTCCCATGCTTCTCATTGCCAAGCTAGCCAACATCAGTATAGCCCTTAAGCTCAGCTCCAGTCCCAAGGACCTTCACGAGGCCACATTATTCGACCCACCCAACCCTCAGTCCACTAAAGTACTTAAAGGAGAAACTCCCCAGACCCAGAGGGAGGAGACCTTGAGAAGGACCTCAGAAGAGGGTCCTCCTTCCAGGGACGTTAGCAGGGTGATGGGACATGAAACAAGCAAACAGTACAGGTATTTTTGTGGCTTAAACCTAACCATTTTTGGGTTGCCTAAACCTACCTACACTGTGACTGAAAAAAAAACAATACAGAACTCAAACCCTCCTGGCTGAAGGCCCAGTGTTTGACCCACTCCGCCACAAAGAGTTCCTCGCTGCCCTCAGTCACTCTGCGTAGTACGTCGCCTGGCGTCCTAAAGCCTTTCTAAAGCCCTGAGGGCAAGCCTCTCCTGCTCAGTCATGTGCAGGGAGATTGGGCCAGAGTGCGTGCAGGTAGCTAGGCTCGGGGAAGGTGGGCTTAGCACAGCCACACAGACCGCAGTCTTGTCTTTCTTCCTCAAAGCTTTGATTTATTGATCTCTGCCGGGTTGTGAAGAGCATTTCAACCAATCAGTCAAAATTCTGCTAAAAAATGCTGCTTTGCCTAACCCAGCTTATACTATCTTAGTAAAATAGTAGTAATAGTTTTCACAAATCAACCGTCTACATTCAGTTTTGATAAGCTGACACCTGGTAGCTTATTTTGCTGTTTCATTGAGAAGTCTAATTTAGGATTGATTTTCTTAAATGTCATGAAGCAATGAGTCATTTTGTTTTGAAGTTAGATCGGTTAGAGCTGTTACAAGGTCCTATCCCGGAGACAATCTTTGTCACTCTCCACAATGTTATTCTTTCATTACGTCCGTGCATTTCTGCTCCTGGGTTGTGATGGAGATAACATGACCCCTTCTGTCTCTTCAGCCGTGGAAGTAATCATGACGGGGGATGATTTATTATCACTATTCCTTTCTGTGGGGCCCTTCATTAACAATGTTAGGGTGTGAGAGTGAGAGAGAGGGTGAGAGAGGGTGAGAAAGTGAAAGCGAGGGTGAGAGTGAAAGAGGTGGCAAGAGAGAGTGAGAGAGAGGGTGAGCGTGACAGAGTGAGTGGGAGATAGGGTGAGAGAGATGCAAGAGAGAGTGAGAGAGAGGGTGAGCGTGACAGAGTGAGTGGGAGATAGGGTGAGAGAGATGCAAGAGAGGGTGAGAGTGGGAGATGGTGAGTAGTCGTGGTAGTCAGCCTACAGCCTACAGAGCCTCCTCCAGGTGAGGGCGAGGTGATAACCCTGAGGGTCGTGTGTCCAGACTGTGGCCGCGCCGCCGGGGGCGTGGAGGACGAGGGGGAGGCGGAGGCCGGCTGGATCGAAGGCGCGGCCATCCTCCTGTCGGTGGTGTGCGTGGTCCTGGTGACGGCCTTCAACGACTGGAGCAAGGAGAAGCAGTTCCGAGGGCTGCAGAGCCGCATCGAGCAGGAGCAGCGCTTCTCTGTGGTGCGAGGAGGACAGCTGGTCCAGATCCTGGTGTCAGAGATACTGGTGGGAGACATTGCCCAGGTCAAATATGGTGAGGACCACCTGGACCATACTGTCCTCTCTCCTCTGCTCTTTCCTTCTTTCTCCGCTCTTCTCTTATCTCCTCCTCTGATCTTCTTCCTCCTCGCTCCTCCTCCAATTCTCCTTGATGTACTGTATATCCACTGATAAACTACAGATAGTGATCTCGATATTGTTGGTGTCCAGGGGACCTCCTGCCTGCTGATGGGGTGTTGATCCAGGGAAACGACCTGAAGATTGACGAGAGCTCCCTGACCGGAGAGTCTGACCACGTCAAAAAGACACTGGACAAAGACCCCATGCTGCTGTCTGGTACTCCTTTCTCCTCTCCTCCTCTCCTCTTTCCTCTCTCCTCTCCTCTCTCCTCTCTCCTCTCTCCTTCTGTCCAGTCAGTATCCAGGTAGTTTTAGGTGAGGCAGCAGTGAGGCGCTTGATATGAAGTCTTAGTTGGAGATGTTCCCCAGAAGGAGCACTAAAGACAAGGCTTCTCCCCAGGCACCCACGTGATGGAGGGCTCTGGGAAGATGCTGGTGACGGCTGTGGGGGTGAACTCTCAGACCGGGATCATCTTCACCCTGCTGGGCGCCGCGGACCAGGAGGAGGACGATGAAGAGGAGAAGGGGAAGAAGGAGAAGAAGAAGAAAGACAGGGAGCGTAAAAAGAAGGAGAAGGTCAAAGGTAGGCTGTCTGTCTGACTGTCTCACTGTTTATCTGTCTGTCTGACTGTCTGTCTGACTAGCTCTGTTTGTCTGACTGTCTCACTGTTTATCTGTCTGTCTGACTGTCTGTCTGACTGTCTCACTGTTTATCTCTCTGTCTGACTGTCTCACTGTATATCTGTCTGTCTGGCTGTCTCGCTGTTTATCTGTCTGTCTGACTGTCTCACTGTATATCTGTCTGTCTGACTGTCTGTCTGACTAGATCTGTCTGTCTGACTGTCTTGCTGTTTATCTGTCTGTCTGACTGTCTATTTATCTGTCTGTCTGTGTGTCTATCTGGCTGTCTGTCTGTGTGTATCTGTGTGTCTCTGTGTGTCTGTCTGTGCTTCTCTATGTGTCTTGTCTGTGTGTCTCTATGTGTCTCTGTGTGTCTGTCTGTCTGTGTGTCTATGTGTGTCTGTGTGTCTCTAAGTGTCTGTCTGTGTGCCTGTGCGTCTGTATCACATCATCTCTCTTCTGTGTTCTCAGGTAAGAAGGAGGAGAAGATGGCGAAAGGTGAGTTTCTCAGGGCTCAGTAGGAAGTCTACCCACTATCTGTTCCTCCTCCTCCTCCTCCTCCTTCTCCTTCTCCCACACCCCTACTGTGCTCAGGTGTGTGTGTGTGTGTGTGTGTGCGTGTGCGTGTGCGTGTGCGTGTTTGTGTGTGCGTGCGTGCGTGCGTGCGCGCGCGTGTGTGTGTGTGTGTGTGTGTGTGTGTGTGTGTGCGTGCGTGTGTGTGTGAGAGAGTGAGGAGCAGTAATCCCCCAACCAGGATCATAATCCCTGAGCCAAACATCACCTTGTCTGATCAGTAGAGCACCCTCTACTGGTCAGAGAGTAATGCAGTACTGCAGCTAGCCTGCTGCAGCAAGCATGCTAGCAGCTAGCCTGCTAGCAAACAGACATGCTAACATAGCTTCTCTTTTTCCATACTTCCTCCTCTTCACCCTCTTCCTCACCTCCTCACATTCTCCTCCTTCTCCTCACCACACTATGTAAACAGACTCTTAACGTGAAAGATGTCTCTATATAAACCGACTCTCAATGTGAAAGGTGTCTCTTTATGAACAATACTTAATGTGAAGTCTCACCTGGGCAGGTAAGGATGCCGTTGCCGTGGAGATGCAGCCTCTGAACGATGGAGAGAAGAAGAAACCAAACCTTCCGAAAAAGGAGAAGTCTGTCCTGCAGGGGAAGCTTACCAAGCTAGCCGTCCAGATCGGCAAAGCAGGTATGCATGCTAATGCTAGGTAACATAGCAGGGTCAGGTTTGCTTGTGGCTAGCTAGCTTTTGACTAGCTTGTGTATAGCTAGCTTGTGTGTGGCTAGGTTGCTGGTGGCTAACTGGGTAACAGTGTTCAGGTTTGGCCTGTAGAGCCTTGTGGTCGCACACACACTGTGTTGTATCCTGACATATGTCCCACTGCTCTGTACGCCCCACTCCTCACTGGATGAACCCTGACACGCTGGATATTATCTTATATCATACTTATATCAAGCTTTATTTAGACTTGAACACATGATATACCTATTATTGTTGATAATAAAGAATGTCCTTGCTCTCCCCCTCCCTCCCCCAGGTCTCTTCATGTCTGGGATCACTGTTATCATCCTCATCTCCCTGTTTGTCGTGGACACCTTCTGGGTGCAGGGGCTCCCCTGGGTGGCAGAGTGTGTCCCCGTCTACATCCAGTTCTTCGTCAAGTTCTTCATCATCGGGGTGACAGTGCTGGTGGTGGCGGTCCCCGAGGGTCTCCCCCTGGCCGTCACCATCTCCCTGGCCTACTCTGTCAAGGTGCCTACCCTGGACCCCACCTGGGACCCCACCTGGGAGGGCTGAGGAGTGGGATTAGACCAGAGGCGGTCCTGAAAATGAGTTGTTCTTCAAGCTGACGTTTGTTCCTCCTCTTCTTCAGAAAATGATGAAGGACAACAACCTGGTGAGACACCTGGACGCGTGCGAGACCATGGGCAACGCCACGGCCATCTGCTCCGACAAGACCGGCACTCTGACCATGAACCGAATGACTGTGGTGCAGGCCTACATAGCGGGCCAGCACCACAGGAAGATCCCTGATCCAAACCTGATCCCCGCACACGTCCTGGACCTCCTCATCATGGGCATCGGGGTCAACTGTGCCTATACTACAAAGATCATGGTGGGTCCAGCTACACCTCCACCACCCACTCCACCAACAGCTCTATTTTTGTAGTTTTCTTTCATAATGTGTATGCATTCGAAGGACAGCTTCTTCCACAACTACAAACAGGGTGGTGTAAACATGATCCACCGAGCTGACAGAGTTGTCTTTGTGTTCCAGTCCCCGGAGAAGGACGGCGGGCTGCCCCGGCAGGTGGGAAACAAGACGGAGTGCGCCCTGCTGGGCTTCTCTCTGGACCTGCATCGGGACTACCAGACTATCCGGAACCAGGTCCCAGAGGAGCGGCTCTTCAAGGTCTACACCTTCAACTCCGTCCGCAAGTCCATGAGCACCGTGCTGAAGCAGGCGGACGGAAGCTACCAGATGTTCAGCAAGGGAGCGTCAGAGATCCTCCTGAAAAAGTAGGTCCTCCGAAACCCTCGCTCTGACCCAGTGGCTCTTCTTGAACTGTTCCCTACGAGGGGAGAAACATCTACTCTGGTCCAACCTATACAGGTTGGGTGTGGTCTGATGTGGTTCTGGCCCTTGTTTGATCTCATGTGGCCCTGGTCCTGGTGTAGTGGGATCTGATCTGGTCCTGGTGTGGTGTGGTCTAATCTGGTCCTGGTCCTTGTTTGGTCACATGTGGTCCTGGTCCTGGTGTAGTGTGGTCTGATCTGGTCCTGGTCCTTGTGTGGGGTGGTCCAGGTGCTGCAAGATCATGACAGCTACCGGTGAGGTGAAGGCCTTCAAGCCGCGGGACCGAGACGAGGTGATGCAGCAGGTGGTGGAGCCCATGGCGTCTGAAGGCCTCCGCACCATTTGCCTGGCCTACCGCGACTTCCCCCCTGCTGATGGAGAACCGGACTGGGACAACGAGACGGACATTCTGACCGCACTCACCTGCATCTGCGTGGTGGGCATCGAAGACCCCGTCAGACCCGAGGTACACAATAAAAGTCCTCCTCACCTCTCTTAGACTAGCTTCTGGGATTACAAAATATAAGTACTACTCACTAGTCTCCAACCACATCCCCACCTCAAAATAAGAGCCTTCCTTACTGCACTTCATGCGTTTACAAAATAAAAGTAATCAGTGTTGCACTGTGTCTATCATTTGTTTTGACCAAATAAGAGTCCTCACTTTTCATTCTGATTCACATTACATTAATGATCCCGGGGGGAAGTGAAAAAATTATCTTCTTGACCTTGGCATTTCACCTTCGATGCAGGTTCCAGACGCCATCAGGAAGTGTCAGCGCGCGGGCATCACGGTACGCATGGTAACTGGGGACAATATCAACACGGCCCGCGCCATCGCCACCAAGTGTGGCATCCTGAGTCCTGGCGACGACTTCCTGTGTATGGAGGGCAAGGAGTTCAACCGCAGGATACGCAACGAGCTGAGCGAGGTACACATACATTGTAGCGCATTACATATGCCTTTATAAAGCAATACAAATACCTTCTAACGCTCTCGCTCTTTCTGTATCTCTCTCTCTCTCTCTCTCTCTCTCTCTCTCTATCCAGATAGAGCAGGAGCGTATTGATAAGATCTGGCCAAAGCTGAGGGTCCTGGCTCGTTCATCTCCCACCGACAAACACACTCTGGTGAAAGGTGAGCTCCTCCTCTTCCCTAGATATGAAGACACATCTACAACCTAGTTATGAAACTATATCAAGAACCTACATATACAGTATATATATATATCTAGATTGAAGTCATCCGGATTTTGTCATTGTGACGTAGTAGTGATGTCATGGTGATGTCATCCTGCAGGCATCATCGACAGCACGGTGTTGGAACAGAGGCAGGTGGTGGCGGTCACAGGAGATGGAACCAATGACGGGCCCGCCCTCAAGAAGGCTGACGTAGGATTTGCCATGGTAAGACCCAGCCTAGCCTAGCCTAGCCCAGCAACTACCTGGACCTAACCTAGCCCGGCAGCAACCTGAACCTAACCGAGCCCCACAGCAACCTGGACCTAGCTTAGCCCAGCAGCTAATGGAAAAGTGTAGGTGTACATGTCTTCGAAAGGTACAGAGGTGTTCCTCCGTGTCTCTGAAGGAGACAGAGGTGGACCTACATGTCTCTGAAGGAGACAGTGTCATTGTAAGCTCAGCCTATCCATGCGAAGAGCTAAAAGGTCAAGCCTAGAGCTCTGAGAGTGGATGTCACATGAGCAACCCTGCAGTCACATGACTACTGCATCTGTCAGCCACAAGCAGAACCTCCAGAGCAGTTGTGACAGACACAAACACACACACTAGTGATGCGCGGGTCGGCTTTTTTTAACACCCGCCCCAACTCGACCCGCCAGGAGATCCAACCCGCCCCGCCCGACCCGCAAAAAAAATGCGCTGATCATGACCCGAACCCGACCCGACCCGAGGAAAAAAATAATAAAGGCAGTGAACGTATTGCCATAGAACCTACCGATGAGAACTCATTTGTGACACTGTAAACCATAGATAGACAAGGATTTGCACTGGATTCGCAGTAAAGATTATGATACAATTTCATGAAAGATTCATTGAATACCAAACAACCGTGCCGGGGTTGAGCCGGTTTCGACGCGCTTCCAGGACGCGACCTGCTGAACTGAAAGCGCGCTCACTCGATGCGCTATTAAACACATCCGTGTAGGTTGTTATTATTATTGATTGAGCACAACCATAATGTTGATTCAGAGTGACACCCAACTGTGTTAGGACATAGTCAGGTTTGATCTGAAGAGATTGTGGAAAAACGGCACCATCAAGCTTCAGCGCTCTCCCGTTGCCATGGAGATTCCGTACGAGTCCGCACAAAAGTAGTCACATAGCGATATTAATAAGTTTTATTTTAAAGTTTGTCTTCTTCTTCTTTCACATAAAAAATGGATTATCATAAATAGGCAGGTAAAAGTTCCTAAGTGAGAAATATGTGTTTTCTCTTTTTGACCCGCCCCGCCCGCACCCGCAATATTTTTAAAAAATTGAACCCGAACCCGCCCGACCCGCGGATATCCGCGGGTCACGGGTCGACCCGCGCATCACTAACACACACACACACACACGCACACAAACTGTCTCCCCCTACAGGGTACAACTGGTACTGACTCTGTCTCCCCCTACAGGGTATTGCTGGTACTGACGTAGCGAAGGAGGCGTCTGACATCATCCTGACGGACGATAACTTCTCCAGCATTGTGAAGGCGGTGATGTGGGGGAGGAACGTCTACGACAGCATCTCCAAGTTCCTCCAGTTCCAGCTCACCGTCAACGTGGTGGCCGTCATTGTAGCTTTCACTGGAGCCTGCATCACACAGGTCTGCGCGTCTGCCTGTCTGTCTGCCCTTGTGTCCGTCTCCCCTGCCTGTCTGTCTCTCTAAGCCCTCCTCTTCTCTGTCTGCAGGACTCCCCCCTGAAGGCGGTGCAGATGCTCTGGGTGAACCTCATCATGGACACCTTGGCCTCCCTGGCCCTGGCCACCGAGCCGCCCACCGAAGCCCTCCTGCTGAGGAAGCCCTACGGCCGCAACAAGCCTCTGATCTCCAGGACCATGATGAAGAACATCCTGGGCCACGGCGTCTACCAGCTCACCACCATCTTCACGCTGCTGTTCGCAGGTACCCTCCCCTCCAGCACCTCCTCAGTAGCTTGTTCCTGTTTAAGGCCCGGAGCAGGAACGGCTTTTCACTGTTCAACGTTGTAATGTTGGCGTTGGTGTCGGAAATCAGAGCTAGCATGTCAAACAGTGCACAGTAACACACCTGTATTGTAGCTGTAGCAGGTAACATACCTGTAGCCGGTAACACACCTGTAGCAGCTAACATACCTGCAGCAGTTAGCAGGTAACAAACCTGTAGCTGTAGAAGCTAACACACTAGCAGCTAACACACCTGTAGCAGGTACCACACCTGTTGCCATAGCAGCTACTCTACTAGCTAGCGTAAATGGCCTTGTCCTTGTCCTCTGCGTATCTTCAGGTGAGAAACTGTTGGACATCGACTGTGGACGGAACGCCCCGCTACACGCCCCTCCCTCAGAGCACTACACCATCGTCTTCAACACCTTCGTCCTGATGCAGCTTTTCAATGAGATCAATGCCAGGAAGATCCACGGGGAGAGGAATGTGTTTGACGGCATGTTCAACAACCCCATCTTCTGCAGCATTGTCCTCAGCACCTTCATTATACAGGTAGCTAAGCTAACTCAGACTTCAAGCTTTTTGTGATCAGTGACTATGGTGTAAATCATTACGTCTCCAAGCCTTTTGTGATCAGAGACTATGGTATAAATCAGACTCCAAGTCTTTTGTGATCAGTGACTATGGTATAAATCAGACTCCAAGCCTTTTGTGATCAGTCAGTACTTTTACATGCAGCAAGAAATTCACATTTCTGATCGGATCAGATAATGACATGCATAAGACCGGATCACTTGTCCGAGTACACCTGCCGTTCAGAGAATCGGATTAACAGCCGGAGCATGGGCTGACTCTGGACGCTATGTGGCGCTGCTCATGTGCAGAATGTCACTGCGCAAAAATCTGATTCAGATCCGATTGCTGAGTATACATGCCGTTAAAAGTCCGACTATGAACGAATTATCCAGGTGTTGTTATCTGATTTTGAGATGTCCGAAGTAGGTCCGAAGTAGGTCGGATTAAGGTGTTTACACGCACTTAAAAAGTCAGAACGATGTCTTATACAATTAGAAATTCGAATTTCTTGCTGCATGTAAACGTACTGAGTGACTATGGTATCAGTGACTATGGTGTAAATCAGACTCCAAGCCTTTTGTCAGTCAGTACGTTTACATGCAGCAAGAAATTCGAATTTCTAATCGTATAAGACATCGTTCAGACTTTTTAAGTGCATGTAAACACCTTAATACGACCTACTTCGGACCTACTTCGGACATCTCAAAATCGGATAACAACACCTGGATAATTCGTTCATAGTCGGACTTTTAACAGCATGTATACTCAGCAATCGGATCTGAATCGGATTTTGCATTCTGCGCATGCGCAGTGCCATTCTGCACATGCGCAGCGCCACATAGCGTCCAGAGTCAGCCCATGGTCCGGCTGTTAATCCGATTCTCTGAACGGCATGTATACTCGGACAAGTGATCCGGTCTTAAGCATGTCATTATCTGATCCGATCAGAAATTCGAATTTCCTGCTGCATGTAAACGTATTGATTGACTATGGTGTGAAACATAACGACTCCAAGCCTTTTGTGATCAGTGACTATGGTGTGAATCTGACTCCAAGCCTTTTGTGATCAGTCAGTACGTTACATGCAGCAAGAAATTCAAATTTCTGATCGGATCAGATAATGACATGCGTAAAACCGGATCACTTGTCCGAGTATACATGCCGTTCAGAGAATCGGATTGACAGCCGGAGCATGGGCTGACTCTGGACGCTATGTGGCGCTGCGCATGTGCAGAATGGCACTGCGCATGCGCAGAATGCAAAATCCGATTCAGATGCGATTGCTGAGTATACATGCCGTTAAAAGTCTGACTATGAACGAATTATCCAGGTGTTATCCGATTTTGAGATGTCTGAAGTAGGTCCGAAGTAGGTCGGATTAAGATGTTTACATGCACTTAAAAAGTCAGAACGATGTCTTATACGATTAGAAATTCGAATTTCTTGCTGCATGTAAACGTACTTATTGACTATGGTATAAATCAGACTCCAAGTCTTTTGTGATCAGTGACTATGGTATAAATCAGACTCCAAGTCTTTTGTGATCAGTGACTATGGTCTAAATCAGACTCCAAGCCTTTTGTGATCAGTGACTATGGTCTAAATCAGACTCCAAGCCTTTTGTGATCAGTGACTATGGTCTAAATCAGACTCCAAGCCTTTTGTGATCAGTGACTATGGTATACATGTGCTGTGTTCCAGATCCTCATTGTGCAGTTTGGGGGGAAACCGTTCAGCTGTGTGAGTCTCAGTGTGGAACAATGGCTGTGGTGCATCTTCCTGGGGTTTGGCTCGCTGTTGTGGGGACAGGTGAGTCACTCTTTAGTCGAGCTAAAAGGACAACTGAGTCACTCGTTAGTCTAGCTAAAAGGACAGCTGAGTCACTCGTTAGTCTAGCTAAGAGGACAGGTGAGTCACTCGTTAGTCTAGCTAAAAGGACAGGTGAGTCACTCGTTAGTCGAGCTAAGAGGACAGGTGAGTCACTCGTTAGTCGAGCTAAGAGGACAGGTGAGTCACTCGTTAGTCTAGCTAAGAGGACTGGTGACTGGTGACTGACTACTTCCGCTATACAACGAAATCGAAAATTCTCCAAGACCACATGGTGTGTGTTCAAAATAAAAGTATTGACATACTGATAGAGAACAGTAGGGACTCAGTATGACAACTCAAGCAGGACCTATAAGGACACAGAGCTGGTAGGAACCTCCTGTTAAACAAACAGCCGACACATCACAGTAACTTTATTGTATTTAGTCGACATTCCCGTGTTCCATAACGTCAAACCGACAGCCGTATAAATGTCCCCGTAAGAATATGATACCTGTTACTGTTATATATATAGGGGCCTTCGAGTAAACCTGACAGGTGAGATAGTATGTCCAATGATTTGCCAATTAATATTATTTCTGTAAAATATTTCATCCAAAAATTACTCACAACATTCCAGCAGCTGTCTGTAAATCAAAATGTCAGCAAAAACAATACATCTATGAATAACTTATGACTTATGTGTAGTAGCTTGCCTACTGGGCCTTTAAGGCTCTCTACTTAAGTCAAGATCCTGTCTTGTAAGACATGGACCTATTTATGTAATTATGTCCTATTTTGTCAGTTTTTTAATAGTTGCTTGGCCTCCTAATTTCTGCAGGACATTGTAAAGGTGTTTTCTGATTGATCGCCTGCTGGTGTGTATTAACAAACTGTGTTCTGATTGGTTACAAGCTGGTGTCCACCATCCCCACCAGTCGTCTGAAGTTCCTGAAGACTGCGGGCCATGGCACACAGCAGGAGGAGATCCCAGAGGAGGAGCTGGAGGAGATGGACGATCTGGATGAGATTGACCATGCCGAGATGGAGCTCCGCAGGGGCCAGGTGCTCTGGTGCCGTGGCCTCAACCGCATCCAGACCCAGGTGGGTTTCCACACTGGTCCAGGTCTTCTCGCTGGGAGGCCCTGGCTGGTGTTTAGTTCAGAGTCTTCACAGAGGGAACATGTAAGGTCAGGCCGTGGGGGGAATCCAATCACTGGCAAAAGAGCAGGTGTTAGAAGGTGTAGGAGGTGTGAAGGTGTCTAGAATGTGTATGACGGTCTCTAGTAGGTCTTGGTCTAGGTGGAGAGGTCTCAGGTTTGGTATGTGCTCCTCCTCAGATCCGGGTGGTGAACGCCTTCCGGGACACCATGTCCCCCTACGAGGGCCTGGAGCCCCAAGAGTCCCGGAGCTCCATCCACAACTTCATGACCCACCCCGAGTTCCGCATCGAGGACTCGGAGCCCCACATCCCGCTCATCGACGACAACGAAGGCGAGGATGATGACGCACCCACCAAGCGCAACTCCGTGGCCCCGCCCCATTCTCTGGCGTCGCCCAATCAGAACAACAACGCCCTGGAGAGGATCCTACCGCTGCACCTCGGAGCCAGTCCCACTGCCCCCGCCTCAGGCACCTCCCCCTGCCCGGGCAGCCCCCTCCACAGTCTTGAGACCTCCCTCTAGGGAGCCAAGTCCGCCCATATGGGGGTGGAGTCAGTGATGACAATACTGAGCCAGCCAATAGGAACGCCCCGTCGACGTTTGGATTGTTCCCAATTGGCGGACACCAAACTGTGTTTGATTTTACCTTTGTTGGGAGTTTGTTCTGGTGTGTTTTGTGTGAGCAACAACTTTGATTGGCTTTGGGCCTGGTGGGCGGAGACAAGAACCAGGAAATGGAAATTAACCAAAGGGATTTTCTTTAAAAGAATCAATTGGGAAAAATGTCAAAAAAGGAATGTTGGAATTCTCACACAGGAATCCTTAAACAGAAATGTTTTATTTCAATTAATTGTATTTGTTGTATTTATTTAATTTATTCACTGCTAGAAAGAAGAAAAAAGACACACAAAACAAACTTTTTCCAGATTTTCAGATGGACGTTGGAAGAGTGAATATCTGATTTTAGACTACATTCCAAATCGCACTGGTCTACCTCCCTGTACGGTCCTAGCTGGTAGAAAGACGTGGGTGGTGTGTCCACAGACCTCCTCATGTTGTCAGACCTTCCTCATCCCATCTTCATCCTCTTCGTCATCCTCTCAGTTTTGTACCAGCAGTTACTCTTTACAAATACCCATTATGAGGTCCACGGCGATGTGAAGTGAGTTGTGTGATTTTCCTGTTTACTACATTTATTACATTCTATTAAATATTCATTCAATTTAATAACGAAAGAGTCAGGTGACGTAATTAATGTTTGTCTTTGTAAAAGTAGCAAGTGAAATATTTGGTTTGATTTGAGGGGTTTCTAAAATGACTGAAGTTTAATGAAGTCTCAGATTTTAGTGGATCAAACATTTGAATAAAAAATATAGCTCCACAAACATGCCGACCAGTATAGGCTTACCTATAACATTTAGTCACTTTGTGTTCAAGGTTGTTTTTAATGTTTAGATGCACTAGCCTAGGCATGCGCAACATTATGGTGTCACCAGATTGGACGAAAGCCCAGCTGATGACCGCTGGTGGTTGCTATAGGAACACCTAAACAGCAGATCCACATTTGATGACCTGCTTCATGGGGCAGAGTGCCGTGGGAGAGTACTTGTGGTAGATGTGATGGCTGTCCTTACTATTTTCCTCTCTCTTTGGACCGTCTCCTATTTGTGGCAGATATCTGAAAGTGCTTCTTCGTGTTGTGATAAAGAATGACCACCATTCAAATTTAAATTTGATTTGTTACGACCCGAAAACAGACTTAGTGTAGTTTCACTCCTGAAGAGATTCACTAATGTGTCCTCATCATATATTCTCATATCAAACCATCATACCACAGATGCTCATATCATAAATCTTCATTAGCTTACCTGTTCTAGAAAGGCCATAATTATATGCATTAGAAGGACATTTATAATGAGATACGATGCTTTTAACAATAGCTGACCTGCCTTTAATTCATCATCATTTTCAAGCATTCTGATAAACTCAAAGCCATAGTTTAGGGGTTCATTGCAAGGCTACCTGTTACTTATCACTATCAACATAGTAGCAAACACTGGGGTAGAACTATTGCCAAAGCAATTTAACTTGTTAGAGATGCATGTTATAATGCAACAAGTGTCCTTGTAATGCATCACAAATATGGTCTTCAAAAGTGTTAACAAAAGTGATTTTGTTTTGTTTTTTACTATTTCACAGTTTTGTAGGATAATGTGAGTTGTGTGGGCTAATATCATTGATATCATACGTTAATATCCTCCGTATGTGCTTATTGGGAGTTTTGAAATTTGTTGAGTTGTGTCTGATTTTTTGAGAAAAATAAATCTGATATTTAGATTACCTTCATTATTGATAAAAGCTAATTGAATTTGGTTGGAATTATCTGAGATGCAAATTAGGGTTTAATATTTCTCAATGTTGGCTAGCAAATGAATATGAACCAAGGACATTATGAACTTCAGGACAACATAAACTACTGTATATCTGAATTTGGTATAATATTTATTATTTAGAATTAATGATTAATGATTACATTAATACTGTCACTTTACTAAACAATTATATCTCAATACATAGCATTTATATATTCGTTAAAAAATTATGTCATTAGTATTAAAAGGTTAGTGTAGTTATATGGTTTGATACAAACGAACTCTCCTATCACTTCCGGTAGCAGAACTTCCGGGGAGAAGATTTAACCAATCAGAGCCGCCACTGGTCACCTGATCCGGAACAAACAGAATTTGAAATGTTTTCAGTTCAATTTTTTCCAAGAGGAGTTTCAAGTCTGGCGTTGTCGAAATGAACGACATTTACTCCTAGATTTACTACAATATAAGGTTAGTTATCTCAGCAACTGGTTACGGAGTAATGTTTAGCGCCAGTCTTATCCAGTGCTTTACACGGAGAGAGATATGCCTAAATTAATCTATAGACCACGTTATCAGACATCCTTTAAATTTTATAGTTAAAACTTAGATTAAGAACTAAATTTAACTAATAAATCATGAGTTCATCTTGTTGAGTTTGCAGACTACTGTTATTAGTACATGCTGTCTGACTGTTGGAGCTCATTTTTCTGTAGTCATCTTCATGTGTTCATAGTTAGATACGAGTCATGGTGAATCATGTGTTCATAGTTAAATAAGAGTCATGGTGAATCATGTGTTCATAGTTAAATATGATTCATGGTGAATCATGTGTTCATAGTTAAAGTGATTGTGAATAATGTATTCCTAGGTTAAGTGAGGTGAATCATGTGTTCACAGTTAAAGTGATGGTGAATAATGTATTCATAGATGAAATGATAATGAATAAGTTTTTCATAGTTAATGTGATGGTGAATTTCAGGCTGAATCTAACCTACTGAACCTTGGATGGAGGATGGATATCTTTGAGGCTGGTAAAGTATTTAACTTTTACTGTGAACAGAAACATAACATATGATGTACTACTGACATGTCATTATATGTTGGGTGATGCAAAACCATCTACCATGACCAACAATCTACCATGTAAATGTGTTTCTGTGTGCTTCTTACATATAACCCTATAACCCTTCTTACATATGTCTATAACACTTCTTATATATGTCTATAACAATATTTTATATTTCAGATGAATATTACTCCTTGGCGGATGAGAAGTTTGACTTTGATGTGTCACTGTCACCTGCGAGGTATCAGCAACATGCTGCTTAATATTAATATACAGCTTATTAATCTGTTACTGTTACCTATTACACCATGTCATAACATATTACTTCCTATTTACACATGACTTATATATATATAATTTAGTTATTTCTGATGCATATATTAATGGGGCGGTTTGATCCCCTTCCTCCAACTGTCCACATGTCGAACCCCACAAATGTACTGATTGTAAGTCACTTAAGACAAAAGCGTCTGCTAAATGCCTCTTTACCCTTTAATGATTATTTGCATATTACTTGGTTGTATTGGTGGGGTTACATGGCAACACACTGTTGTCATCTAAACCCTTGTTCATCTTATCAGTGTGATGCACAGTGGCACATACCTCAGTTCATTTAGGTTTAATTTTAATACTAGTGTCAACAATCAAACAGGGTCCTGTATTTCACTAAGTGGTCTAAATCCTTTTCAAACGTGTCCTCCAAGCAACTCTAGAGGAGAGGAGGAGGATGACGAGGAGGAGCAGCAGCAGCAGCAGCAGCAGCAGGAGGAGGAGGAGGACGATGTGTTTGGTCCACCGAGCCTGAGCGAGGCGAGGGCGGGCGCGGGCACCGAGCCCACGCTGAGCAGCGGTGTGTCTGGGGGTGAGGAGCCCAGCTGGAGCCCCTTGTTGGGGGAGAGCTTCGAGAGCATCCGTAAGGAGGCCAACAGCCTCGCCATCAGGCTGGGGGACACTCGAAGAGAAGAGGTGGGAGGAGGAGGAGAGATCAGCCTTCAGAGCAGTCGGGTCTCAAACCCAGACCCCCCTGTTGAACAGTTTGTCGAGGACCCCCGGGACAAGCTGGGTCTGCTGAGCCTCTCCCGCCCCAGCGCCCCCCTCAGCCCCATCAAGCGAGAGACGTTCTGCGTGCGGGACAGCCCCCTGAAGCTGCTGCCCCCCGCCCTGCAGCCCCACCTGCCGCCCCCCACTGCCGCCGTCAGACCCAGGACCCGGCTCAGCACCTCCAGCACCTCCAGCCCTGCCGGCCCCAAGACCAGAACCCAGACTCGGATGTCCCTGAGGGGGAAGACCGGCCTGGGGGTGCTGCCCAACAGGCCTCCGCCCCCCAGCACCCTGAGCAGTGCCAGGCGCTCTGGGACCGTGGACCGCCTCGGCCGCCCCCCTCCCACAGGGAAGGTAGGACTGGTTCTGTTCCTTAGTCCCTGACCGATCCATCCCTGTTAGTTATCTGACCTAGAGTCATCTAGTGGCCTCTCTCTCTGTTCCCAGGGTGCACTGGGGCTGCGGCGGGTGGCCAGCAGAGGGGGATCATGTGAGGACCTCCTCTCGGACACAGCCAGTGTAACGTCTGACGCCAGCGACTGCTCCCTCGACAGCAGCATGCAGGGGAGGCGTACCCAGGCCCCGCCCCCTGGCAGAGCCCAAGCCACCAATACCAGGAAGGGGGTGGAGACCAGGAGACACGCCTCCTCTTCCTCCCTGTCCTGCTTAAACTCCAGCCTCTCGGTCTCCCCCACTGGTAAAGAAGTCTCCTGCTGGTTCTATTGGCCCAGTACCACCACATTCTGCCACTGGTGTATTTATGTATACAAAACCATATCTGGTTAATCTTCTCAGCAGGCACAGAAACCATAGCAACCATAGGATTTTGTGTGTTTCCAGGGAAATCCAGCAGCTCCCTGGTGGCCCCCCCGGCCTCCAGGCCCCGGCGCTCCCTGCTGTACGGCAAGGCTGCCCCCTCCCCCGCCACCACAGGTACTCGGCGCTCGCTCTCCACCCAGCTGGGGAGGCCCTCGGAGGTGGCTACGAGACCGCCCTCGGTGGGCAGGTCCACCCCTGTAAAACGTGCGGAGCCCAGCACACCGGCGGCCCTCACCCCCGCCAAGAGGCTGATGGAGATGGCCTCCTCCTCCAGGACTAGCCAGTCCTCCGCCAGGACCAGCCAGTCCTCCTCCAGACCCAGCCAGTCCTCCTCCAGACCCAGCCTGGGCTCTTCCTCCAGGACCAGCCTGGCCTCCTCCTCCAAGACCAGCCAGACCACCTCCTCCAGGACCAGCGTGTCCTCCTCTGCCAAGCCCCAGCAGCAGCAGCAGCCGGGGTCCAGGGCCAAACCCAAGAGACTGGGCTCCACCTGCAGTGTGGACAGGTGAGAGTTGGGGGTGTACTGGTGAATTGTGATGTGTTTACAGGTGTGTGTGTGTGTGTGTGTGTACGGGTGTAATAACCTTGTGTTCCTCCAGCCTCCCTCAGAGGGTGGAGCCGCCCACTACACCATCCTCCGCCGCCTCCTCCTCCGCCTCAGCGGTGCAGTGGAGGCCCCCGCGCTCCAACCTGCCCACGCCCAGCGGCCGCAGGCTCTCCTCCATCCCCACCATGACACCGCGGAGCCTCTCACGCATCGCCCGGCCAGGCACACCCAGGTAGGAGCACCTACTGATGGGACTCAACAAGCAGAATCACAGGTCAGGGCAGGAATCCGTTGTCCTATCGGTAGACTAGCAATGACTCTGACTTTGTCTGTGTTTCCAGCCGCGCTCCAGCAGGGGGAGCCCCTGAGCAGGTGGAGGAGGAGCAGCGCTTCGCCGCAGGGATTCAGCCCTTCTCCCTGGAGGAGGAGGAACCCATCCCTGTTCTCGACGGTCCCCAGAGGAACCCAAGCCCCCCACCCACCACCAAGGGACCGGGAGAGCCCAACCAGGAGGACAAGAAGATGGAGGAGAACCAAGAGGAGGAGGAGGAGAAGGAGAACCAGACAGACCTGATGGAACTTCAGTCTGTTGAGGACCTGTCCACCACTCAGCACAACAAAAAACAGGACGTTACAGAGGTAGATTGTGGGTGGCTGGGTGGTTTTTCCTGCTTCCAAGTACAACATGTGTGTGTGTGTTTCCAATACTAACTACGTTTGTATTCCAGGTTCTGCTTGTGGACATTCCGGCTCCGGTTCAGCGTCTGGATGAAAAGCTGCTCATCGACCTATCAAACACCCCAGACCTGGTCCGAACAAACGGCTCAAAGCCCTGTGGAGGACAGGTGAGCTAGGCCACGCCCACAACAGGCCAGCCCATATAGGGGGAATCCTTCCTGTTGGTGTCCTAGGGTTAGTGTTCTGCTAGCTGGTGTGGTGTTCTAGGGTAAGTTTTTGGGGGTTAGTGTGCTGTTAGTTAGGGTCGTTCTGTTACCTGAGGTTAGTGTTCTGTCACCTGAGGTTAGTGTTCCGCTAGCTGAGGTAAGTGTTCTAGGGGTTAGTGTTCGCGCTTGCTGAGGTTAGTGTTCTAGGGGTTAGTGTTCCGCTAGCTGAGGTTGGTGTTCTAGGGGTTAGTGTTCCCGCTAGCTGAGGTTAGTTTTCGAGGGGTTAGTGTTCTGGAGTTGGAGTTGCTGTGTAAATGTGAATGGTGTTTATTGTGTTTTGTTCCTCAGCTGATCGATCTGAGTTCTCCGCTCATCAAATGGAGTCCGGAGGAGAAGGTGAACACTGGGGTCCTCATCAACATCTCCTTCTGAGTTGACAGTCACTTTATTTTGATGATGTTAATGTAGCTGTTGTTTTTACTTCATTAAATAATTAAATGGGAGCTAAAAGAACACATTTATACAATAATTAAAACGTGTTGAACACCAACACTAAAACACTGATGAACAGTTCATCTGTTCAGTGTGAACCATGTCCAGGAAGGGATCTACCGGTTTCCAGCCAATAAGAGGTTGTGTGTGTGTTTTGATGTTTCACAATACGAACACAGAGCTAGATGTTGGGATGTTGTTCATAGTTAGAACTGGAGGCATGAAAATGTCATTCTCAATCGAATATGTTGTCTTTTACTGTATGGTCTGTGAATAAATAAAGTGTCTTTGATTGAACTGCAAATGAAAGCAACATTTTCTTATTATATGATTGCGCATACAAAGCGTTAGACATTAGTCTCATGATTTTCCGGTTCCAGCCATTCCAGTTCGGAATACGTTGGACAACATCTTTGGAGGGTCATTCAATGTTTCCCTCACATGAGCAGGAGATAGGTTCCTGTAGCTCTGTAAGTCAACAAAACCATTAACGGAAAGCAAATACCAACCCAGCAAACTGATGGCGAATGATGAATTTGGAATTTAACAACTTGTCTGGATCCGGCCAGACAGCAAACACCAGTTTCCGGTACAGAGGTCAGAGGACCAGTCTGACATTAGAGGTGCAGTCCCACAACTAGTCCACAGGGGGAGCCATCTACGATCTTTAAGAAACACCGTGAATAGGAAAGGTTGTAGAGCTTCTTAGGTTCACAGCACTAGCACGACTACAAAGTTGAGTAAAAAATAAAAATCAGTTGCAAGCAATGTGGAGACGATCATTTAATTTTGGCATTGTAAAGTTGTTGTTGGGCGTTGCTATTCAGTGTTGTATTTAGTAGTTCAAACCTAACTTTCTATCATGGAGATCTATTTGTATTCATCATAATAATTGTCAGCAGAGGATGTAGTGGAAACACTAGTCTAAAAAAAAACCGGTGTGTGTGTGTGTGGGGGGGGGGGGGGTCCTGTGTGTGTGTCTGGGGGGGGTGTCCCTGTGTGTGTGTGTGCGCGCCCCCACATCCCATGCCGAGCAGAGGACCGGAGCGGAGAGCAGGTGGTTCCTCGGACTGGGAGGTGAAACGGACCATGGTGGTCCATCATGGATGTTCAAACGGTTTGGCTCTGGTTCTACGTGGTCTCTTCGCTCGGGTCGCCTGTTGGGTGCATCGACCTGAACCTGCACACAGACGCGCTCCACGCCGGGTCTGTCCTGGTGGACACGTCGCTCGGACCCGACTGGATTTACACGGTGGACAGGACTTTAAGTTCCAGTCTCTGGCGCCAACTCATAGACCCGAGGACGGACGACGGGGTTATTCGCCTTTCAGGGAAGTTAAACTGTTCGTTTGTCACAAGGAACCCCGTTCCCCTTTTTGTGCGTCTCCGCTCCATAATCACTGGTGATCGACTGTTGATCCACTTTAACGCGTTCCTGCGTGGACACAAGTGTTCTGCTAAACACCAGAGGAAACATGTCCCTGGTCCGTTGGACATGTCGGCGGACCTCCGCTCCCATCTGGTGCCGACGGCTTGTCTCTCAACGCATGTTCTGTTCGACAACATTTTACAATATTTACCAGCCTTCTTCTTCCTCCGCAAAACCGACGACCTTCATGTGTTGTCATGCGAGGTAGACGGACGGAAGGTGCGACTCCAAAAGGGCGGATCTACTGAAACGTGCGTCCCGTCTGACGCCAGAGGGGAGCTGGTCTTGCTCTGCAAGGTGCCCCACTTCAGAAACTCCCCCAGGCTGCGTCTCAAACTGCACCCAGATCCTCTGCTGGGTCAAGGGGGTGCGGGTGAGACCGGTGGGTGGGCTGGACCGGGCAACCCATCCCATCATGTGGGGGCCAAGCGGGGCAGGAGGGCCACTAACTCTGCCCCCCAGTTCCAACTGCCCAACTACCATGTGTCGGTCCCTGAGAACGAGCCCCCGGGAACCCGGGTCATCACTCTCCGGGCTCTGGACCCGGACCACGGAGATGCCGGCCGGGTCCACTACGACGTGGAGGCATTGTTCGACAGCAGATCCAATGACTACTTTGAGATTGACTCTGACACGGGCGGCATCACAACCCTGCGGCCTTTGGACAGGGAGACTAAGGACACGCACGTCTTCAAAGTCACTGCCATGGACAGTGGGAAACCCAAACGCTCGGCCACCGCGTACCTAACCGTCACGGTCAGTGACACCAACGACCACACTCCCAAGTTTGAACTTGCTGAGTACAGGGTGAGCATCCGGGAAAACATGGAGGTCGGTTTTGAAGTTTTGACCATCAGAGCCACCGATGGTGATGCCCCTTCCAATGCCAACATGATTTACAACATCGCAAACAACGTGGGAGACAATGCAGGATTCGAGATAGATCCCAGGAGCGGTGTAGTTAAGACCCGGGTGAAGCCGGACCGGGAGAGTATTGCCAGGTACCAACTGATCGTCGAGGCCAATGACCAGGGCAGGGACCCTGGGCCCCGTTGCGCCACGACAACCGTGTTCATCTCCGTGGATGATGAGAATGACAACTCTCCTCAGTTCAGCGAGAAGCGCTACATGGTTCAGCTACCGGAGGACCTCCCGGCAAACAGCAGAGTAGTCTTGGTCCAGGCCACAGACCAGGACCAGGGCGCCAATGGCCAGGTCCACTACAGCATCGTCAGTGGTAATGTCAAGGGCCAGTTCTACATCGATGCCCCCACAGGGGGGATCGATGTCATCAGCCCTCTGGACTACGAGGCGATGCGAGAGTATCATCTGCGCATCAAGGCGCAGGATGGAGGTCGGCCACCGCTGATCAACAGCACTGGGCTGGTGGTGGTGAAGGTACTGGATGTGAATGACAATGCTCCCATGTTTGTAAGCACACCCTTCCAGGCCACGGTGCTGGAGAACGTGGCAGTGGGGCACTCGGTCATCCACATCCAGGCCATCGATGCCGACTCTGACGACAATGCACGTCTGGAGTACCGGCTCACAGACATGACGCCGGGCTTTCCCTTCGCTATCAACAGTAACACAGGCTGGGTCACAGTCGCCACGGCACTGGACCGGGAGGCGGTAGAGTTCTACACCTTCGGCGTGGAGGCGGTGGACCATGGGCTTCCCGCCATGTCATCCTCGGCGAGCGTGGTGGTGACGGTCCTGGACGTCAACGACAACACGCCAGCCTTCACTCAGAGGCTGTATGACCTGAAGGTCAATGAAGACGCAGCGGTGGGCGCCAGCGTGCTAGTCCTCAGCGCAGTCGACCGTGATACCAACAGTGTGGTGAACTACCAGATCGCCAGCGGCAACACCAGGAACCGCTTCTCCATCAGCAGCCAGGCGGCTGGCGGACTGATCACCCTTGCGCTCCCCTTGGACTACAAGCAGGAGAGGCAGTACGTCCTGACGGTGACAGCCTCTGACGGCTCCCGGCAGGACACGGCACAGGTCTTCATCAACGTGACGGACGCCAACACGCACCGGCCTGTCTTCCAGAGCGGCAACTATCAGGTGACACTGGGCGAGGAGCAACCAGTTGGTGCCACCGTGGTCGTCATTAGTGCCACGGACGAGGACACAGGGGAGAACGCCCGCATCACGTATGTTATGGAGGACAACGTCTCCCAGTTCAAGATCCATCCCGACACGGGTGCCATCACCACCCAGGTGGAGATGGACTACGAGGACCAGGCATCGTACACCCTGGCCATCATCGCCAGGGACAACGGCATTCCACAGAAGTCAGACACCACCTATGTGGAGATCATCGTGCTGGATGCCAACGACAATGCCCCTCAGTTCCTCCGCGACCTTTACCAGAGCGCGGTGCTGGAAGACGCCCCGGTCTACACCAGTGTGCTTCAGATCTCCGCCATGGACAGAGACTCAGGCTCCAATGGAAGAATAAGTTACACATTCCAAGGTGGAAACGATGGCGATGGAGACTTCTTCATCGAGCCTTACTCTGGGATTATCCGAACGGCCCGGAGGCTGGACAGAGAGAACGTTGCAGTGTACAGTCTGAAGGCCCTAGCTCTAGATAGAGGGGTCCCCCCTCTCAGGGCTCTGGTGGACGTTCAGCTGTCTGTCCTGGACATCAATGATAATGCCCCGGTGTTCCACAAAGACGAGATGATCGTCCACGTGCCGGAGAACAGTCCTGTGGGTTCCACCGTAGCCCGTATCACCGCCACGGATCCAGATGAGGGATCCAATGCACAGATCCTGTTCCAGATTGTGGAGGGGAACTCCCAGGAGGTCTTCCAGCTGGACATTTTCACTGGTGACCTTGTGGCTCTCAGTGACCTGGACTATGAGAGCCAGAGGGAGTACACCCTCATCGTCCAGGCCACCTCTGCTCCTCTGGTCAGCCGGGCAGTCGTCCACGTCCACCTGCAAGATGTCAACGACAACCCGCCCGTCCTCGGAGACTTCCAGATCATCTTCAACAACTACGTGACCAACAGGTCCAACAGCTTCCCAGCAGGGGTGATCGGGAGGGTTCCTGCCCACGACCCGGACGTTTCCGACAAGCTGCGCTATGGCTTCGTAGAGGGCAACGAGCTAAAGCTGCTCCTCTTGGACCAGGACAGCGGAGACCTGACCCTCAGTCGGGACCTGGACAACAACCGTCCTCTGGAGGCTGCCATGAAGATCACAGTCACCGGTAGGAACCATGTTAATGTGCATCATGAGTGCATCATATAGTGCATCATATAGATATACAGTATATGGTCATCATGTGGATATCTTTGCAGTTGCCCTGACCAACAGTTGCCATGCCACTCAGTTCTTGTTTCTTATGGGGGCTTCTTATGTAGTGGGCCCCAGAAGAGAGGCCTGTCTGGCCTCTCTCCAGCATCGTTACATTCAAGCTAACATGGAGGCCAGAAGGAAGTTTACGTATTGTGGCTCATTGCTGAAATGAGACACAACATATTTATGCTTCTTTTAGAAACATGAAGAAGAGAGGAGTCTAACACTGGCTAATTGAATCAGTAAAATAACCGTTAAACTCATCATTCATCATTACTGATCAGATGATGTGTTAAAAGATAAACAAACACTTTTAGAATAATTTAATTCCCATTATCAATGAGAGCCGCCATGTTTGAGAAACTGCCACGCTGACATTAGCCTACTGTACTCACATTCTGACCTGTAACTCCCAGTTAGATTACCATTTATTACAACAAACTCACACGTTAGTCAGTAAGAGTGTCAGTTATTCAGTTAGTCTGCAAGTCAGTGAGTGAGATCATTTGGTTTGATAGTTAATCACTCTGTTAGCTAGTTAGTGAGTTTAAACCGCTGAGCTAATCCCATCTCAAGTTGAAAGTGGTGTCAGAGTGATGTCCTGTAGTTAATATACTGTATGTCACAGAAGACTGTCTGTCTGTCTGTCTGTCTGTATGCCTCCCTCCTGCCTGCCTGCCTGCCTGTCTGTCTGTCTGTCTGTCTGTCTGTCTGTCTGTCTGTCTGTCTGTCTGTCTCTCTACCAGTGGGATAGAAGAGGTTGTTGGACCCCAGAAGAAAAGACTTGTGGGGGGGGGGGGGGGGGGGTAGAGTGTGTGTGTGTGTGTGGGTTAGTGTGCGAGTGGTGTTGGGGGGGCGGGGGGTTAAGCACTGAGAAGCTTTGGCAACTTCTTGGGTGTTGGCATGACAACAGGGACAAGAAACGCATGTTGGTACATTCTTAGGTTGTGTGTGTGTGTGTGTGGGGGGGGGGGGGGGGGGGGCTTTTGCTGGGTGCTTTTGTCCCTGTGCAGATGTCCTACACACACATACACACACAGACACAGACACACACACACACACACACACACACACACACACACACACACACACACACACACACACACACACTTTGTGCTGTGGATCTATAAACACAGTAAGGAGGAGTTTGGGGAGAAGTTGTCAGTCAAGCAGCAACAGCATCCTTCATAAGGCTGCTACAGGGTCACACTTTATTCATCTGTACATTCATTCCTCATTCGTAAGGTGGGGGCAGGGTGGGGGTGGTGGTAGTAGGGTGAGGGTGGTGGGGGTAGGGTGGGGGTGGTATTGGTAGCGTTGCTATTGTGTTGTTCTCTATTGTCCTGGGGTCTAAAGCAGCTCGGCCAGAGGAGAGAGCTCTTTTATTACCAGGTTGCCGCGGGAAACCGATCAGGAATGGTCGAAATCTGAGGCTAAGCGTGCGAACGGTGACGTCATGTCAAAGACTTCCTCTGAAGTCCTCCTGAACCTGAGCCACACGACTCAGACCGCTGAAAGAGTCACATGGCCTGAGGTGTGGACAGGCTGAGGACAGTAAATCATCCTGACTTACTGTAAGAGGTGAAGTCACACCTTGGGAATTCCCCAGAGGTTGTAATTTGCCTCTCTGTGTTTCAGAAAAACACTTCACGTCAGCATGTTTATTATGAGACAGAGAGAGAGACAGAGACAGACAGGGACAGAGAGAGAGAGAGAGATTACACTTTGTCTTAGAGGTTCATGTTATGTAGATTTTATACTCAGCTTCATGTTAATTTTTGTGTCCTGCTGTGCTTTGAGTGAACTTGAATAATAGTAGTTAATAATAGTATTTTCTAAACCCTTTTTAAGACCAGTTGTGTGTGTGTGTGTGTGTGTGTGTGTGTGTGTGTGTGTGTGTGTGTGTGTGTGTGTGTGTGTGCGTGTGCGCGCGCGTGTGTGTGTGTGTGTGTGTGTGTGACAGTATGAGGACAGTGCAACAGAGTGGAAAGCTCATCTTTGTCTGTTAATTACAGCCGGCTGGACGGGCCCCAGAGAGGCCCCCCAACATACACACCACAGCTAGCTAGTGAACAACTTGCTATTAGCTAACAACTAACTTAAATTAGCTTTTTGCTAACTATGAACTAACAACAACTAGCTAATTAGGATCCCAACAACTAGCCAAACAAAAGCTAAAAATAGCTAACAATTAACTAACTATGATCCTTTAAAGAGCTAACAATACGGTAACAAGAATATTATTGGGTATCTACTGCCGCAGTGCTTCCATTGGTCAGAAGGACCTAAAAATAAATAAGTGACACAATGGTGAGCAGATGAGATGATAAAGGTTACGCGTATCTTCTCCATGATATTGAATGTGATGTTGTCATGGTGACAGACGGCGTCCACCTGGTGTCTGCCAGCTGCATGCTCCGGGTCGCCGTGGTGACGGACGAGATGCTGAGCAGCAGCGTCACGCTGCGTCTGGACCACATGACCCAGGACCGCTTCCTCTCCCCCCCACTCCTGGCCCGCTTCACTGCTGCCGTGGCGACCGTCCTCTCCGCCCCCCCGGGGGCCGTCTCGGTCTTCAGCGTGCAGAACGACGACGACGCCCGCATCCTCAACGTCACCTTCTCCGCCCTGCGGCCCCTCCAGCGAGGCGCGGGGGTCTCCTGGGTGCCGGCGGAGACCCTGAGGGAGCTGCTGTACCTGAACCGCACCCTGCTGGGCCGGCTGGCCGCGCAGCGCGTCCTGCCCTGGGACGACAACGTGTGCCTGCGGGAGCCCTGCGACAACTACATGCTCTGCGTCTCCGTCATGCGCTTCGACAGCGCGGCCCGGCGCTTCGTGGTGGGGGGGGGAGACCGGGGGGGAGACGGGGGAGGAGGGGGGGTGATGTTCCACTCGGTGCGCCCGGTGGCGGGGCTGCGGTGCCGCTGCCCGCCCGGCTTCACGGGGGACTACTGCGAGACGGAGCTGGACCTCTGCTACTCCTCGCCCTGCCGCAACCGGGCCGCCTGCCGCGGCCGCGAGGGAGGCTACACCTGCCTGTGTCCCGCCCCCTTCACTGGTGAGTTAGTTAGTTAGTTAGTGGTGGTGATGGTTCATCGGTGGACGGCGGTAGAAGAGAAGAGTACAGTATGGTGTCTGGTCTCTGCAGGGCAGCACTGTGAGGTGGACCCCCGGGCGGGCCGCTGCGTGGCAGGGGTGTGCCGTAACGGGGGGACGTGTGTCGACCTGCTGGTGGGGGGCTTCGTCTGCCGCTGCCCCCCGGGACCCTTCCTCCAGCCCTTCTGTCACGTGACCACCCGGAGCTTCCCAGGCCAGTCGTTTGTCACCTTCAGCGGCCTCCGACAGAGGTTCCACTTCACTCTGAGCTTCAGGTAGGACTCTGACCCCTCTGACCCCTCTGACCCTCTGACCCCAAGTCCTGTATCATCCCACAGCTTTGTTTCAATCCAACCTTAACGATCGAAAACGACCATCGATCTGATGTTACCTTGGCAACGCAAAGCAGGATGCTCCAAGCTCCGCTGTACCCGTCTGCATCCTTCAGGCCAGAGACCTTGATCTGGTGTCAGCTAATCAGCGGGTGGGCTTCAGTCCGAGACTGCGGAGTGTGATAGCAGAGACGCTAAAATGGCAGCTGCCGCTAACACCGTGTGGAAGCTGGTTCCAGCCCGGTCCATGAGCTGATCAAATCCGATTGCAGACATTAGAATATGATTAAGGTTGGGAATTTATTTTATTCTCATGATTGACCTTTAGCATACATTTGATTTGATTTGTTGACTTTTAATCCTTAATGGAATGTCAGAACAATCACATCTGAAGCCATAGCTGTTCTCTAGCAGGCTGGCTGGCTACGTCCGTCTCCGCTCTCCATCTTCTGGGGAAACTGCTTCTCAACGTCAGCCCGTTTGAGGCAGCCAGATGTAATGCTGATTGAACCATTCCTTTAGGCTTACAGGCCTAGCCTACTCACCCAGAGTTACGAATAGCAGGCTTATGGAGGTCATAATTCAGTGCTAGTCTACTCCTCAAACATTGCTTGAGACTCATTCTGGTTGTGCTGGTGGGTTTATGTATGTAAAAATGTATGTGATTATTATTACATGATAAAAATTAGTTGGGCTCTCGTTTAATTATATGAGTTGCTTTATTTTTAACCGTAAGCCTCAATGTTTAAAATGTTTAAAATAATTGCTATCACTCCCTAGAAGTCATCACCTCCCCTGTGTACAGTATGGGCCAATAACACTGCCTCCTGGTATTCTATCAGTATTCCTGATGGTACATTCCAGATGCCTCCTGGTATTCTGGCAGTATTCCTGATGGTACATTCCAGATACCTCCTGGTATTCTGGCAGTATTCCTGATGGTACATTCCAGAGACCTGTGGTGAGCATGAATGTTGAACCTGGCGCTTGAGGAGCTTCTATTGTGGCGAGGCATGTCGGGCCAGAGAACTGCAGTGTGAGGTCACTTCCTGTCTGTTAACCAGTGCTGTGTCAGCAACCCTGGCCACACAGGAAGCAGTCATCCCCTCTCTACTCCTCCACCTCCAGGATGACGCTCTGGTGGTCACGGGAACGTACTTCACGTACATCGCGTGTTTCTAAGCTGACTTTAGACTAGCGCCTCCCCCTCTCTCCTCCTCCTCAAAGAATGTGTTGTGACATGTAGTAATGTGTCTATTATTCTACAGCTGGACTTGTCTTTATTGATTGTGTTTCCACAAGTGTTTTTCCACCCATGTTGATCAATCTAATACGTCTCTCATGATGTTGATGTGCTTCCATCACGTTATCTTGACAACACACAGCGGTGTGTGGGTCTGAGGTCAGGGGTGAGGAAGCAGGTGTTGGTTTGCCCAGAGATGTTTCCTGCAGACTCGCCCCCACACCCCACCTGGGATCTGAATTCCACCGCCTCCTATCACACAACCTCACACCTCCCTTCCCCCTCGGACCTCCCACCTCTCACCCTCACACCTACCCCATCCCTCCTTTTCTCCCTCCCCTTCTCTCTAATTTTCGTTGGAGAGAAGTGAAGGAATTTCCAGTCGAGGGATTTGTTGCTGGCTGGGATCCCTGCAGGGCAGCCGACAGTACTGCATTGTGTCTGTTCATAGTGAGCAACATTACATGATAAACATGACGGTGAATACTGACATTTGCTGATATTTCATGGTGAGACAGTTTGAGGTGGGTATGATCAGATGTGGACAGAAGCTTTCGGTATGTTCACAATGTGTTGTGGGTTTGTTGTGCAGCTTCGCGACCAGAGAGCGCAGCGGGCTGCTGCTGTACAACGGACGCTTCAACCAGAAACACGACTTCATCGCTCTGGAGCTGGTGGACGAGCAGGTGCAGCTCACCTTCTGCACAGGTAAACAAGCCCCTCCCACCTCCTCACCAGGTAAACCCCACCAGAGCGAAGCTGCTTTAAGGAGCCTCATCGTGTTAGCTTCTTAGCAGTAAATGGTCGAAGGTCATAAAACCGTCTCCTCTTCCTCTTCCAGGCGACACAAAAACGGTCGTTTCTCCGTTTGTGGAGGGTGGGCTCAGCGATGGTCTATGGCATTCTGTCCAGCTCCACTACTACAACAAGGTAGGCTGCTTAGCCCGTCAATCACCTCACAGGGTATTTATTTCTACAGTGGTTGGTTGAGAGACTCAGTGTGAAGCACTTCCTGGAGGGTCGGTGTTCGTCTGAGTTGAGCGAATTGATTGGCTACCTCATATGTGAACTAGCCAGTGAGATTAAAGGGTATGTTCCTATTCATGTTGACAAATTCACGTAACAATGAATAACTATGAACATGACATGGCAATTACACGCGCACACACACACACACACACACAATGACCACAGGGTGTAACTGGGTCGTGGGTGATATAATGATGTCATGAACAACAACAATGCTAACCTCCTTTGGGATGGAGGGTCTTTGTTTGAAGGTCAGGGATGCTACTGGTTGCTATGGCAACAGACACGCTAGCCCTGCTGTTGTGTTGGGACTCCAGAAGCTTGTGTGTTAAACCTTGTTAAGTTTTGATCACAATGATTCTGTTGGCACCAGATAAATATGTTAATAATGAAAATAACAATTACCTTGATTTATACAGCTTTTTTTTCAAACATAGTTTACAATGTGCTTCACAAATAACTAAAACAAATCAAACTGAACTTCAATAAAATAAACCACAGAATAACACAGGAGCCCCAATATGTCTGACAGTTGACCAGCTTAGAACATTTAACTCTACAACCGGCAAAATGTCTGTCAAAGCAGCATCAGAGCCCACCCTAAAGAAACAGTTCATATAGATGGTTTGGTCCTCATCAGAAGATGGTTTGTTGCTGACACAGCCAACGTGATGTCTCTGGACTAGGCTTCACTAAGGCTAATGCCAGTCGCAGAGTTCAAGAACAAACCTTTTGACCACTTCAGGGAGCCGTGTTTTAAATTGTGACTTCATAAAAGTAATTAGCATATTTAGCATAAATAAACGTTAAGGTTAAGAACATGTTAGCTGCTATGAAAACATTTCAATATTTGCTAGCAATTTCTGTGTAGCTCTGTCATTTTGTATGGTCTAGGTGTTGGAGATGGTTCTATGTTGGTTCTAGGTGTTCTAGATGTTGTTCCTGATGTTCCAGGTGTTTGAGATGTTTGTGTGTTGGTTCTAGGTGGTTCTACGTAAAGCATGGTTCTTCTCTCCCCCTCCAGCCCAACATCGGGCCCCTGGGTGCGCCCCACGGCCCGTCCGGGGACAAGGTGGCGGTGGTTGCCGTGGACGACTGTGATGTTGATGTGTCGCTTCGGTTCGGAGCCCAGATCGGAAACTACTCCTGCTCTGCTCAGGGCACCCAGAGAGGGGCGAAGAAGTACGTCTCTCTGTCTCTCTGTCTCTCTCTCTCTCTCTCTCTCTCTCTCTCTCTCTCTCTCTCTCTCTCTCTCTCTCTCTCTCTCTCTCTCAGAGAGACAGAGACAGAGAGACAGAGAGAGATCTCTGTCTCTCTGTCTCTGTCTGTCTCTGTCCCTGTGTTTGTCTGGGTCATAAACACATGAACACAAACACAACATTTATTAGAAGATAAATAGATAGATAGATAAAACTTAATTAATCCCCTAAGGGAAATTGGGTCGCCATAGCAGCCTGGGTACATATATATATATATATGTATAAATATAAATACTATACAAAATAGAATAAAATATTTTAAAAAAATTAAAAGAGAATAACAATGAAATAAATAAAAACAGGAAATGCAGTGTTGTAGACAGAATTGTAAAAGTACAGTACAGTAGTGACGGGATGATTTAATCCAGTTCTGTGGTGGTGGATCTGACAGAGGCATATGAGTTGTAAAGTGTTATTGCAGTGGGGAGGAACGATTTTCTGTATCGTTCCTTCTTGCAGCGGCGTTGAATGAGTCTATTGCTGAAGCGGTTCTTTAGCTTGTCCAGTGTGATGTGGAGGGGGTGGTTAATGGTTAATGGGTCTAAACCCTAACTCTATCTCCAGCAGGTTATTGGGTCCCTATATAAACCCTATCTCCCTGTGTCCTTGCAGGTCGTTGGATCTCACCGGTCCTCTTCTGTTGGGGGGGGTACCGGACCTGGCTGAGGACTTCCCCGTCCAGAAGCCAGACTTTGTGGGCTGCATCCGGGACCTGAGCATTGACGACCAGCCCGTTGACATGGCAACCTTCATCGCCAACAATGGCAGCACCGCTGGTGGGCCCAATATATCATATATAATCTATAATCTATATAGATTCTATATTATATAGGATATGTAATCAATAATCTATATAGATGCTATATTCTAAAGGATATATAATCTATATAGGTTATTGATCCTATATAAAATAGAATCTGATCTGGTGAACATACTGTGTGTAATAGTCTCTTTGATATGATATAGATTTATCTATTTAATATTCTATATTATATGATGACATATGTAGTAACAATCTCTTTAATATGATATAGATTAATCTATTTGATAACCTATATCCCCCCCCAGGTTGCCCGGAGCAGCAGGCCCACTGTGATGACGTGGTGTGTGAGAACGGTGGGGTGTGTGTCAGCAGGTGGGGGGGCTTCCTGTGTGACTGCCCGCTCGGCTTCGGAGGCAAGACCTGCCAGCACGGTACTGCTGTGTGTGTGTGTGTGTGTGTGTGTGTGTGTGTGTGTGTGTGTGTGTGTGTGTGTGTGTGTGTGTGTGTGTGTGTGTGTGTGTGTGTGTGTGTGTGTGTGTGTGTGTGTGTGTGTGTGTGTGTGTGTGTGTGTGTGTGTGTGTGTGTGTGTGTGTGTGTGTGTGTGTGTGTGTGTGTGTGTGTGTGTGTGTGTGTGTGTGTGTGTGTGTGTTTGTGTGTGTGTGTAAGTCTCTGAGTGTGTGAGTGTGTGTGTGTACATGTGTGTGTGTCAACGAAAAGTTGGACCATTGATGTGATTGGTCCATTTTGGAGAAAGAAAATCCCAGAGTGGGTCCGACCTTCCTATGAGAACATGCATGACATCACACCTTTAACCTGTGTGTGTGTGTTTGTGTGTGTGTGTGTGTGTGTGTGTGTGTGTCCAGTCATGCCCTCCCCACACTATTTCCCAGGGGGGGCGGTGCTGTGGTGGGCGGAGCCCCGAGTGGCCGTCTCCCTCCCCTGGTTCCTGGGCCTCATGTTCCGCACACGACACCCCTCTGGTACCCTGGTCCAGGCCTCCGCTGGGGAGTCCTCCTCCATACAGCTGCTGGTATACACACCTGGAGCTACACACCTAGAGTTAGACACTATACACCTGGAGCTACACACCTGGAGCTACACACCTAGAGTTAGACACTATACACCTGGAGTTACACACCTGGAGCTACACACCTGGAGCTACACACCTAGAGTTAGACACTATACACCTGGACTTACACATCTGGAGTTAGCTACCAAACACCTGGAGCTACACACCTGGGGTTAGATACTGAACACCTGGAGTCGAACATGTGCAGTTAGGTAATACGCATCACTCATTAATATAATGTTGTATAATAATAATGTAACAATAAAATGGCCTCTCATCCCCAGCTGGTGAACAGGTTTGTGAGATTCCAGGTGTTCCAAGACTCCGTGGAGGTGGGGGTGGTGGAGTTCCCTGAGGTGAGCGTGGCTGATGGGGCGTGGCACCACCTTCAGGTGGAGCTGAAGAGTGAGAGGGACGGGAAGGAGACCACATACCTGGCGCAGGTGTCCCTGGACTATGGCATGTTCCAGGTACACAGGCCTAACCAGCTGTTTGTCTCGTTAGTGAGCAGCTTAACCAGCTGTTTGTCTCGTTAGTGAGCAGCTTAACCAGCTGTTTGTCTCGTTAGTGAGCAGCTAAACCAGCTCTTTGTCTCGTTAGTGAGCAGCTAAACCAGCTGTTTGTCTCGTTAGTGAGCAGCTAAACCAGCTGTTTGTCTTGTTAGTGAGCAGCTTAACCAGCTGTTTGTCTCGTTAGTGAGCAGCTTAACCAGCTGTTTGTCTCGTTAGTGAGCAGCTTAACCAGCTGTTTGTCTCATTAGTGAGCAGCTTAACCAGCTGTTTGCCTCGTTAGTGAGTGTAGCTGACAAGGTGTAGTTGCTGCAGCGCCAGGTGGCGATCGGGAGGAAGCTGCCGGGTCAGGAGATCAGGACTTTGTTCGTCGGAGGTCTGTTGGACACGGACGGACGCGTGGTGGATGGAGTGACGGGCTGCATCCAGGTCAGTCCATACCGGTCCAGACCGGTCAAATCAGTCCAGACCAGGACCCAGATCCTTAATGTCACCTTCAAGTTGTGCTCAGTGTGTGTGTGTGTGTGTGTGTGTGTGTGTGTGTGTGTGTACGCAGGGTGTGCGTATGGGTGAGACCCCCACCACCCTGTCCAATGTGAACATGCTGGCGGCCCAGCGGGAGGGGGCAGTCCAGGAGGGTTGTGATGTAGACGACCCCTGTAGCTCCACCCCCTGCCCCCCCCACAGCCGCTGTGTTGATCGCTGGGCCGCGCACAGCTGCCCCTGTAACCACGGTAACATAAGACTCATGTATAACACAACACTCTACCATGTTTTAAGATAACATTACAACATAACTCTATACATATTCTAAGATAACATTACCACACTGTACCATGTTATAATATAACATGTTGTGATATGTTATGCAATGTAATACAATGTTATAACCTCAACACGTCTCCCTGTAACACCGGGGGGACATGTTATGTTAACATGTGATGACTACATTTCCCAGGGTTCTTTGGGAGGGAGTGTGTGGATGTGTGTGTGTTGAACCCTTGTCAACACACCTCGTCATGTGTCCGCCAGCCAGAGAGTCCACGGGGGTACCGCTGTGTCTGTGGACACGGGTACCATGGACAGTACTGCCAACACAGGTATTTTTGTAGAACTACTGTAGTACTACTATTATACTACTATAGTACTCCAGTTATACCACTGTCAACACGGGTACTACTGTAGTACTACTTGAAATACTACTATTATATTACTATAGTACTCCAGTTAAACTACTGCCAACACGGGTACTACTGTAATACATTTACATTTTGGACATTTAACTAAAGCGACTTAAAAAAAGTACATCTGTCAGAAGAAGGTGAAACATTTTATTGCAGTTGATAGAGTAAGTCACCAGAACAAGTTTCAAGCATTTCAATTGCCAGGTTAACCATTGCTAGTACACAACATCTCTGGCTAAGTGCCAAGTTACAAAGAGCAATTATAAAGTGCCAAGACGTACAACATAGAAGTGAGGGTAGGGTGTTTTTTTTTTTGGGGGGGGGGGGTAGTAGGTAGTTGATGGATGTTATGCAGGGTTCAGGTGAACTTTGAACAAGTGAGTCTTGAGTCTTCCAGAAGATGGGCAGTGACAGTCCTAACATTGGCTGGGAGCTCGTTCCACCATTGCCGTGCCGCTCAACCTTTTCCTCAATAGCAGTACTGCTGTAGTACTACTATTGTACCGCTATAGTACTCCAGTTATACTACTGCCAACAGGGGTACTACTGCAGAACTAGTGTGTGTGTGTATGTGTGTGTGTGTGTGTGTGTGTGCGTACATGCATGTATGTATTAATTCATGGATGTGTGTATGTGTGTGTGTGTGTGTAGGGTGGGTCCTCCCTGCCTGGCGGGCTGGTGGGGGGCGGAGGTGTGTGGTCCTTGTAGCTGTGATGTCACCAGGGGGTTCCACCGCACCTGCAACCAGACCAGCGGAGTGTGTCACTGTAAGGTAGGAACACACACACACACACACAGCAGGATGGGATGGACAGCCTGCTGTGTGTGTTAACTACCCGCTGATTTACATGAACCTCCTAACACATGATCCATCATCAAGTACCAGTGATATCATCTCCCTGCCTCTACTAGTACCTGTAAAGTACTATGTCATCTCCCTGCCTCTACTAGTACCAGTAAAGTACTATGATTTCATCTCCCAGCCTCTCTATTAATACTAGGACAGCGAGTGAGAGAAAGATAATAGTTCTAAAAGTTAATAGTTGTGATAGTTACAATAGTGATCGTTATAAGCGTTACTAGTTAATAAAAATAATTGTAACTTTGTAACTTTGTAACTTAAACTTTTATTTTATTCTAATAAAATGCTCTGATTCTGAATCCATAAACATGAATCTCCTCCTCTCCTCTCCTCTCTTCCTTCTTCTCTCCTCCTCTCCTCCTTCTCTCCTCCTCTGCTCTCCTCCTCTAGGACAACCACTTCCAGCCCAGTGGCGCTGACTCCTGCCTCCCCTGCGAGTGCTTCCATCTGGGGGCGGTGTCGCGCTCCTGTGCCCCGGGGAGTGGCCAGTGTCCCTGCAGAGCTGGGGTCACCGGTCGCCAGTGTAACCGCTGTGACAACCCCCACGCTGAGGTCACCTCCAGCGGCTGCACGGGTCAGACTCCTCATAGCCTTGCCCCATGCTAGTTAGCCTCACACCATCCTATTTAGCCTTGCTACATATGGACAAGATTACGTAGTACCATGCTACTTAGTCCAGCACCATGCTAGTTAGCCTTGCTCCATGCTAGTTAGCCTAGCACCATGCTAGTTAGCCTTGCTCCATGCTAGTTAGCCTCGCACCATGCTAGTTAGCCTTGCTCCATGCTAGTTAGCCTCGCACCATGCTAGTTAGCCTCACACCATCCTATTTAGCCTTGCTACATGGACTAGATTACATAGTACCATGCTACTTAGTCCAGCACCATGCTAGTTAGCCTGCCCCCCTCCTTCAGACCAGGTGGCCCATTGCCTTGTGTCTTGTTTCCAGTGGTGTATGATGGCTGCCCCAAGGCCTTCGAAGCAGGAGTCTGGTGGCCCAGAACCCAGTTTGGTCAACCAGCCATCATGAAATGTCCTGCAGGATCCACAGGTAAAAAACAGTGATAACACTAAAATATGTATCATATATATAGTTATACATACTGGATACAAGAAACTTTATTTCCATGAGATGATGTGTGGTCCTCAGGAGCAGCACTGCGTCACTGTAGTGAACATCACGGCTGGCTTCCTCCAGGCCTGCTCAACTGCACCTCTCTCACCTTCTCACAGCTCAGCAAACAGGTTGGTCTGGTCTGGGGCCGTCTAGTCTAGTCTGGTTTAGTCCAGTCTGGTCTGGTCTGGTTTAGTCTAGTCTGCTCTGGTTTAGTCTTGTCTTTCCAGCTCTTTCTCTTGATAACTCTCCATGCTTCCTACAGCAGAATGAAGATAGAGAAATATTTGGTTCTGAACAAACAAGCTTAATATTTGTGTTTACAGAACTTACGTTGTTTTCATATTTTGTTTTAACCAAATTAACAAACGTATTATTTTATATTAAACTTAGACTTAATAGTTCATATTTACATTAGTGGAAACATTTGTATATGTTGTGTCATCAGAACGAGGCGCTGGGTCTCAACGGCTCGCTGATGAACGGAGAGATGTCCCGGCACCTGGCTGGCCTGTTGTGGACGGCCACCAATCAGACGAGGGATCTCCATGCCAACGACATTAAGATAGCCTATCAGCTGCTGATCCACCTCCTGCAGTTTGAAAGTCAGCAGCAGGGATTCAACATGGCCGCCGCACAAGAGGTCCTCTTCCACCAGGTGCCGACAGATAACTCATTCTGCTAACTCTGCTAGCTCCTTCTGCTTACTCTCTCTGCCATCTCTGCTAACTCCTTCTAACTAAGAGGTAATTTACCTCTGCTCCAGAACATAGTGCATGTGGCGGCGGCCATCTTGGACCCGGGCCATGCCTTGCTGTGGGTGGAGCTCCAGGAGCAGGAGGTGGGCACAGCACTCCTCCTCAGGAGCTTTGAGGCATATGCCAAGAACCTGGCCCGCAACACGATGAGGACCTACATGAAGCCATTCACCATCACCTCCAAGAACATCGGTATCCAACTGTGTGTGTGTGTGTGTGTCTGTGTGTCTGTTTGGCTGTCTGAGAGTGGTGCAACAGGACACACAGCAAACATGGTGTGTTTCACCTCATAGATGAACAATGAGGTGAAACTATCCTCTCCTCCTCTCCTCTCTTCTCCTCTCCTCTCTCAGTTTTCTTTCTACAGTATCTCCCCCACTCCTCGTCCGACCCTCCCAGGGAACTCGAGAGCTTCCCCCTCTTCCCCCATGTCCTCCCCGAGCCTGCCCCCCCACCGTCCCTCTCCCAGCCTGATGATGTCATCTCTCAGCCTGATGATGTCATCTCCCAGCCTGATGTCATCTCTCAGGCTGATGATGTCACCTCCCAGCCTGATGATGTCATCACCCAGCCTGATGATGTCATCTCTCAGCCTGATGACACGAGCTCTCCCAGTGAGTAATCAAAGAATGATGACATCACAGAGATGTGTTTACCTCCCACTCACCATATTGTATTCAACACTAACTCTTATACCAAATACTAGTTAATGCTAATTACTAGTTAAAAACGATGAGTACTTCATCCTGACTACTACTTAATGCTACTAGTAGTTAGTATTAACAGTGATCAGCTACTAGTATTAATGTTAATAGTCACTATTATTTCATGCTAACTTTTAGTTATGAATACTAACTACTAGTTCATGGTAACTACCACTCATACCCTCTAGTTCACGCTAGCTCTCTACTCCTCTGTTTCCATAGAGACCGTCCCCACCCCACACCCTATGCTTACAGCCAAAAGAATGCGTCGTCAAAGCGACCAGCTGGGACCCCTGGCGGTTGCCGTGGTGATGGTGTTCAGGACACTGGGGGATCTGCTACCTGAGAGCTATGACCCCGACCGCAGGAGTCTGAGGTAATGCCCATGAGCAAGGCTCAAACTAGCACCTGAGACAGTGCTGCTGATGGATGGTGATGCTTTAACTAATTGTATTTACTGTGTGTGTATGTATGTGTGTGTTTGTGTGTGTGTGTGTGTGTGTGTGTGTGTGCGTGTGCGTGTGTGTGTGTGCATGTGTGTGTGTGTCCAGACTTCCCTCCAGACCAGTCATCAACTCTGCTGTGGTGACCACGGCGGTCTATAGGGAGGTAGACCCCGTGACCGCTGACCTCCCTGTGACCTCTGACCTCCCCGTGACCTCTGAACATCCCATGACCTCTGACCTGCCCGTAACCCTGTGGTTCCATCTGCTGGACTCTGAGGACCGGAGTAAGCCCACCTGTGTCTCCTGGAACCACTCTGTAGGGTAAGACTATAATAAATATACTGTTATATACTACTGGGATAAACTGTAATAGATATTCTGTTATGTGCTATGGAATTTGGTAAAGAAATGTCAAGAAGGATTTTTGAAGGCATTGGTGTGTATTATGCACTTTGTATCATTCACATAGCAACGCTCAGCTGCTAAAGTGCCTTATATCATAACATAGACTACTGTATACTCTACTCTATACTATACTGTATAAAACACTGTACTTGATGGGTGGTGTTCTGGGTGGTGCTCCAGGGGTGTAGGTGGATGGTCTGCCCGTGGCTGCAGTCTCATGGAGAGAAACGCCACCCACATCAGCTGCTCCTGTTCCCACACCTCCAGCGCTGCCGTGCTCATGGACATCTCCAAGAGAGAGGTACTGTGGATGACCTCTCACCCTGACCCTGAACCTGCTCACTCTCCTCTGGGATCCAGGGCCGTGTTCCGATATCCATACTTCATGAGTACACTTAAACATAGTACACTAGCCGCACTCACTAAGTGCGCAGATTTTCAGATGTTAGTGTTGTTCCAAATGGTGCACTTACCGGAAATTGCTATCAGCTGCGCTGCTGCGTCACCCACCAAACACACGTGAATCAATTACGCCCACTGATGTCTAGCCATTTTCGAGTGCGGCTCAGTCTGGCTTCACCTCTTCCGCTATGTGGCTAAGATGGCTGCCGTTGAGTACGGAAAGTGTACACCACTAACCATTTTGAGGGCACCATCTGGGTCCTTTCAGTACACTTCTTTTCGCCGCGATTGTAATAGGAACACCCTACGTACTCAAACGTAGAAAGCATGGATATCGGAACACGGCCCAGCAGTCCTTCAGTTAAAGTAGGACTTCTGATCCGGCAGACCTACTGTGTTACAGCAGAACCTCCAATCCAGCAGCCCTACTATGGTATAGCAGAACCTCTGACCCTCTTCTCATGCTAAAGTAATCTGATTATGTTCCCCACCATGTTTGAACTCCAGGATCCATCTGTTTGGACAAAAGGAGAACAGAATTGTAGAACCAAATGACCATCGATCTTCCATTGAAGAACCAATGAATGAGTTGTGCTCCCTCCCCCTCAGCATGGGGACGTGCTGCCCCTGAAGGTCATGACCTACACGGCGCTGTCAGCGTCTCTGCTCACCCTCCTGCTGTCCTTCCTCCTCCTGCTCCTGCCTCACCTCCACTCCAACCGCCACAGCATCCGCAGGAACCTGCTCTCCGCCCTCTTCCTCGGCCAGCTCCTCTTCCTCTGCGGCATCAACCAGACTGACAACACGGTAACCGTTAGCGTTAAACCGCGAGTCTTCTCCACCTCTCACTCTCACTGGGTTCCCCTGGAAGGATCAGACCTCCCAGACCCCATCATAACTAACTCTCCCTGGAAGGATCAGACCTTCTCAGTACTGACCCCATCATAACTAACTCTCCCTGGAAGGATCAGACCTCTCAGTACTGACCCCATCATAACTAACTCTCCCTGGAAGGATCAGACCTCTCAATACTGACCCCATCATAACTAACTCTCCCTGGAAGGATCAGACCTCTCAGTACTGACCCCATCATAACTAACTCTCCCTGGAAGGATCAGACCTTCTCAGTACTGACCCCTCTGGCCGGGAAGTGAACGGCCTGCTGGAGTACGAGCTTCGTTGGACAATAACAATTGTACTTTAATGCTAGTTATAGCCAACTACCGTTAGTGTTACGTTAGTTCTAAACAGACAATGGGAGTGGCCTGAGTAGTTATAATCAACATCAAATGTACAGGAAAAGGTTCTGATAGAAGAGTTGTTGTTGCCACTATGCTGTTCAATCCATGTTCCCGGCTAAGCCGTCTTGGTTCAGGTAGAACTCCTGGTTCAGGTTGAAGTCCTGATTCAGCTAGAACTCTCTTCTACGTTCTTTAACCTTTAACATTAACTTAACCCTCTTTTGATATGTTATGTATGTTCATATGTTCTATATATTATACATGTTATATATGTTTGATATGTTCTATATATTATTCATGTTATGTATTGTATTATATATGTTCTGATCTCAGGTACTCTGCACGCTGGCAGCCATCCTGCTCCACTACTGGTGCGTGTGCACGTTTGCCTGGATGTGTGTGGAGAGCGTGCACGTGTTCCGCATGCTGACGGAGATCCGTGACGTAGACCACGGTCACATGACGTTCTACTACGCTATTGGCTGGGGCCTTCCTGCTGTCATCACCGGTCAGTTACAACCTCTCCTTATTCTCTTGTTCCTTAAGGGTGCAGTATTAAGGGTGTGTTTGTTTCCTCCTCCAGGGTTAGCAGTATTAAGGGTGTGTTTGTTTCCTCCTCCAGGGTTAGCAGTATTAAGGGTGTGTTTGTTTCCTCCTCCAGGGTTAGCAGTATTAAGGGTGTGTTTGTTTCCTCCTCCAGGGTTAGCAGTATTAAGGGTGTGTTTGTTTCCTCCTCCAGGGTTAGCAGTATTAAGGGTGTGTTTGTTTCCTCCTCCAGGGTTAGCCGTAGGTTTGGATGTTCAGGGTTTTGGGAGCTCTGAGTTCTGCTGGCTGTCGGTTGGAGACTCCATCATCTGGAGCCTGACCGCACCTGTCTCCACCCTGCTGCTGGTGCGTGTGTGTGTGTGTGTGTGTTTGTGTGTGTCTTTCTGACTGTCTGTCTGTGTGTGTGTTTGTGTGTGCCTCTGTCTGTCTGTGTGCATGTGTGTGTGTGTTTTGTGTGTGAGGGAGGCAGTTAGGGCCAAATCATTGAAACACAAAAACGTGATCAATGAGTTAACCCCTCCCCCCCCCCAGGTGAGTTTGGGGGTGTTGCTGCGGTCCGTCAGGGTGCTGTGTCAGCAAAGCTGCCTGTTGCTCCACCAGACAGCAGCAAGGTGAGCTACACCGCCTCCTCCTCCTTTCACCTTCTCCTCTCTTCTCTTCCTCGTCCTTTTCTCTTTCAGCTGGTCACCTGTTATTATTTACTCTATTATACCTGTTTACCATCTCTTCTCCTCCTCCCCCCCCCCTCCCCCTCCTGCCCCTCTCCTCTTCTAGATCGGCGTTGCGTCTCTCCTTTCCCCTCCTGCTCCTCCTCTCCCTCACCTGGCTGTCCGGGCTCATGGCTGTCAACAGTGATGTCATTTCCTTCCACTTCCTCTTCGCAGTCTGCAGCTGCCTACAGGTAATCAATAACATACTTTGACCTTATTACATGACTTTAATAACTTAATACATGATACCATACCTTGATATCTTAGGTACCCTACCTTAACACCTTGAAAGTTTGCCTTAATGCTTAACCTTAACACCTTGAAACTTTACCTTCATGCCTTACATTAATACCTTAATACTTAACCTTAATACCTTACCTTAACACCTTGAAACTTTAATACCGTACATTAATACCTTTATACTTTAAGTTAATACCTTAGTCTTTCCTTCATATCTAACCTCTATACCTTACTACCTTACCATAAGACCTTAAAACCTTACCTCAGTACCCCAGGACCTTCGTGTCTCCCCTCTCTGTCTCTGCAGGCATTGTGTGTCTTCCTGTTCTACTGCGTGTTCAACCCAGAGGTGAGGAGCAGCATCTCGGCCATCTGCTCCTCACAGAGAACCATGAAACCAGGACCCCCCTGCACCCACCCTGCCCTGCTCACGGTACGCCCTGAAGAGGAGTATACATACCCATGTGATGAAGGGGATAGATAGCCACGTGATGAAGAGGATAGATAGCCTTGTGATGAAGAGGATATATATAAGTGATGAGGTCTCTGCATGGTTAAGAGTTTCCTCACAGCGTCAGGCTAGCATGGTGCTGGTTAGTTGACTATTCTTCTCCTCACAGCGTCAGGCTAGCATGGTGCTGGTTAGTTGACTCTGTCCTTCTCCTCACAGCGGTCCCTGAATGTGAAACACTCGTTAGCAGATGATGATGTGCTGTTCCGTACCAACATCTCAGAGTCCACTGCCTCACTGGCCCGGTCCTCCAGGGGCAGCAGGAGCAACCATGGCCGGTACACCACCTTCTCTAACTACCGCAGCATGACTTGAAGTTAAAACTTTATTAATAAATGGAGTTCAGTGATACCTCTGACCTCATGCTCTGCCCAGGGACGTGAAGCGAACGTCCTCAGACAAAAACAGTTTCCATGGAGACGGAGACTCCTCCCACTTTCTACGCAAGCATTCCAAACGAGACGGTAAATGCAGTTATATTAACACGACCACTAACCACCACCATACATTGATACCAGTTACATTAACCACTACTAACCACTAACCACCACCTTGGGTCGATGCCAGTTACATTAACCACAACTAACCACTAACCACCACCATGAGTTGATACCAGTTACATTAACCACTACTAACCATCACCATTAGTCACAGGATGTTTTGGGTGGTCACTCATATCGCTATTCCAGCATGATGTTTTGCAGGGTTTTTGTTAGTGCTATGCTAGCATGATATTTTAGAGGGGTTTTGTTAGCTTTTGCTAGCATGATGTTTTGGAGGGAACAATGCTAAAAAGAGGTTATGGAAGGTGTTGGGTTAGGTTGGCGTTATGTGTGTTGCTAAGGTGATGTTTTTTGGCCAGAGTCTGACTCGGACAGTGAGCTCTCATTGGACGGCGGCTCCTCAGATAGTGAGGAAGAGCGGCGGCGCTGGAGAAACCGTCGCCATGGCGAGGGGGGGGCTCCTGATGCCAGCTCACCACAAGGTAACACTGCTAACTACTTTTACACCACACATACGGTGCAGTTAACGTCTGACATATTTTAGTTATTTTGTACCTGGACAGAGGAGCCAATCAGCTGACACAATGTAATTTTATACAGGCGAGTTACGCACCAATCAAACAGAGGCTTACTGGCCAATAGACCTGCCCACTGCCAGTGAGGGGGAGGAGTCGAGCAGGGTGGAGACGCTGCGTGTTGAGACCAGGGTTGCTGTAGAGACAGGGAGCCGGAGGAAAGACCCGTCCCTGCCCAGTTCCCCTGACAACCAATCAGAGAAGAGACGAGGTGAGTCAACACCTGAGTGGGAGGCTTTAATGTTCAGTTGCTCTTCAAAGACATAAGGTGTTGAACATGTTGAGCTTTCAGGCATCCTGAAGAAGCAGACAGCGTACCCTCCCCCTCTGGTGGCCAACAAGAACCTGAGGAACCTCCTGGGAGAGAAGCTCAGCGACTCCTCATCATTCTCCATCACCCCCCCCTCGCCCAACCAAAGACGCCTTTGCCTGCTCACCGGGGGCAACCTCCCCCCTCATCCCCCCCTGTCCCCACAGCAACGCCATCACAACGGGGTATCACTGGTTACCCCTCAGGAGCTGAACTCAGATTCAGAGTGAGTTTGAGTGCTCAAATTCAGTCTATCTCTCGCTCACTATCTAAATGTATATATATATATATTCACATTTTGAAAACATGGCATTCTGTATTTTGTGTTACATTCGACTAACCAGAAAATACTCTTCTCCTCCTCCTTCTTCTGAAAGTGACAGCAATGAAACCTCGATCTGACCTGGAGGAAACACAGATATGAGACAGAGATATCACCTAAAGGAGACAGAGCTATGATCTAGAGGAGATGGAGATATGACCTATAGGAGATAGAGATATAACCTAGAGGAGACAGAACTATGACCTAGAGATAGGGATATGACCTAGAGGAGACAGAGATATGACCTAGAGGAGACAGAGCTATGATCTAGAGGAGATAGAGATATGACCTAGAGGAGATATAACCTAGAGATAGATAGTGATATGACCTAGAGATAGGGATGTGACCTAGAGATAGATAGAGATATGACCTAGAGGAGACAGAGATATGACCTAGAGGAGACAGAGATATGACTTAGAGCAGATATGACCTAGAGATAGGTAAAGATATAACCTAGAGGAGATATGTAAACCTGGATAAATAGGTCTGTCGCCTGAATGATCTGGAGGAGGGTGTCTGGTCCCTGGAGGTCTGATCTCTGGATGATCTGGAGGAGGGTGTCTGGTCCCTGGAGGTCTGATCTCTGGATGATCTGGAGGAGGGTGTCTGGTCCCTGGTTGTCTGATCTCTGGATGATCTGGAGGAGGGTGTCTTGTCCCTGGAGGTCTGATCTCTGGATGATCTGGAGGAGGGTGTCTGGTCCCTGGAGGTCTGATCTCTGGATGATCTGGAGGAGGGTGTCTGGTCCCTGGAGGTCTGATCTCTGGATGATCTGGAGGAGGGTGTCTGGTCCCTGGAGGTCTGATCTCTGGATGATCTGGAGGAGGGTGTCTGGTCCCTGGAGGTCTGATCTCTGGATGATCTGGAGGAGGGTGTCTGGTCCCTGGAGGTCTGATCTCTGGATGATCTGGAGGAGGGTGTCTGGTCCCTGGAGGTCTGATCTCTGGATGATCTGGGAGTCTAAGCCATCATCAGTCAGAGTTCCTCTCTGTCACCTGACCAGGCACTTTGTGAACATGAACTGAGCATGAGGAAGAGCATGGTGATGTGAAATGATAACTGCTAGTGTAGCACTGCTCTGAGACACCCGGGGCGGAGCTTACACCAGGAACCCCAGCATTGGTCAATTAATGAAAATGATTCTCAAGACATTGCTGTGTGACTTGGTCTCCTCTAGGAGGAGCTAACGCTGTGACCATTGTTCTCTCTGTCTGAAGCTCTTTAGCGGTTGAGTATTGAGCCATCATGAGAAGTAACTCACTAAAGGTGTGCATTTACCGTCATGATAAAATGTATTTTTTATATTTTTGCTACCTTTACGACTGTTTTTTGTATATAAAATAACTAATTTTTATACTGATGTAGTGATAATACTGTATTTTTAGAGGCAGCATTTTAATGATCAGGGTTTTTTGTACATGAATTTTCTACCTGTTAGCGTTAATTTATGTTATTTTGTGCCACTTTTTGCATCATTTTGTGTAATTTGATGCCGATGTCATGGTGATGAGTATTACACTTTATACACTTCAGTATCCGCATCGACAGTAACATGGCACACACATTTAAACATCAAGTGGCATTAGGATACAGAAGCTGTTCGGATTTATTTGTCACCCATTTAGCCAAACATCGATCATTGCCAATTGCCTAACCTGTAACTCAGAACCTAAGAATATGCACTGATAATTATATGATCAAATGTTTTGGGGGAATATTGTGATTTCAGGGAAAATTATGATACATTTTACCTATAACATTTACATGAATTAAATGTTGAATTTAGCTATCTAGCTAGCTTCCACGCTGTTTGAAGTTGTATCTTGCTGCATTATACTTTTACAATATAGAAAGAAAAGAAAAGATGTGTTCCAATATTAATGTTCCTGTTAATTACATGTTTCAGTATTACTGAGGAAAAAGTCCCAATGTGATCAAATGATATGATGGGGGGATGCTGCATATTGTATGTGTTTGAAGGAACCCTGTAAGGAGCCCTTCAGAGGCCAGAGGCCATCGCCCAATGTGGGATCATCATGTTTAATGTCCTGGTGCTCTACGTAACCTTTCCCATGTCATTTATCTATAACCTCACTTAGCTGTTTTATTTGGGCATCTCATCAGGGTAGAGCTGGGAACTTTGTTCTGAAACATGGCATCTGGTCTCTGTCACTGGATTCAGCATCGGAGAACATTTTGTATTTATTGTTTGTGGAAAATACACTGGCTATCATATTTGCAAATGCTAAATAAACACCTGAGCATCCATGTGTTTGCAGATAAATTACTCATCCCTGAGAATATCAATCTAGAAAAAGAATTCCATCCGGTTTCCTGAATACCATAATTCAGTTTGAATAATCTTATGGGTAAACATCTAGCTAACTCAAGATAGCCTTGGTTTAGCTCAAGCTGAGGCAGTATCTGAAATCCTTCACTTCTGAAAGTGAGGATTTGATATTTTAAACAGCAGCACTACAAAATGATGCTCAAAATAATGCACTATATTAAGGGAGCCATTTCTTTCTTTCTGTCTTGGTTTTCTTCAAGCTAGCCTTAGTTCAAGTAAGGTTTATTATTAGATAATTTATTTTATCATATATACAAAACCTGATTTTAAGGGTCAGAGTGGATTTATCGGGCACCTCATCACAGATGGTGAACTACTGGAACAATGACCCAGAACCTTAACCCTAAACCTGGATCCATGACGCCCAGAACCCCTTGTGTCAACAAATTCATCACAATACATTATTTCATGCCAACGTTACACCTTTATTTTAGACTTGAGTCTGCATAAGTGAAGACAGCAGATCTGGTGGTCTAGTAGTAGGAGTCGTTGATGCTCCTCATACTCAGGAACCTCATAGAGGAGGCAGACGGTCTAGTGGTCTAGTAGTAGGAGTCGTTGATGCGCCTCATGCTCATGAACCTCATGGGGTTCATGCCCTGGTGCATGAAGTTCCTGTACTCGCCGGGCCTCATGTACATCATCCTGCCGCGGTACTGGGGCTGCTCGTACATCAGCCAGTGGCCGTCCATCACGTTGCAGGACATGCAGTTGGACATGCGGTAACGGTCCATCACGTTGTCACAGTCGTCGGTCATCTCATGCATCTGGCCGCCGAAGTTGTCCCTCTCGTAGATCCTCATCCTGTACTGGCCCCTGTGCTGCAGGGAGGAGCAGAAGGGAACATGGTGAGCGACATTACAGGAAACCCTACTCTCCAGAACACTTCAGCTAGATTTGCAAGGTGGACTGCATGTAGCAAAGTTTGCTAAGCTAGGTGGACAGCATGTTGCAACACTAGCTTAGCTAGATGTACAGCATGTAGCAACGTTAGCTAAGTGCTTACCATGGGGATCATGCGGCAGGACCTGATGCAGTCGCTCATGCCCATCATGCTCATGTAGTCGGAGTACTCGCCCCTCCTCATGAAGTGCTGGTTGCCCATGAAGTTGGTGCGGTCGTACACCATGAAGCAGCCGCGCTCCACCCTGCAGGAGTGGCACCTGCTCAGGTAGGAGGACATGTCAGCGCAGTCGCTGCTGCAGTCATAGGAGCGGCCCTGGAAGTTCCTCTCCTCGTAGAAGATGATCTGGAAGAAGCAGAACACACTCCACCGGTCAGCAACCAGAGGTTGGGGCGATGGGTCATCCCCCCGGCAGCAGGGGGTACGCCTTTCAGCATAGGACCGCAGGGGGGGATTGCACCAGGCAGCAGGTTTTACACCAGAGAGAGCTCCATCCCTCCTTAGGGATGAAGGGATGACTGAGGTCACAGTGATGTCACTGCTTTAGCTTTACAGTTGGTACAAACTGGACATGAATTATTAGACCAGTTATATACATGTTTGAGGTATTTATGTAATGAGATATATTTTACGTATGTGTTGTGAGATATTTTACGTATTAATTCATGCAGTTTGCTAATTGAGGTATTAATTGAGATATTTGAGGCATTAATCAATGTTGTGAGATACATGAAGTAATGTGGGGTGATGTGAGAGGTGTGCTCTTACCCTGCCCATCATGTTCATTCCACTGGAGCTCATGTTGGCTGACTTGTGTTGGCACTGTAGCTGTAGCTGCTGTACTGACTACCTGTTTGAGACCATCCTCTTTATAGCACCTGCCCATCCAAAGGCCCATTGTCCAAAGTCCTGACCCAGCAGCCCCTCAGGGAGGCCTCAGAGCAGGGGCCCTGCTGCAGCTAGGGCCTTCTCTAACAACAAACATAAAGGGCTTGTCACCTTTTTTAGATATTCTGTATTTGACCGTTTAGAATGACCAGTTAAATTAACCAGATGCATTGTTGTCTATATTGTTGTCTATATTATAGCTAGTAATTCAAATGTTTGTTCATATTGATATCTATAATAAATGTATATGTACTATATTTATTTGACAAAGTTTAAGTCTCAAGTGAATTCACCAAGTGATTCCTGTGTGTTTTATTATACATCCAAGCCTACCTTACTGCCCTACATGGAAGCTAAATATAATACATATTACACATATTATAATAATGTATATAATACATATAACATATATTATACTAATACATATACAACATATGTATTATATGTTTACTCTGACTATCTGTTATAGAGTTTGAATTGCACCCTAATTACATTTCTCAGCTAGATCTTCTATAAATAGATTACCATTAATAATAATTTGTATAGGCCTAGTAAAATGAATAATTCTCTGCTCATCCTGAAAACATGGTTCTACATATTTCTCATGGCTGAAGGAAGACACGGTTCCAGAAGAATATTTTTATCAGGATTTTTTAAACATTTCTGACAATTAACTTTTTGAGAAGTCTTATGAAATATTATTCAGACTTAAGATGACTGATGTGAACATTTTGTCATGGAAATTCTCCTTAAGAAGATGAGCTGATTTCAGGAATATTCCCACATTCTCGTACTGTATTGACAGTAAGTTACAATATCATAAAACCCTTTTGCAAATAATAATAATAATCTATAAATAATATATTAACCACCTCCATCTTAAAATCATGTTATTAGTCACTGATGTATGTTGTAGGAAAAAACAAGACATTTCCAGAAGAATTTGCAATACTTTCTTTCTTTATTTATTTACTTATTTAAAGAAACTGGACTTTGTTCCATGACTTTATTTAACAGACATTTACAGACACAGGACTAATCTAGGAGTATGCCTTGTAGTATAATGTATAGTGTAACTTGTATTGTTTTTATATGTACCCTGGCTGCTACGGCGACCCAATTTCCCTTCGGGGATTAATAAGTCTATCTATCTATCTATCTATCTATCTATCTATCTATCTATCTATCTATCTATCTATCTATCCATCTATCTATCTATCTATCTATCTATCTATCTATCTATCTATCTATCTATCTATCTATCTATCTATCTATCTATCTATCTATCTATCTATCTTTCTATCTATCTATCTAATAAGATAAGATAAGATATTCCTTTATTAATCCCCCTTGGGAGAAATTCACAGTGACCAGCAGTACAGGGGATAGATCTTTCTTTATTTACTTATTTAAAGAAACTGGACTTTGTTCCATGACTTTATTTAACAGACATTTACAGACACAGGACTAATCTAGGAGTATGCCTTGTAGTATAATGTATAGTGTAACTTGTAATATAAATTGTAGAATACCTTGTGACATGATTGTAGTAGAATACCTTGGAGTATAACTTGTAGAATACCTTGTAAAATACCTTCTAGAATAACTTGTAGTATAACTTGTAGTATAACTTGTGGAATACCTTGTAGTATAACTTGTACATTCACTTGTAGAATAACTTGTAGTGTAACTTGTAGAATACCTTGTAATATAATTTGTAGTATAACTTGTAGAATACCTTGTAGTTTAACTTGTACATTAACTTGTATAATAACTTGTAGTATAACTTGTACTATAATGTGTAGTATAACTTGTACTATAACTTGTAGAATACCTTGTAGTATAACTTGTACTATAACTTGTAGAATAACTTTTAGTATAACTTGTAGTATAATAGAATACCTTGTAATGTACATTGTAATGTACCTAAGACGACTTTATGTTCCTCTTTATTTACCATATTTGTCAGATGTAAAAATGGCATATTGGAGTCATCAGTCTGAGTCGATAAGCTGCAGTTGGCTAATATGGATGTATAATATACATATTTTAATAACAAGATGAATTTATCATATATGATCATGTAAATGTAAATGTAAATCATGCATTTCAAGTCAGGGACAGCCTTAATGTTAGATACATCAAGCCAAATAGATTATCATGTTTGCTGATGACTCTCGTCTGACCTTTGCCCTCTTAGCATAGGCCAGAGGTCAGTATATATACAGTATATATATATATATATATATATATATATATATATATAAATTTTACTTTTCTTTAAATTCTATTTGTTTAGAAATGTTTGCCCTTCACCATACACTCCCAAAGAAACCCCATATCTCATAATGTCTGCCCTACAGTCTGATCCATACCAATGTTACATCTATACTAAAGTTATGCAGAAGCTTGTTGATGGCTGTTTTTGGTGCACTTTCAAATTGAAACAGAGAAAGAGAACAGGCAAGTGTTGTTGGCAGTGACATTTGTTTTATTGACTTCTTCCAATATGACAGAAGATCTGGTGGTCTACCAGTAGGAGACGTTGATGCTCCTCATACTCAGGAACCTCATGGAGGAGACAGACGGTCTAATGGTCTAGTAGTAGGAGTCGTTGATGCGCCTCATGCTCATGAACCTCATGCCGTTCATGCCCTGGTGCATGAAGTTCCTGTGCTCGCCGGGCCTCATGTACATCATCCTGCCGCGGTACTGGGGCTGCTCGTACATCAGCCAGTGGCCGTCCATCACGTTGCAGGACATGCAGTTGGACATGCGGTAACGGTCCATCACGTTGTCGCAGTCGTCGGTCATCTCATGCATCTGGCCGCCGAAGTTGTCCCTCTCGTAGATCCTCATCCTGTACTGGCCCCTGTGCTGCAGGGAGGAGCAGAAGGGAACGTGGTGAGCAACGTTACAGAAAACCCTACTCTCCAGCACACTTCAGCTAGCTTAGCAAAGTGGATTGCATGTAGCAAAGTTAGCTAAGTGCTCACCATGGGGATCATGCGGCAGGACCTGATGCAGTCGCTCATGCCCATCATGCTCATGTAGTCGGAGTACTCGCCCCTCCTCATGAAGTACTGGTTGCCCATGAAGTTGGTGCGGTCGTAGACCATGAAGCAGCCGCGCTCCACCCTGCAGGAGTGGCACCTGCTCAGGTAGGAGGACATGTCAGCGCAGTCGCTGCTGCAGTCATAGGAGCGGCCCTGGAAGTTCTTCTCCTCGTAGAAGATGATCTGGAAGAAGCAGAACACACTCCACCGGTCAACAACCAGAGGGTGGGGTGATGGCTCGTCCCCCCGACAGCAGGGGGTACGCCTTTCAGCATAGGACTGCAGGGGGTATCTGCTGACTTCTTTAACCCACTGTCCAAGCCACTGTTATGTCCTGTTCATAACATTGACGAACATAAGCTTTATCTGAGATCTAATGACAGGACAGAAAGGAAACTCACTCTGTTGTTCATGTTCATGTTGCTGGGAGACATCCTGGTGCTGTTACTGGTAGTACTGGTGGTACTGGGCTGTTGCTGGGACTACTGGAGATGGTGTCTATTTACCTGGCCAGACCGGGGGGCTTATATAGCACCTGATCAGAGTGGGTCCATTGTGTTCCAAAGTCCTGAGCCAGCATCCTCTGGAGGCCAGAGACACAAAGCCTTTTCAAAGACTGGATTGAAAGGGTTAACAATAAACAGTCTGGTCCATGCGTCACATGTCCATCCCACAGGTCCAGGCTGTACCTGCAGGACCTTGTAGTGTTGTCCTGTTACAGATTTAGTATATGCATTGTCATACTGTATGTTCGGCTCTTCGTTGATGTAAAGGATTGCTGGGAGTAAAGTTGTTGTTTTATTTTATTTTATATATAATTAAAATATCATTCATATCATCGATATATGGTATAGCATTATGATATAATAATAATAATAATAATAATAATAATAATAATAATAATAATAATAATAATAATAATAATATAATCATCATCATCATTATCATCATCGTAATTATTATTACTTTTATTTATTTATTTTATCTTTTATTTTTTTGTATTGTTTTTATATGTACCCTGGCTGCTACGGCGACCCAATTTCCCTTCGGGGATTAATAACGTCTATCTATCTATCTATCTATCTAATATCAGTATGATTTCATCGTTACATCGTTACAATATCTAAAATATATTATCTAGATACATTCATGATATATTAATGACATGTTCATATGGCGCCGTGTATATATCATTATTACTTCATTATCTATTATTTCATTATGATATCATTAATATCAGATGTCCTGGACAGCGCTCTACCGCCACCTAGTGGTTTAACTGAGTCTACCTCGTGATCTAACTGAGTCCACGTTGTGGTCTCACTGTGTCCCCTAGTGGTCTAATCGTGGGGTAGTGTGTGTGTGTGTGTGTGTGTGTGTGTGTGTGTGTGTGTGTGTGTGTGTGTGTGTGTGTGTGTGTGTGTGTGTGTGTGTGTGTGTGTGTGTGTGTGTGTGTGTGTGTGTGTGTGTGTGTGTGTGTGTGTGTGTGCGCGCGCGCGGGCCCTTTAAGAACTTATTTCCGGGTTTGCTAATGACGCGCCGCCGGAGCCACGCCCACAGCGCACCTCCATGTGTTGTTTGCTCTTGTAGCTCACATCCTCCTCCCTTTTAATGCTCCTGAAGCTCACTCCCTCCTCCGTTTTAATGCTCCTATAGCTCACATCTTCATCCGTTTTAATGCTCCTGAAGCTCACATCCCTCCTTCCTTTTAATGCTCCTGGATGTCTTCAGTGGACTTTGTTTGGCGGCGTCGTTCTATTTATGGGACAAAAGGAAATAAGTAACCCAGAGGAAGTACTGTATATTCTGTCCCCGCCGATGGACGAGAGGAGCTGGGCGTGGGATCGGCAGTGATCCCCTGGGCCCCGTGGAGCCGGAGAGAGAGGGAGTGAGAGAGACAGAGGAAGGAGAGAGCCGTCCAGCGTGGATGAAAGTTCTGACAGCTTCAGTGTTGGGTGAGCTTCTCTAACATGTGTTGTCTTGTTGCGGTGCTTCTTAGTGTCTCCTTGTTTCGACTCAACTCCACTGTCTTGTTTACCCCATGTGTCCCGTCCCCATGTGGTGTCCTGCTGTCCCGGTGTGATCACACAGGGACGTGACCGAATACGTCTGTCAGTCTGTCAGTGAAGGTGGGGGTGTGGTTCATGTTTAATCATTGCCTCAAAAACCTCAACAACGGCCTCAGCGCGCCCCGCCCTGTTTAGAGCCAGGCTTTCACTGTTATGATGGACAAGAAAACTGTTTTGTCGCCCATAGCCGTTATGAAACAAAGAAAGTGGGATCAGTGGTTTTGGTCATATGTTTAGAATTGAAAGTATTCAAAACTGAATTCCACAAAGCCCATTTAAACATCACCTATACAACTTGTATTTTTGCACAATTATATAGATTAGGCTCAACTTTTGTCTTTCAGGGTTGCGAGAGGTGCAGTGTAGACCTACATTTTAGACAGTTTAGACCGATTGCCGTTGTCCAAAACATGTATACTTTTTTTTAACAGTACTAATATTATAATAACACATCATATTTATATTGCACCTTTCAGGACACGCAAGACACTGTCTTGGCCATGGAGTCTGGTAGGACCACACAGCCTCCAGACTGTCCAGCCCAGTGTCTCCGGAGGCCGTGTGGTCCTACCAGCTGTTGGCTGCAGTGTCTTGACCTGTCGTAGGACACCACTTTAACCTCTAACCTGGTATGAAACACTGACTAGGGTTGGCTAACAATAAAGTATGTCTGTCTGTCTGTCTGTCTGTAACCAGTCAGACATGTTCAGGCTAATGTTCTACGTGTCCTCCTCCACCCACTCCTCCTCTGTGTTCTTTTGAGGGTGTGGTCAAACTTGCGTCTGCAGTGACCTGTGATCCTGTAGCCGCGACTAAAGTATGACGGTGTCCCCTCCTCTCTAATGCTCTACTGGGCTAGACTGGATGGACTGGAAGCTCAAGGCTACTGATGTGTACAGATTGCATGCAACGTACAACATCATATCAACATATCAACTGTTACAGATTATTATAGATTATTGACACACACCTAGTACAACTACAACTACACACAGTGCTACTGCTACACAGCTAGTACTACCACTACTACACACAGTACTATTGCTACACAACTAGTATTACTACTACTTCACACAGTACTACTGCTACACAGCTAGTACTGCAACTACACACAGTGCTACTGCTCAACTAGTACTACCAGTACTACACACAGTACTACTGCTACACAGCTAGTACTACCACTACTACACACAGTACTACTGCTACACAGTTAGTATTGCTACCACTACTACACACAGTACTACTGCTACACAGTTAGTATTACTACCACCACTAAACACAGTACTACTGGTACACAGTTAGTATGACTACCACCACTAAACACAGTACTACTGCTACACAGTTAGTATTACTACCACCACTAAACACAGTACTACTGCTACACAGCTACTACTGCAACTACACACAGTACTACTACAACTGGGACTGTGTGTGTCCAGGTGCTGGTGTTGTGGAAAGGACAACCGAATCCCATCAGAAGGGAGGTCCGGTGCGGGAGACGACAGTGAGCGCTGAATGAAATCAATCGAGGTGCTGGATTAAACCAAAAGATCAATTTTGTTCAGTTGTCGACAAGTGAACAGGCACAGTTCAACAGAGAGCAATACACTTGATACAGCTTTCTCAGAAGTTTGCCCCAAATATTGTTGGCCGGCACCTTTTATAGGGTAAGGTAAACAACTCCGAAGGTACAGATGACCCAGACAGGGACATTGGAATATTCAAGATGTGATGTTAAGGATAGACACCACCACTTTCTTTCCCACTCTTCTGGTTGAGACACAGAGTCTCTGCTCGTTCCCAAAGCCTTGAGACAACCGGAGGCCCCAGATCTTCCATGAACCAATCAGCTTAGGGCACGGGGTCGAGGCCTGCGTCCCGCAACCTGTGGCGTGTCACGTTCACAATGGAATTGGGGAGCGTTGGTCAAACGTGAGGTCCACCACTCTGGCTGTGGTATTCACACATAGAGAAAAATAAGTATATAAATCATGCATATAAATATAGAGAACAGGTACACTATAGAGAACAGGTACACAAATCAGATAACTTGCATGTAGTATGAGTGCTCAAAAATGAGTGCTCACAAGGATGATAAGGAGAAAAAGGCCTGTGGGTTCATTTTCCATCACACAGGTGACAGTGTAGTGTGTGCATAGGCGCCATCTTCATGTCAACATTGGGGGGGCGTGACGTCATGACGTCGGCAGTGTCTGTAACTTGAAAGATCAAAGACTCAGTCGCGCAAGTCATTTTCATTCATTACTATTCACCGTTGCAAGCAGGAAGAGCCCATGTTAACGTTAACTTATTTGGATGCATAAAAAAAACTCACGACTTTAAACATCGTATGAAAAATTCAGTCAGTCAGTACTGTTGGATATTTGTCACGTTTCATTATTGGGGTGTTTTTGCCCCCCCAACTTTATCTTTGGGGGGTCGAAAAGGTCTTTGCCCCCCCATAGATGGTGCCAGTGAGTGTGTGTATCCAGGTGGTGATGGTGTAGTGTGTGTCCAGGTGGTGATGGTGTAGTGTGTATCCAGGTGGTGATGGTGCGGTGTGTCCAGGTGGTGATGGTGTAATGTGTCCAGGTGGTGATGGTGTAATGTGTCCAGGTGGTGATGGTGTACTGTGTGTCCAGGTGGTGATGGTGTAGTGTGTCCAGGTGGTGATGGTGTAATGTGTCCAGGTGGTGATGGTGTACAGTGTGTCCAGGTGGTGATGGTGTACTGTGTGTCCAGGTGGTGATGGTGTAGTGTGTGTCCAGGTGGTGATGGTGCGGTGTGTCCAGGTGGTGATGGTGTACAGTGTGTCCAGGTGGTGATGGTGTACAGTGTGTCCAGGTGGTGATGGTGTACAGTGTGTCCAGGTGGTGACGGTGTAGTGTGTCCAGGTGGTGGTGGTGTAGTTTGTGTCCAGGTGGTGACGGTGTACAGTGTGTCCAGGTGGTGACGGTGTAGTGTGTCCAGGTGGTGATGGTGTACAGTGTGTCCAGGTGGTGACGGTGTAGTGTGTGTCCAGGTGCTGTCCCATGCTGAGGTGCTAAGGCCCGGGGGTGACCATGCTGAAGAGGCTGGACAAGAAGATCCGCTTCCGGGGCCACCGGAGGGAGGGCTCCCTGGACCTGGCCGACTCGCCCAGCACCTCAGACAATGAATGTGGGGACGAGATCCCGGCCCGGCCCAGCTCCCCCGCCCGGGACCCCGAGGACCTGCCATACCCTGAGATGGCCCCCTTGACCGACACTCAGGTAGGACGGCCCACCCGCCTCTCAGTGTGCTGTGTACTGGGTACGCTGTCCTTCTATACTGGGTACACTGTCCTTCTATACTGGGAACACTGTCCTTCTATACTGGGTACACTGTCCTTCTGTACTGGGTACACTGTCCTTCTGTACTGGGTACACTGTCCTTCTATACTGGGTACACTGTCCTTCTATACTGGGTACACTGTCCTTCTGTACTGGGTACACTGTCCTTCTATACTGGGTACACTGTCCTTCTATACTGGGTACACTGTCCTTCTATACTGGGCACACTGTCCTTCTATACTGAGTACACTGTCCTTCTGTACTGGGTACACTGTCCTTCTATACTGGGTACGCTGTCCTTCTATACTGGGTACACTGTCCTGTGTACTGTACCTTCTAAGCTATTTAAGTATATATATACTGTACATGTCATGTATATGTTATATGCTTACATTTCCGTTAACGGCTGAATCCTTGTTTTATGAGTCATCTGTAGACGTCTTCCCTCAGGGATCATTAAAGTATGTCTGCCTGTCTGTCTGTCTTCCGTTCTTTGTATTTCCAGTTAAATTTGTCTTCTTGGGCTTCTACTTCTACAAAAACATGTTCAGATCAGAGTCATGTTTACACTAGAGCAGCTCTGCTCTGATTGGCTTTTCAGTGTGATACAAAGCTGTGTGTGTGTGTGTGTGTGTGTGTGCGTGTGCGTGCGTGTGTGTGTGTGTGTGTGTTCAGGCTGGTCCTAGTGCGGTGGCAGCAGATGTCCAGGACTTCCCGAGGTCAGAGGGTGACCGCCTCACAGAGGTCAAGGGTCACCTGGAGGTAGCGCTGCTGGAGAAGCACTTCTTACGTAAGTAGTTCAACTCCCCGTCTGCACAGTTTCACTTCCTGTGTGGTGATGAGTGACTCAGCAGGAGTTCTCAACCTCTCTGGGTTCGGGTTGTTTCGGGTCACAACAGTGTCGTCAAGTACATACATGTGGATTTTATGCTGATTCGAGATGAAAGCCGAAGAGTGAAAGGTACTGGCAAACCAGGCAGTTACCCTACAGGAAAAACAGGGAGCTTTGGATTCCCCTGGGGCTGTTTTCAGTGAAGAGCATCCAATCAAATTCTCATCTCATTTCTTCCCGTGTGAGATAACATCTGTCAACTCTGCTTCCATTCTCACACTACTATCAGACTGTAAACAATGAGCCCCTATCGGAAGTCTCTCTCTCTCTCTCTCTCGCTCTCACTCTTCCAAATCAACTAACAACAGTTAGTGGTGGGGAAGAGGAGTTGTGTGTTATGCGTATTATTGTGTGTAACGTGTGAACAATGTATATAATATATAATATAATGTATATAATGTACAATGTAATATTGTGTATTGTATTGTGTTTGTCCAGAGGAGGAGTTGAGGAGGCTGAGGGAGGAGGCGAATGTGGAGATGCTGAAGCAGGAGGTGGACAAGGAGCGCAGCAAGAGGCTGGACCTGGAGACCAGGCTGAACCAGCTCCTCAAGATCAGGTGGGCCCTCCTCATCCTCGTCCTCATCCTTCACCTCGTCCCCGTACTCCGCTCTCTGTCTTAATGGTGGTAATGGTCTCTCTCTCTCTTTGTCCTCTTCCAGACCTGAAGACTCTTCCCCTCCTCTCTCCCCTAAGGCCACACCCCCCCCGGGCGGTACAGGTGAGTTACCATGCACCAGCAACGTGCACCAGCAACGTGCACCAGAATCATAGAATCAACAGTAGCAACAGTATTGTGAAAAACTGTTTTTGTTTCACTGATATTTGTCTGTCTGTCTCCCTGTCTGCCTGTCTGTCTGTCCAGCAGAGCAGCTGAGGGAGTCAACGATAGCCCGTCTGCGGAGATGTTGGTCCCAGCGCATCACCTCCCATCTAGAACACATCCGCGTGGAGCCGGAGGATGTCGTCACGGAAACAGAGGAGCCGCTCAGCGCCAAGAGGTGTGTGTGTGTGTGTGTGTGTGTGTGTGTGTGTGTGTGTGTGTGTGTACGTCTGAGTACTGTGGTACCCCGGCGCCGTAGCGTCCCCTTCTCCCGAATCACCACGAGTCTCTGCTTAAGGAAAAGCCGCCATTAGGCGCATTTATTTAGTCCAACACAAAAAAGATGGGCTGACTATCGCCCCGTATGTTAACTATAACAAAAGACTGGGCTCCGTGAGCCTCGGCTGGTCTCTCGTCCCCTTGGTCCGGATGCTTGGGGGACTGGGTCGTCCCGGAAAGGAAACCTGGACCGGACTGTCGCCTCTCACTGCCACGACCTGGGAGACTCGAGACATAATTTAGTTTTCTCCTTTTATACTCACCTGCCGTTGATCACCTTCCTCCTGGGCAGGTGTTTCCCGTTGTCCTAAGTGGTGCCCCCCTAAAGCAATCCCCAGCGCCCTCTGTGGGGAAAAGGTGGTAAATTCCCTGCCTGACCTGTCCCCTGGGCTGCCAGGGCCTCTGTGTACGGCCCGGGTTGCCACAGTACGTGTGTACTGTATTTTGTACTTTGTGCTCTAGTTTGTATAATGGTTAACCTAGCAATTGAAATGCTTGAAACTTGTTCTGGTGACTTTCTTACTGTATTAACAGCAATGAAATGTTTCACCTTCTTCTGACAAATGTACTTTTTGTAAGTCGCTTTGCATAAAAGCGTCTGCTAAATGCCCTATGTTGAGCTGTAATGTAAATGTAAATGTACTGTATAAATATATGTGTATATATATATATATATATATATACATATGTGTGTATATATATATATATATATATATATATATATATATATACACAATAACAAATCATCAACAACTTTTTTTAATCAACTTTTTGGCCTACAGGTTGACAGAAAACATGAGACGATTAAGTATGTTTATTTTTTTTCACCTAATAAGGACTGTTCATGTAGTGTGTTATGTGTAATATGAAATGTGTGTATATAATGCATAATATATATAACATAAGGTACATAATAAACATAATTTATAAGGTATATAATCCATGTTATGTATCTAATATATGTAACATATATACTGTGTATAATGTATACAATGTTTATAATATGTGAAATGTATATAGCATACATAATGTATATAAAATGTATTGTTTGCAGAGCGAGGGTTGAAGCCAGTCACTAACTTCAAGAGGAATCTGTCAGCTCTCAGTAGCTGGCACTCAGTGTACACCTCTGCGTTCGCCTTCCTAGTCAGTATCATACTTCATACAACGATGCCATATACATTATACTATAATATAGTGATGCTATATACTAGATACTAATACCTGTTGTATTTTACTACTGCACTATTGCACCACTGTACCCTGTTACTTATTATTTCCACACTACCTCTATAATTACTACCTCTACTTGCATCTGTTTACTGGTTACTTCACAGGGCCACTGTACTTACTGTTTACTACTGTCACTTTACAACTGTCCACCCATATTGCACTACTCATGTACAATACTGTACCTTAATCGGCCCTTTACACTTCTGGTTAGAATGCCAACTACATTTCGTTGTCTCTGTACTGCACTCTGCATAATGACAATGAAGTTGAATGTAATCTAATCTAATTATAGTATAATATAGTGATACTATAATATAATGATACTATATACATTATACTATAGTTTAGTGATACTATATACATTATACTATAATATAGTGACACTATATACATTATACTATAATATAGCATAATGTGTACATTTTCAGGGAATACTTCTTTGGTACCGGTACATACATTAAAATGTACATCCGTACATACATACATATGTACATTCACACAGGGCTAGGTCATCTCTAGGTCTATCTGAATGTCTCCCAACCTCTCTAGGTCTGTCTGAATGTCTCTCTAACTCTCTCTCTAGGTCTGTCTGAATGTCTCTCTAACTCTCTCTCTAGGTCTGTCTGAATGTCTCTCTTCCTCTCTCTAGCTCTATATGAATGCAGCGTGGTATGGTTGGGTGATCCCAGTGTTCCTCTTCCTCGCCATCCTCAGACTCTCCCTCAACTACCTCATCTCCAGGTAGTTAGTTTGCACAGCAGTACTAACTATACTGACACTAGTCATGAGGATGGGTTCATGAGGATGGGTTGGGTTAAACCTGGTTACCTAACTAGGCTTATGTGTTTACATAGCAGTTAGGAAACCTGGTTACTTAACCAGGCTTATGTGTTTACATGGCAGTTGGGAAGCCTGCTTACCTGGTCATGGCTGTAGCCAAGTTGCGCTGGGTTTCATGTGTGCATGTGTACTACAGTACTACTATAGTACAACAGTACTGATGTAGTACTGTGGTACTAACTCGCTGCATACCATGACTTTGACATATTATGAAGATATTAACGTTAATTTCATTCTAGTGCTAATATAGCATAGGGGTGGCAGTAGCTCAGTGGGTAGAGCGGGTGGACAGAGCGGGTCGTCCACTAACCGTAGGGTTGGCGGTTCGTTCCCTTGATCCCCACTTCCGAAACTGTCTGCATGTCGAAGTGTCCTTCAGCAAGACACTGAACCCTGAACCCCAACTTGCTCCCCGGGCGCTGATCATAGCAGCCCACTGCTCCTATGTACAATAGGATGGGTCAAATGCAGAGAACAAATTTCGTTCCCATGTCTAAAAAACATAGGAATGACAAATGAAGACCAAAAGGTCCCAATTAAAAAATAAATAAATAATAATATGAGTCCTATATAATATCTTGTGTTTCAGAGGCTGGAAGATCCAGTGGAGCATTGTTCCAGAGGTTTCAGAACCAGTGGTACGTTCTGCCAGATGGGCTGAGTGTGTGTAGTGTGTATTGTGTGTCGCGTGTGTGTACTCAATGTGTAGTAGCTGTGTTATGTGTGTAGTAGATGTGTAGAGTGTGTAGTAGCTGTATTGTGTGTGTGTGTAGTAGATGCGCAGAGTGTGTAGTAGCTGTATTGTGTGTGTGTAGTAGATGCGGAGAGTGTGTAGTAGCTGTATTGTGTGTGTGTGTAGTAGATGCGGAGAGTGTGTAGTAGCTGGGTTGTGTGTTGTTCCTCCAGGAGCCTCCTAAAGATGACCTCACCGTCTCTGAGAAGTTTCAGCTGGTCCTGGATGTAGCTCAGAAAGCACAGGTACCTGTCTGTCTACCTGTCTCTCTGTACCAGTCTCTCTCTCTCTCTCTCTCTCTCTCTCTCTCTCTCTCTCTGTACCTGTCTCTCTATCACCATGGACATTATAGTCTTATATTCACACATGACCCATGCAGGAAATGTTTCCAGGGTAAGACTGGATGTGTGAAAGAAGCTTTGCATATAGAGGTATGTAAACATGAAATACTGTGAAAAGGTACAAACTATGAAACATATCTCTCTCTGTATCTCTCTCTCTCTCTCGCGCTCTCTCTCTCCCTCTCTCTCAGAACCTGTTTGGGAGAATGGCTGACATCCTGGAGAAGATAAAGAAGTCAGTTAGTCACACATTTGGCTTTTTTTTTAAATAAAATATTTGGCCTTATTTCTAAATCTCTGTGGTGGCTCTGAGCTGCCATCATACTTTCTCTATATTATGTGTGTGTGTTGCTGCATTTATACTGTGTGTGTGTGTGTGTGTGTGTGTGTGTGTGTGTGTGTGTGTGTGTGTGTGTGTGTGTGTGTGTGTGTGTGTGTGTGTGTGTGTGTGTGTGTGTGTGTGTGTGTGTGTGTGTTTCTATATATATTCTGTGTGTGTGTGTTGCTGCATATATACTTTGTGTGTGTGTTGATACATATATACTGTGTGTGTGTGTTGATACATATATACTGTGTGTGTGTGTGTTGCTACATATAAACTGTGTGTGTGTTGCTGCATATATACTGTGTGTGTGTGTTGATACATATATACTGTGTGTGTGTGTTGATACATATATACTGTGTGTGTGTAGTCTTTTCATGTGGGTGCAGCCAGAGATGACCCAGAAGCTCTACATTGCTCTGTGGGTGGCATTCGTATCCTCCTGTCTGCTTCCCTACAAAGTCCTGGGATTCATTATAGGTACAAATATCATACACTGCACTATAATATATACCTGATATGTATTGAGTTCTCTATTCCTGGTTCTAGGTCTAGTATTGAGTTCTCTATTCCTGGTTCTAGGTCTGGTATTGAGTTCTATATTCCTGGTTCTAGGTCTGATATTGAGTTCTCTATTCCTGGTTCTAGGTCTGGTATTAAGTTCTCTATTCCTGGTTCTAGAGCTGGTATTGAGTTCTATATTCCTGGTTCCAGGTGTGTATGCAGGCGTGAAGTTCTTCATCATTGACTTCATCTACCAGAGCTGCCCCAAGCTGAGGGAGAAGTACGACACTCCGTACATCATCTGGACCAGCCTGCCCACCGACCCCCAGCTCAAGGAGCGTGGCAGCGCCCCGCTCGCCCGCCGGGTACATGATGCTATTATCAGAGACACAGCGTGTGTGAGCCACACAACCAGCTGCTTCAGACCCCTGGGGTGTAGCCCCCCCCCCCCGGTGGCCTCGTTTCTCCAGTTGGCCCTGTGCTTAAAGTGCCACTGAACAGAAAGTCTTTTGTTCTGTTTGCTCCAGTGTCCTCAATGATCTTCAACATCGTAGTCTATGCTGTTTTGCCGCTCTTACTTAAATAACACCCCTTAACACACACCTTAATGACGTCATTGGAGAAACATGATGCTGAATGCACACCGTGATAACCCTGAACATCATTGAAGTGCATGATGGAGCTGTCCATCATCAACCGTTTCTTCTGCGCCGCTAGACGCCTTCTTCAGCCTCCCGCAGTAGCCTAGGAGCCAGCCCGCCGCCCGGGGTGGGCAGGGACGAGGAGGGGGGGCGGAGCTACAGCTCCAAGAAAGGAGCATTCCATGAGGTGTTCAACCTGGAGGAGAATGAGCACCCCCTAGCAGGTAGGAGGAGAATACCTCCCAGCAGGAAGGAGGAGAACACCTCCCAGCAGGTTGGAGACAGGAGAACACCTCCTATCTGCTGGGAGGTGTTCTCCTGTACTGATTGTGTATTGATCATGTTTCAGTGATTGATCTATTGGTAACGTACTGGTTCTGTATTGATCATGTTTCAGTGATTGATCTATTGGTAACATACTGGTTCTGTATTGATTATGTTTCAGTGATTGATCTATTGGTAACGTACTGGTTCTGTATTGATCATGTTTCAGTGATTGATCTATTGGTAACATACTGGTTCTGTATTGATTGTGTTTCAGTGTGTGAGAATGGCTGGAGGTGTTGTTTGATCAACAGAGATCGCAAAACGCCGTCCGATTACATCCGCAACGGAGTTCTGTACGTCACAGAGAAGTAAGTTAACTCTGGGAATAGTTGACACTAACCAGTAGTCTTGGTGTAGTGTAGTTAACACTAACCAGTAGTCTAGGAATAGTTTACACTGACCAGTAGTCTAAGAATAGTTCACACTAACCAGTAGTCTAGGAATAGTTAACACTAACCAGTAGTCTTCCTGTAGTAACACTAACCAGTAGTCTAGGTGTAGTATAGTTAACACTAACCAGAAGTCTAGGTGTAGTGTAGTTATCACTAACCAGCAGTCTTGGTGTAGTATAGTTAACACTAACCAGTAGTCTAGGTGTAGTATAGTTAACACTAACCAGTAGGCTAGGTGTAGTGTAGTTAACACTAACCAGTAGGCTAGGTGTAGTGTAGTTAACACTAACCAGTAGGCTAGGTGTAGTAAAGCTGCAGCTGTTTAACTAGGGTCTTGGTCTCAATTATTTTCCATCTCTCTGCAGTTATCTGTGTTTTGAGAGCTCGAGCTCCAGGTCTAGTTCCTACAAGAAGAACAAAGTCATTTGTCTGCAGGACATCACAGACATCCAAAAGGTATCCTCCTCTCCTGTGCCTCCTCCTCTCCTCTAAGCATTTGACCATGGTGGTGATATGATGATAAAATAATGATGTAATAATGATACATGATATTGATATTCTGAATGTTCCTGACCTCCGCAGTACAAAGTGTTGTCCGTTCTGCCGGGGTCTGGGATGGGCATTTCCATAGCAACGCCATCCACTCAGAAGGTATTGTTATGGATTATGTATGTTGTATTTACATATGATGTCATCAATAAACACAACCACATGTGATGGAATTAGCGCTGAATTACAACTTAAATCTCTCGCTCTCTCTTTCTTGCTCTGTTTCTCTGTGTCTCCCTCTCTGTCTCTCTTGCTCTCTCTCTCTGTTTGCCTTTTCTCTGTCTCTCTCTCTGTCTGTCTCAGCCTCTAGTGTTTGGTGCTATGATCCACAGAGACGAGGCGTTTGAGGCCATTTTCTCTCAGTACAGCAAGATATCGACCGTGACCCCTGACCCCTAGGAACCCCCCCCCCCCCCCTCCATCTAGAGACATGCCCCAGCATTCCTCGCTGGTTCCTGGTTGTGAAACTTTGAAGTTGTTCCATGGGACTGGTTCTGGACACACACTGGCTGGTGTCGCTGGGGGAACCGCCCACTTCCTGTCTGGTGTTGCTGGGGGAGCCACTGACCGGTCCTCCTCTATGTTACCAAGACAACTAATACAGTCACCGACTCTAATGCCACACACACACACACACACGCACACACGCACACGCACACACACACACACACACGCACACATGCACACTGTCCTCCTTCCATGAGGCCTTGCTCTGTCTTCAATATATTTGTCATTGTGTCTTTTATCTCTTCTTTCCCTGCTGGACACCAGCTCATTGCCCTACACTCTGGAGCAAGGCAGCATCCTGGGGTAGAGCTGCTGGTTCTGCTGCCCCCAGGTGTCCAGAGCAGGTCGTTTCCTTGGGTCCTTTTTGGGCTGATAATTCTTGAGAAAGTGCATTATGGGAGATAAATGATTTTTTTTACATGATGATTAGTCTGATCACTAAATGATTATAAACAAACTGGTTAAATGCAAACTTTTAGTCCTAAATGATCTTTATCAAGTATACATTTTAGACTGAAATGCTTTGGAGTGTAAAACATTTTTCAGTTTGGGTCCTTTAAAATATGCACATATACAGATACATACACACACACACTGCCAAGGGGAGTGTTATATCTGCCTACAAGTGTTTGTAAGATGTTAGCAGCTTCCAGTTGTTGTTGGCCAACACTGAACAATTGGACCGTAATCCTCTTAACGCCAATCGTCTAAAGCACAGAATAATCCATGTTTGTCTTTTATTGCCAAATCTCTCATCTTCTGCATTTCCCATTTTTACATGTAAATGTTTGAATCCTATTGATTCAGTTCCTTGAGGTTGTAGGTGTGATTCCCTGTAGGCCTGTTTTAGGTAATGGGTTACGATATCTTCCAAAGTCGCTGGTTACCCTAATCCAAATGGGGAAACGCTGTCATGAATTCAGAGTTGTCATGTTCTGTAGGTCATTTCAGTGCTTCCATTGGTGGAACCGAGGTGGTTCCTCAGCACCACATCACAGTGGTCATGTGACTGGAGAACGTCTTGGGACACGGGCCCGCTTCCATTTTAGAGCTACAGGAGCACAAGAATGTTAGTGGTAGTCATGGTGGTCTGGTCACTGTTTAGTATTTAATCATGAAATGATTTGTCATTATGGGGGGACATTGTTGTGTTTGAAACTGCAGTAGTGTTTCTCCTGGGATATGTGGTAAAACAACTGGGTAACTGGATACCGTAAACTGGGTTACGGTATATTTACATTTATTTAGGATGACTACAACTCGAGTACGGCACGGTGGTGCAGTGGTTAGCACTGTCGCCTCACAGCAAGAGGGTTCTGGGTTCGAATCCACCTGGGACCCGGGACCTTTCTGTGTGGAGTTTGCATGTTCTCCCCGTGCTTGCGAGGGTTCTCTCCGGGTACTCCGGCTTCCTCCCACAGACCAAAAACATGCAGGTTGGGGATTAGGTTAATTGATGTCTCTAAATTGACCATAGGTGTGTATGTGAGTGTGAATGGTTGTTTGTCTATGTATGTTAGCCCTGTGATAGGCTGGCGACCTGTCCAGGGTGTACCCCGCCTCTCGCCCATTGCAGCTGGGATTGGTTCCAGCCCCCCCGCGACCCTCGTAGAGGATAAGCGGTCACGATAATGGATGGATGGATGGACGACTCGAGTATTGCCAACAAAAAAATCCCATGATGCATTGGGATGTACAAGCCCTATACCTGCCTTGTTTCTCTACCTAGTCTTTTTTTATGCTGCATGTATGTTTCCAAATGTTTGTCTTTCTGCAACATAATTCTGCTGTTTGTGGTGAAGTTGTCGGTTCATTTTTGTACATTTTAATAAACGCATATAAATCGGTGTAACATTGCCTTCATCAGTTGTCATTTGTTTCAGTGTCTCTCTGAACAGGTAAGGATCTCCGAACATCCTCATGTAAGAATACTCTGCTGATGTAAACTCTAAAGATGTGGGTGGACGTGGTTTGGAGGACAGCTTATGACAGCATGAATTTAAAAAGATTATGGATTGGAATTGGAAACATTTGTAACTTGTTTGATTTAAATAAAGGAAAACCTCAGAGGTCCTAGTGAACAAAGTTGTCCTGTGACATTTACTGGTCATGTTTGTACCGGGTCATCTTCCTGTTCACTCTGCTGCCTGCTGTGTTTGCATGGTCAGCGTTTCTTCTTCTCCCCATGAACTCTGCTTGGTACAATGCACATTTCCAAGCCATAATCAGTTTGGTAAATGATATCAGCATTTTGTTCAGATTTATTCGGTTGTAAGATTGGACTCATGAAAAAGATAAAATGCGATTCAATGTGATCATGTTCATCACGGGACAGCCCATTGTGTTGTGGAACAGGTGTACAGATCTGAAATGGTGATGTGCTGACCAGTTCTTCTGCTGTTCCTCTTCCATTATCAGTGCAATAAGCAGACAAGTTAAACATGGTTTTGTTTAATTTGTTCCTTTATTAAACAGGAAGCACATCAAGTAATAGACTGTAGAATACCTTATTGTAGCACATTATCATTAACAGATAAATAATGATTTGGTATGACCTGCAGTAAAGTAGTCCATTGGTCCAAAACCAGGTCTGGTTGTACTGGTCTTTGAAGACCAGTACTATCAGATCAGCAAATGCAGCAAAAACATTGAGCAATAGCTGCTGTAGTTTTAGTCTTAAAGGAGATGTGTGGGTGCTACATTGAACATCTAAGGGCTTATTGAATTTCAAATTCTGTCTGTTTTCCAAATCAAGTCTATTTTCCTAAAACTACATCAACTGTGCATAGAGGTTTCAGTAGGTACATATTAATTAAACAAATCATCTTCTCTACATTCATGTTAACATTCCTGGAATATATAGAAATAACATTTCCCTACACTAGTCCGTCTAACTAGTTGGTTACTGGTTACAATAGAAGTTCTACATTATGTCATCGCTTTGTAGAGCAGCCAATGGGAGAAGCATGTTAGCATAGCAGCGTTAGCTCTGTAGCATTAGCTCGCTGTCACCTTACAGTAGTTCTCTTACAGCAGTGTTAGTTTACTGTAGCGGTATCTTACAGTAGATTAAGCTCAATGCTACTGTAAACTGAGAGGAAGACTTGTTTCTACACATCCAGGTACATTCAGTCTGGGGGGAGGAGAGGATTGTCGACAACAGATGGCAAGCTCTGCGGCTAGCTCCATGGATAGCCAGTTTCTAAACAAACTAACATTCAACACATCACAGACAGCATCAACAGAAGATTGTAATATTTGGTAAAAATCCTTGGTAACAGAAATCAGTTCTGTTGCAGAGATTAGAATGTACCATGTTCCCATGGTTACAGAACACATCAGTACTGCATCAGTACTATCAGTACTACGACATGATGTAGGAGTATTACTACACCATGTATTTGAAGTATTACACGGCTACTACATAAATAACTTAAAGCTGGAAGTATTTGATTCACTTTTAACGTTTGATTTGCACTACGCTCAGTGGAAGATGGTACAAATGTTGATTTGTATGAATGTACTTCATGGCTACATATATTATTATAATATCATTCCTAATTATTAGGTTTTCAGCTAGTGATAACAGAAAACAACGATTAAAACCTGCCTGCTCACTATTGTAAAGAAGAATTACTTCTGAATGAGTTGCCAGGTTAAATCAAAGAAATTAAAATAAAGATTTTAATTGATCCAAAACACAAAACATGTATGATTGGCTTGTAGTTGATATCTGATAGAACAGGAGTGATTATTTATAGGAGTGATTATCGTCTGAACATCTCGTTCAGATAAAATGCTTGCACGTTAACTTTCACCTTAAATATAAAAACATCCAAACTCTGAAGGATGGGCCAGAGCTGGCAGACTGGCTGACAAACAATCAATAATCACTATCAGTCACACGTTGAACATGCTACATCATGTGATCTGGTGCTTCTGAACTACCAGGCTCCCTGCACCGTCTGTCGCCATGGGGCGAGGCTCCAGGCCCTGCCCCCCTGATCCACAGGTTAGCGCATCAGACTGACGGAAGAGAGGGGCCTACACAAGAAGAGGAGGGGAACAGTAACGCAAAGAGGAGGTGGGGTCTATGCAAGAAGGGGAGGGGCCTATATTGCACAGGGGTTGCTGATGTCATCAAACACCTGGGTCTCTTCAATCCCACGAGCGAACAACTGGATGAGCTGCCGGTGAGCCCTGCAGACATAACAGTACTGGTTATTACTAGTACTACTAGCACTGGACTAACCGGTACCCTAGCCTAGGAGACACAGCACTGAGTACCAATATTTAGAGGCGGAGGAGAAGGGTACCTGACTTGGATGGCAGTGTGGGGGAGGATCTCCCCATCACAGTTCCAGCAGGAGGAACAGGAGGACGCGTGGCAGCACGCCGGGTGCTCCCTGCAGATCTGACCCAGGATCCTCTTGGCCTGGCTCCCGGCCACCTCCTTCTCCGGCGCCTCCTTCTCCAGCAGCAGCTCCTTGAGGTTGGGCTCCGAGTCACTCTGGCAGAACCGCGGCGTGAAGCGGAAGCTCTGCACCCGGTGGACCTCCACGAAGCTCAGGTCGAACTGGGAGGGGAGGTTACCGGCTGGTTATGGTCGTTACCTGGTGGTTGTGCTAGTTACCTGGTAGCTATGGTAGTTATAGTAGTTACCAGATAGTTATAGTAGCTACCAGGTAGTTATGGTAGTTATAGTAGCTACCAGGTAGTTATGGTAGTTATAGTAGTTACCAGGCTAGTTATAGTAGCTACCAGGTAGTTATGGTAGTTATAGTAGTTACCAGGTAGTTATAGTAGCTACCAGGTAGTTATGGTAGTTATAGTAGCTACCAGGTAGTTATGGTAGTTATAGTAGTTACCAGGTAGTTATAGTAGCTACCAGATAGTTATATACCAGGTAATTATAGTAGCTACCAGATAGTTATGGTAGTTATAGTAGTTACCAGGTAGTTTTAGTAGCTACCAGATAGTTATGGTAGTTATAGTAGTTACCAGATAGTTATGGTAGTTATAGTAGTTACCAGGTAGTTATAGTAGCTACCAGGTAGTTATGGTAGTTTTAGTAGTTACCAGGAAGTCATGGTAGTTATAGCAGTTACCAGGTAGTTATGGTAGTTATAGTAGTTACCAGGAAGTCATGGTAGTTATAGTAGTTACCAGGTAGTTATAGTAGCTACCAGGTAGTTATGGTAGTTTTAGTAGTTACCAGGAAGTCATGGTAGTTATAGCAGTTACCAGGTAGTTATGGTAGTTATAGTAGTTACCAGGAAGTCATGGTAGTTATAGTAGCTACCAGGTAGTTATGGTAGTTTTAGTAGTTACCAGGAAGTCATGGTAGTTATAGCAGTTACCAGGTAGTTATGGTAGTTATAGTAGTTACCAGGAAGTCATGGTAGTTAACAGGTAGTTAGTTACCTGGTCATCCTTGCTGGTGTGTCTCAGCAGGTGTCTCAGGAAGGCGAGTCGTGAGCACTTGCGTACGAGGATGAGGTCCGTGGTTCCATCGGCCAGGTGGGCCGCGGGGGACAGACCCTGGGGGCTGCGGGGACAAGCACAGCTCATGCTGACCGCGTTGATGGCCAGGAACTTCCCCCGCACACTGCGCCACGCCGGCCCTGGAACACACCACAGGTCAGAGGTCATCAGCACCTCCTCTCTATATATTATTTATATATATATATATATATCATTGAATATGCAACAAGGTGTCATAACATCGAATGTAGGCTAGAGGGCGATGTATCACGACAAACAATTCTCATCTATTGGATAGGGATAGGGTTAGGGTAGGGTATCGTTAAGAATTTACACTTCGTATAACTCTTAAAAAATTGTATTTATCTTTTTTGCTAAACATTTTATTTTTTCTCTCTGGCAATAAATAATAAAACTGTTTCTAATTTCTGTTTCTGACGACTCTAAAACACGGTTAAACACTATAAAACACCAGCTACCTCAACTTTACTTTTGAAACAATACTAGGCCCGCCATCTTGTTGATTGTTGTTCGTTGATTGTTTACTGTTGCGCACCAACCACTCAGACAAATTCCTTGTAGGTGCAAACCTACTTGGCAATAAACATCTTTCTGAGTTCTGAGTTCTGAGGTTAGCGTTAGGGTAGGTTTAGGGCTAGGTTAGTGTTAGGGTAGATTTAGGGCTAGGTTAGTGTTAGGGTAGATTTAGGGCTAGGTTAGTGTTAGGGTAGATTTAGGGCTAAGTTAGTGTTAGTGTAGGCTTAGGGCTAGGTTAGTGTTAGGGTAGGTTTAGACCTAGGTTAGTGTTAGGGTAGGTGTAGGGCTAGGTTAGTGTTGGGGTAGGTTTAGACCTAGGTTAGTGTTAGGGTAGGTGTAGGGCTAGGTTAGTGTTGGGGTAGGTTTAGGGCTAGGTAAGTGTTAGGGTAGGGTATACAGTTGGAGCGTAACAAGCAAGAAGTGAACATTCATCAGAATCAAAACCATTAGTACCATCATCGCTCTCCTCCGGCTTGGGTTTCTCCTCCTTTTCCTCCTCAGTTAGCTGTCTGTTGTGCTGACACACCACACAGCTAACACACACACACACACACACACACACACACACACACACACACACACACACACACACACACACACACACACATGTCAAACAAAGGGCAGAGATGTGTGCTGATAGATTGAAGTGAATTTAACTTTCCTAATGACTTGTATTTTGAGCTTGTGTGGTACTAGCTGTACTTCACTAAATATGATGTGTAGCTAGCTCTCTGGTCTGTAGCTCTAAGGTCTGTAGCTCTCTGGTCTGTAGCTCTCTGGTATGTAGCTCTCTGGTCTGTGGCTCTAAGGTCTGTAGCTCTCTGGTCTGTAGCTCTCTGGTCTGTAGCTCTCTGGTCTGTAGCTCTCTGGTCTGTAGCTCCCTGGTCTGTAGCTCTCTGGTCTGTAGCTCTCTGGTCTGTGGCTCTAAGGTCTGTGGCTCTCTGGTCTGTAGCTCTCGTCTGTAGCTCTCTGGTCTGTAGCTCTATGGTCTGTAGCTCTCTGGTCTGTAGCTCTCTGGTCTGTAGCTCCCTGGTCTGTAGCTCTCTGGTCTGTAGCTCTCTGGTCTGTAGCTCTATGTCTGTGGTCCTCACCCGGTTCGACACAGGGTCCGGTCCCGCGGGGTTCCCAGGGTGTCACTGGCCGGCAGGTAGGACACGGTTCCTTCATAGTACTGATGGCTGAGGAACTTCTTGACTCCTGCAGGGGACCAGTATATCAATACATAACATACCAGTACAAGTGAAACACCTTACTGTTTAGCAACTCACTGTTAAACACCTCACTGGTCCAGTTGAACACATCACAGTATAACACCTCACTGGTCCAGTTGAACATGTCAGGTGAGTGTCTTTACCGGAGACGTCATATCGGGCCGGTCCCATCCACCTCTTCCTCTCACTGTCTGATAGCACATCGCCGTAGAAACCGTAGCCTAGCAACGAGACGGAGTAGCGCAGGAAGGTGTCGTGGTGATGCACGGAGCACACGTCCATGGGCTGGGAGTCGCCTAGCAACAAACATACACACTATTACCGTCACAGGAAATGTGTGTTAATGCATGTGCGTGTGTGTGTGTGTGTGTGTGTGTGTGTGTGTGTGCGTGCGTGACTCACCCACTATGATGTGGAGGGCAGAGGTCACAGGGTTGTTGGCCCCTACTGTAGCGAAGCAGATACAGTCTGTAGAGCCTGAACATCAAAACACAGAAATATTTTAAAGGACATATAAAATAACAATGTTATAAAAACCCTTTCTGAAGAGACCATGGTATTACAGGTGGGGATAATAATAATGATGAGACCAGATGAGGTGCGCCAGGTGCCAGAGATGTTGTTGTGTGTGTGGATCAGGCTCAAGGTGTGTAGTTAATGATGAGACTGGACCAGGCTCAAGGTGTGTAGCTAATGATGAGACTGGACCAGGCTCCAGCCGTGTAGCTAATGATGAGACTGGATCAGGCTCCAGGTGTGTAGTTAATGATGAGACTGGACCAGGCTCCAGGTGTGTAGCTCTGTACCTGCGGGGATGATTCCGATGCGCAGGGCGGTAGGTGCGAGCATCTGGTCGGGGTGGTTGTGGTCACGGCCGTGGTCTTTCTGCGTGCGCAACACCAGGCCGTGCATGACCTCACTGAACATCCCATCCCCGCCCACACACACCACCCTGGGGTCACAAGGTCAGAGGTCACAGTCAGGGGTCAGCTGCATGAAGGGGTAAACTGCTTCATAAGCTTCAAAGCGTTTTTTTTTTTTTAATCTCTGGAGGCAATAGGAAGGTTGCAGCGTAGGTAAAGTACAGAATCACCATAAATATTGGTAGTATGGGGATATGTTTACAGACTCTCTAGTTCCCCCTAGAGCCAGGGGTTAAGTCCCATGCACCACTCACCCATCGTAGTTCTGTAGCTCCGCCTCTGTCCGCAGGTGGTCCCTGGCATGATTGGCGTGTTCTGTAACTATGGAAACATAAACAACAAATGATCAGTGGCTAGACTTACTCCGTCGTAAGGACGATTGGGCCAATCTGAAGGCAGGCCTCACCGATGACGTGCGTAGAGATGTTGGCGAGTGAGAACAGTGGCGCCACCTTGTGTTGGTAGATATGCTCCCCACGCTTCTTACCGCTGCACGGGTTGATGTACACCAGCAGCCTCCGCGGCCGGTTAGCTAAGGAGGAGACGCTATGTTAGCGACACACTAGTAACGCTGCTTTAGCTTAGGGAGGAGACGCTATGTTAGCTACACACTCGTAACGCTGCGTTAGCTAGACACTAGTAACGCTGCGTTAGCTAGGGAGGAGATGCTATGTTAGCTACACACTAGTAACGCTGCGTTAGCTAGGGAGGAGACGCTATGTTAGCTACACACTAGTAACGCTGCGTTAGCTAGGGAGGAGACGCTATGTTAGCTACACACTAGTAACGCTACCTTAGCTAGGGAGGAGACGCTATGTTAGCTACACACTAGTAACGCTGCCTTAGCTAGGGAGGAGACGCTATCTTAGCTACACACTAGTAGGTGGGAGGTCATACCCAGGGCAGAGATCTGCTCCGTCAGCGTTCTGACCCACAGGCTGCACAGCTCCCCATCTGGACAGAGGAACGTGACGTCTCTGCACCGCCAACCCGACCGGGGAGTCCGCTCCACATAGGACACTGTAGAGACAGGATTACTAGAGACTGGAGCACAGTGTGGTAGTACACATATACACCATACGTACCATTCATTTATCCTTCACTAGTATACATCATATATAGCCTATTCATGTACAGTAATGGAAAACATCCATCCTTCACTTCTAAAGGGTGATCAAGCTGCTCAGCTTCAGTAAATGATGTTCCACCATAGCCAACACAACCTCGCGTCAGGCTATGGATTTCCTTCTACTACTTTTCTACCCGACTGTCTCTCTACCTGTCTCTCTCTATCTGACTCTCCCTCGCTACCCGTCTCTATCTCTCTACCTGTGAAGGCATGGGGTGAATCCTCTTCATCTCTCTGGGGTATCTTCTGCCAGCGTCTGGAGCTCTTCTTTTTACTGGTACTTCTCCTGGTACCAGTGGTGCTCTTACTACTGGTCCCAGGGCTGCTACTACTACTGGTCCCGGGGCTGCACATACCGGTACATGTACATGTGGTGGTACTGGAGCTGGTGGTGTCCAGCTCTCTCACCGCAATCACCTCGGAGACAGGAACACTGTGGCAAACACCTGAGACACACACACACACACCACTTTAAAACTAGGATTGAAATACATTTCTGTAAACTTTACAGTCAGACACAGGGGGTACCTGAGGGTCTAGGATGTTAGCTTGCATCCTCGCGCGAGCAAGGCAACATTTCCCATGCCCACGGTTGTCCTTGCTTTGTGTGTCTGTACTCCACCAGTCAGGTGGCTTGTGTCAGAGAGGGTGGAGGCAGGACTGACCCCCTGGGGTTGTTACACCCGACACCCTGACCTACATTCAGTCTTACTTTGTAAAGTGTCTGAGTATTTACAAAAGCAAGAACCCGCATCTCATGAATGGTCTGTGAGCAACTGACCAATCAATAATGTGCCAATCACTCAATCAAGCATAGCTTCTGGTCTACTCTGATAGATCAACTCGAGTCACATCTCTCCTCCATCTTGTCCCATATATATCACCTGGCATTGTATGAGCCAATAAGAAACAGTGGCTGCAGTAGCCGCTGTTACCCCAGTTGCTTTTGAATTTAGCTTCTTCTTCTTTTTTAATTCACAAAGGAAGTTGGAACAGAGATAATAAGAACAAAGAAACATTAGCATTTGTCACATCCTAAAAGAATAGGGTAATGTTTGATTCAACATGGCCGACATATGTATTCAGGCAATGGGGAACTACAATGGAGCAGGCCAGGCTGTATTTGATTTAGCATTTGTTCTTCTAGACAGGCTCTTCATGTTGAGTGAGCTGCCACATTTATTCCCACTCACACAGGGGATGAGAATACTAAGAAGCAGGCAAGGTAGTATCAGAATTAAAGATATAGTAGTATATTAAAGAGAGGGATAGTAGAATATTAAAGAGAGGTATAGTAGTATATTAATGAAAGGGATAGTACTACATGAAGGAGAGGGATAGTACTAAGTAAAGGAGAGGGATAGTATTATATAAAGGAGAGGGATAGTACCATATAAAGGAGAGAGATAGTACTATGTGAAGAAGAGGGATAGTACCATATAAAGGAGAGAGATAGTACTATGTGAAGAAGAGGGATAGTACCATATAAAGGAGAGGGATAGTACTATATAAAGGAGAGGGATAGTACTATATAAAGGAGAGGGATAGTACAATGTGAAGAAGAGGGATAGTACCATATAAAGGAGAGGGATAGTACTATGTGAAGAAGAGGGATATTACTATATAAAGGAGGGGGATAGTACTATATAAAGGAGAGGGATAGTACTATATAAAGGAGAGGGATAGTACTATATAAAGGAGAGGGCCAGGGGACAAATACTATTTCAAAGGAGAGCAGCTCGTACCTGAGTGACCTCTGTAACGGAAGCTAAACCCACACTCGCGTGCAGTATCACACCTGGAAGTTACTGGAAGGACAAAAATGACAGGGAATCAAACCAACCACAAACTGCTGATGGAAGGACATGACGTTGCCAGCTTCAAACCACAAATTGCTGGTGGGAAGCTGGAGAAGACAGAGTGGTTTGATCACCGTCATCAGGTGTTCACTGGAAGGGAACGGCCTTTTGGGAACAATGATCCCTGACAACATGGCCAGGGACGTCCCTTCAAGGTCAGTCAGACAGGGCCGTGTGGTATGCTAGTGTAGATACTAGCCTTAGCTCTTTGGCTAGAAGGGACAGCGTGTGTAGATACTAGCCTTAGCTCTTTGGCTAGAGGGGACAGTGCAGTATGCTGGTGTAGATACCAGCCTTAGCTCTTCAGCTAGAAGGGACAGTGTAGTATCTTGAAACACAACCGTCTCAGGGAAACACAATCAGAACCATCTTCCAAGACACTATGTTGAGTGCTGGTTGGTACAGCACTCGCAAGACTAACCTTATTTGGAAGAGATCTAGATCGTCCTGAGAGATTATCTACATGATTTAACTGCACATAAATACTCATTTAACCTCACATACCTTATTTTTTACTCAATGTTCATCTCTCCTCTTCACTGCTGGTGGCTACCACTAGGAATCAACACTATTCTGAGAAAACAGAAGCCACCCAAACTAATACAATATTCTGCACAATTAACTTAAATGTATAATTTATTTGTAAATAAGGCAGAGAGGCCATGAGAAATATAACTATTTCGAAATAATGCTTGACGCTTTCATGGCATATTTAATAGAATCTGTCAGGAAAGGTTGAGGTCATCACATGACTGGTATGTAGAACAATCAGAGCTGGGTTAGGGTGTACTGGAAACAACATCACATGACTCAGGAGATCTGCATACCTTCTAAATAACCATTACCAACCAGGCTCACACATCACACGCACAGGCTGACCACCAAGACACCTTATCTTAGAGTCTGCTTCACTGTCATGTAGGAGAACAGCAAGACACCTTATCTTAGAGTCTGCTTCACTGTCGTGTAGGAGAAGACCGAGACACCTTATCTTAGTCTGCTTCACTGTCCTGTAGAACAAGACGACACCCTTTAGAGTTTGTTTCACTGTCCTGTAGGAGAACAACAAGACACCTTATCCAAGTCTGTTTTCCTGTCCTGTTGTATGAGAACAACAACACACCGCGCATGCGCGCACAGAAGTAGCGGACCAACAATAGACAGGTCTCTGAGAGTTTCATCACCTAACGGCACACCGCTCGGAGGTCCCCACACGACACACTCACCCAGTTTCGCGGGCTGGTGGCGTTTGTTCCAGCGGAGCACCCCGGGGTGCAGGGACACCTCGTATTCGCTGTGTTTCAATCGCAGTTGCGACGCCAGGAGCCTGGTGGGTCGCTTCTTATTCCCCTCCTCCATCCCTCCGTCTTCAGGTGGCCTTGAGAGGAGAGTGAGGACGTTATCTCTTCGTTTGCATCTCTTTTCAAGCGTGTCGGGTTTTATCTCGGAGTAATAAAGCAATAAAAGCCTGCAGCAGCGGCCGGTTTCCGTCCTGAGTGGATAGCGGTTTAGGCAGCCCGCATGACGTCAACACGCCGAGGCTCTGGTCCCCGCGTCATCACGTGGTGACGTACTGTAACGTCTCCGCGCTGACGCGCTTAATTACAGCTCATTAAACCATGGGGTTTGTTCCCATGCCAACCTCCAAAAGTCAAGGGCTTTATTGGCATGGAAAGCTACGGCACACAACATTAAGCCTACAGTGCCAAAACACAAAGTAAAACGAGATACATTTGTACATCTACATTTGTAGACACTGAAATGAAATTCTCCAATACCATTTATAGTGAAAAATGCTAGGGGATTATGAGATACTGTTGATTTACTACACCTTCTCACACTTGAGCCTTAGATTGACTTTCTTTGCCATATCAGGACTCCCTGAGAACAAACGGTGTATGAGAAAAAGATAAAGAAAAGTATGATAGGTAGGATGGTATGATAAGACATACATGTATGCAAGCTATAGTGTTACTGTCGGAGGTCCCCATAGAACAGTTTGTTCGATTATTGGGGGGAATAAATGCTTTGGAATGTAGTGGCAGTTATGCAGCCTAACGCAACAAAATCAACACAAAGTAGAGCAGCTTTGTATTTATTGGATCCAGGGTGGTACAGAGTTCACTTGAGGGGCCTCAGCGCCACACCGACCGGACCCACTGCCTTCTCAGACTCCCATCTTTCACCTGCTGAGACAGAGAGAGAAACATTAAACCAGCACCAACAAACAGTCCAGTTTAAACCAGCATGACAGCCCCTGAAGGTGGTTTACATACCTGGGGGCTGAGCCAGCGGTCCTACAGAACCACAGGAGTTCTCGCAGCAGGAGCAGCTGTTGTGGAAGCCACTGGCTTCCCTCCAGCTGGATCATAGCACCAGATATTAGGATCAGAATTAGGCTAGTATCCGTCGATACGTGCCAGTGAGAAGGGATGTCTGAACTACAGACCTGCTGGTGCTGTACTAGGTCAAACACCCTCTTGTACTGGGGTTGAACCTCTCAAAAACACTACATGGAGGCACTGAGGCTTGTGTGGATGTGAGCGGAGACGTACCCGTCAGAGAAGGAGCAGGCCTTGCTCGTAACGCTGACCGGGGCGTCCGCGGTAGTTGCCCTCAGATTGCAGGTGATGTAAATCTGAACAACATGTCCACCTCATTAACAACATTGAGAAGAGTTATGACCCCTGTGGTGACACACCCAACCCAGAGCCTTCTTGGTGAAACACTCACCACTCCACTGGACTCTTGCTGGAAGCGGAAGGCTTCCAATTGGATCTGCAGTTTGTCATCCTGCACACGGGGCAGGATGTGGGAGGTGGACCCGGTCAGCATCCCATCCAGAAGACAGCTGATAGAAAACCATGCTCATGTTGGTACAGTGGGACCAACCAAACAAAGCCAACTTCCACGGTTGCAGACAAACTTCAAAAGTAAAAAGACAGTGTGGGAATTTCCTCCCTCAAAATGCTGTAAAAAGAAGCGTTTGTTCAAAAAGCCGTTGGGCCATCGGCCCCCCGTCGAGCACAGCTCTCACCCGTAGTTGTCCAGGAAGGCGTATCTCGGCACCGTGTTGGTGTTTGGAATCAGGGTGGCCACGCAGCGGTCCACAAACACTCGCAGCGGTGCGTGATAAAACTGAGACACAGAGGCCTCGATGTTGAGACTGTCTCCCAGGAAATACTGTGCGGACGGCCTTTCAAACTGCCAGTCATCTGCAACACAAAGCAGGGGGGGGGGGGGAAAAAAACAATGTACATCTTGAGAAACCAGTCATTTTCTTTGATACAGATCAACGTACCCGTCATGAGTTTGAGAGAGAAGTATAGGCTCTCCTCAGAGGCCTGCGTGGCAGTGAAGGGAGCCCAGGTGGGCTTCAAGGCAGAGCTGCTCACATCTTGACTCCTGAAAAAGACAGACAGGTCCTGACTCCTAGGCACGCACAAACACACGTCCTGCAGCAGTGGTGGAGCACCGCCCAGCTGAGGGCTTGCCTGGGATAGTGACACTCGATGTTGATGGAGACGTCTCGCGTGCGGACGATGGGGCTCGCTCCTACAGCGCTGGCCGTGTAGAGGAGGGTGAACTGGTAGATGAACGCGTCCTCCGTCATCTTGAACCAAACATGGACATAAATAAGTTTCTTTTTTTTTAAAACCTTGACCAGCAACCCAAGCATGCATGTTCAGGCAACAGACTGACATCTGGATCTTCAATTTTAGACTTGAAGCGACAGTCACCCCAGACAAATCCTACATGATGCAAGCTATCCCTTTAGAGGCTTGAGTTGTAGTTAGTTATACAAGCCTCTGATCCGAAAGCTGGTGCCGTCCCGGCAGGGTAATGAAACGGCACCAAAATGTCAAATGTTTAGTAAACACTTGACCAACACGGCTGGCGTGGTGGCTGTAATTGGCACTGCAACAATGATAACACAAACCAATTCCAATAGTGTCAATGACAGCAAACAGAGCAGCCAACCCTGTTCCTGGTCAGGCCTTTACCAAAACATTGGCAAATTACCCAGCTGGGCAACCAAGTACATTACACGTGAACCCACAGCAGATTGTCAGTAGGTTTGCTTGGGGATCTAAAGGACGTGTATGCTACACCAGGTGTTCTGCTCCTTCACTGCAGATTCAACAAGGCCGGGGAAGCTACTTACACTCAGCTGGCTACCGCAGCTATGGAGCGGGTACTGGAAGACAAGGAGCTGGGCTTCTACCAGCTCCTGGCTTGGGGGACAGTCCCCCAGCTTGATGTCTGAGGCCAGTATGGGCTGGCCGATGCCCTGAAGGTCCTTGTTGACCTCCACCCGGACCACCTGCTCTCCACACGTCACCTGCACGCTCTGGGGCGTGTCCGGCTCTCGCAGAGAGAACTCTGGGGGGAAGTTTCGCTCCTCAACGGGAGGCTCTGGGAAGCGCCAGGCCAGTGGAGCGTCAACGACCAGTTTCTGTTGGAGAAGCTCCGGGTCCTGCTTGGCCTGCTTGCCGGTCATCTGGAGAGAGGGTTGAGGGTTTGAATCTGGAGGTCGGTTGTATCTGTAAGCCTCTTGGGGCGGCTGGGCAGAAGCCACCCAGCTACAGGCAAGGAAAAGTAGTTTAGTTGAGAAGTGCATTCTGAAAAACACAAGGAAGTAAGTACAGAACTCTTGGGACTGCTGTGTCTTCATACACACTTACAACCCTAATGCAGCCTCTCTTGTAGTCCTGGTTACTAACGAGCCTAATGAGCGGCAGGCCCATCCTTAACGTTGGTTTGTGTCACCTTATTGGTCTGCTAGAGACAGGAGCAGACCAACACAACGTTCTGAGTTCAGTTGGATTTCATCTTAGTTATGTTGCTGTTTTGTTCATGTATTGATCTATTTATTCCAGTTTATCCCATTATTCCAGTGTGACATAAAGTCAAATCACACAGTCAATCAAATATTGCTTATGTCTATCTCTCAATCTATTACTCTATACATCATAATCTATATATTTATCCATCATCAGTCCATGATGAGCAGGCAAATTTAAGAGTTGTGCAATCTAAGGAGCAATCAAAACTGTTCAAAAAAGGATGATAAAAATCTGATAACAATGTGTCAGTTGGAAAATCACTTCCACCATTTATCTTGGCTTAGCATGGTTTAGCTCAGCCTATCTTAGCATAACCTAGTTTAACTTATCTTATATTTTAGCATCCCCTACATTTCTCCTCATTTTGCGTGCTTTGTAACGATATTCCCTCGGTTTGTCTTGTCTCTCGAGTTCACCTGAACACTGCATAACATCCATCCTCTACCTACCCCCCCGCTTTGGATAAAAGCATCTGCTAAATGGCCTAAATGTAAATGTAGATGTAAATGTCTTCAGAGCAGCTTCCTTCCTGGTACCGCCAGAACACCGTGTGGCTTTATTGTGCAAATTCATCACATTCATCACACTATGATGCACAGTTGTTTGTTTCACAGTTGAACTAATGATGCCCACTTTGTCGGCGGTGTAGTACCACCCTGAGACACCTGCAGCCCGGCTCACCAGGTGGTGCAGAGCTCAGCCTCCACAGCGAAGGTTGGCTACTCAGCCTTGCTGACACGTGCTTGATAGTCTGGAAGGTCTATTTAATGAAGATGGCAGCACAATGGCTCCCATCATTATCACCATGTTGACTACAACACAATTTTCCAGTTGTTAGTGATATTAATCAATTATTCTGAATCTGAATTCAATTCTGTTATACTGTTGTTCAGTTATATTAATGATAACTTGTTTTAAGTTAAAAAAAAAAAAACAGCAGGAAATGTAAATTCCCTGCGTTGACCTTGTATGAAATAAGGGTCAGAACACTGCCAGGTGGTGAACTTAGTGTAGTGCAGGACACATGAACCACTATGAAGACCAACGTGATGAGTGATTCAATACCATATATATATTTTTTTAATTCTTCAGTGTTTTAATATAAAATCATCAGTCTGGAGAAACACATAGACATATTTAATGCTACTCATAAAAAAAGAAAACCAGGGAAGATTCACAAACAAGGGAGGCATACTACTCTTTTCTCAATAAATACACACACACACACACACACACACACACACACACACACACACACACACACACACACACACACACACACACACACACACACACACACACACACACACACACACACACACACACACACACACACACACACAAATGAAGAGGGCGAACAGGGCCGCTGTTCTTGGGTCCTGTGAGAGATTCTCTAAGTATACATTATTATTATAATATAGATTTTATATCAATATGTACAAACCCCAAGAGTCCAGTAAAAACAGTGAATAAAAAAACAAAAACACACTAAAAGGTTAATGCCAGAGAGGTTTTACAACTCAATAACTTACAAAGAAAGCATAGAGTCAGAAAAGGAGTTGAAATGAGAACTGGTTGTGTTGATACAGTATGTAGCTAGCCCTGTGGCTACAGATAGCACCAGCAGCTAGCTAGCCCTGTGGCTACATATAGCACCAGCGGCTAGCTAGCCCTACGGCTACACCGATAGCAACAGCAGCTAGCTAGCCCTACGGCTACAGATAGCACCAGCAGCTCCCGCCAACAGCTGCGAATCAACGCTCACCGTAGCAACAGCAAACGTGAAATAATTTAGTGTCAGGCCTTGTCCAGGTGGGGTTAAAAGGTCATGTTGTCACTCAGTAGCTTCAGGGGGTTAACCCTAACCCCTAACACTACTGTCTTAACCCTGTCTCACCCAAACCCTACGGTCTTAACCCTGACCCAACCATCTTAACCCTGATCCTAACTTCTTAACCCCAACCCTACTACCTTAACACTAACCCTATCTTAACTCTAATCCTGTCTTTCCCTAACCCTACCATCTTAACCATAACCATACTGTCTTAACCCTAACCCTTCTATCTTAACCCTAACCCTTCTATCTTAACGGTAACCCTACCATCTTAACCCTAACCCTAACTTCTTAATCCTAACCCTACCTCCTCAACCCTAACCCTGTCTTTCCCTAACCCTACTGTCTTAACCCTGTGTAGGTGGTCAGAGGTCCGGGTATTTGAGGGTACAGTAGGTCAGAGATCCAGGGATTTTAGGGTACAGTAGGTTAAAGGTCTGGGTGTGTTAGGGTGCAGTGTGTTGAAAGTCAGGTCAGGGTATTTTAGGACACAGCAGGTAAGAGGTCAAGTTATTTAAGGGTACAGTAGGTCAGGGTATTTTAGGGTCCAGTAGGTCAGAGGTAAGGGTATAGCAGGTAAATATCAGGGTACTTAAGGGTACAGTAGGTCTAAGGTCCTGGTATTTTAGGGTCCAGTAGGTCAGAGGTTAGAGTATTTAAGGATCAGTAGGTCGGAGGGCCAAGGTCCACGTATTTGAGGGTACAGTAGGTCAGAGTATTTTGGGGTACAGTATGTCAGAGGTCAGGGTATTTTAGGTTTCAGTAGGTCAGAGGTAAGGGTATTTTAGGGTACAGTATGTCAGAGGTATCAGAGGTAAATACCCTTACCTCTGACCTACTGGTCAGAGGTAAGGGTATTTTAGGTTGCATTAGGCCAGAGGTCAGGTTCAGGTTAAGGCCTTGCTGACAGTGCCCTCCATGCGTTGCACACCGCCCACCTCCTGCTGACCTGAAGGCAGCCATCTTGGTTCTAGGAAGCCATTGCCTGGAAGCAGAGAGGGGTTAAAAGGTCAAGAGTATAGTAACATTTAAAAGAGAAATAAATATCCAGTGATGAGTGTCCCATATGGACGACATCAAGGGAGAGTGAATCCCCTGATGTATTACCCTGGACCACCCAACAGTGAAGCACATAATACATAACATATTAACAGCTCACCAGCTGTGCTTGTTGTCTAAGAAGGGAGCGAGGTAGAGCTTCTCTTCGGAGCGGTATTGCATCAGCCCTCCGGGTCGCAGCCCGGCCGGGGGGGCTGTCGGCACCCCGCTGAGATGCCAGGACCCCTTCCCCATTTTGGGGTCCATGATCTGCAGACACAGGAAGGAGGGGGGGGGGTCATTGCTGAGACCACATGCACACAACTGCACACACAGGCTGGCGTCTCCTGGCAACAGCGAAACATGTTCATGCTGTAGCACTGTACCCTACTGTAATACTATATACCCTGCTGTACCGTAGTGTGCCCTACAGTAGTACTGTACCCTGCTGTACCCTACAGGGATATTGTACCCTACTGCAATACTGTACCCCACTGCAATACTGTACCTTACCGCAATTCTGTACCGCACTGCGATAGTGTACCCTACTGTAAAACTGTACCCTAGTGCGATACGGTACCCTGCTGTGATACTCTACACATACAGTAGCACAGTGCTGAAGTACATATACTGTAATACACCTTCTGTAGAACTGTGCTATCATTAGTACAGTACTAAAGTAGTCACTGCTCAGTACTTTAGTCATCATAGTAGTACTATGTGGTACCGGACCATGCTTACACAGTGCTGTTATACACCTACCCCCAGCTCTCCTCCTATTAGCTGTCTCAAGCTCTGCTCCTATTGGCTGTCCCTAGCCCCTCACCTGTGGCCAGGTGTGAGTCTCTCGGAAGCTGTGTGTTCTCCATGCAGGTGAGGAGTGAGGTCTTGTCGTCTGCTGTGCATCGTCGCGCCACCAGCGATCGCCCCTTCACACTCTTCTGTATCGTAACCATGCTGCAGGACAGAGAACAGCCGGACAGTAAGGCGGGTAGAGAGCCAGACAAGTAGTGTGCTTTGGGTTCAAGTGCTGAGGTTGTGGGTACCTGGTGCTGCAGAGCAGACTGCCGCTGGAGGAGATGCTGGACTCTGAGGCACAACGCCTCCGAGGCTCCAGGAGGCGGCTGGAACCTGACCCTTCATCTTCTCCCTCTGCTTCCTCTTCCTCCTCCTCTTCCTCCTCCTCCACCACGAAGCCGTTGGCCATTCCTGTTCCCAACCAGACCACACAACGGGAAGGGCTTTACTATCAGACCAAGGAACAGGAAGGAGTTCACTACCAGACCAAAAACATGCCTGCCCCTCTACCTGTTACCCCACCACCTGTACCTGTGTCGAGGCGCTTGATGGGGGACTCCTCGTCGTCCTGCCCTCCATCTGTGCTGGCACTGCGGGCTCTCTTCCTGGGCAGCAGGAGGGTCTCCAGGCGAGGGATCACCACCGACAGGAAGGTCTTGGTCCCCAGAGGCTGGGAGCCCGGCGAGACACAGCCCACCTTGGGGGCTTTCGGCGGGCTGACGCTCTTGGATTTCCGGAAGAGAAGGCTGCTGCGTCGGCCGGCGGGGGGTCCACAGGGGCCCGCCCGGCCGGGCTGGTCCCCCGGGGGCGGCGGGGGGGTGGCGGGCGGGCCCTGAGGTTCTGAGGTAGTGGCGTCTGTGGCGAGCGTTGGAGCGGAGGGGTCCGCGCTGGGTACACTGAGAGGGTCTTCCGTTAGGGAGCCTAGCGGCTGGGCTGCGGGAGGAGGTATTGAATGGTCCTCTGTTCAAAGAAAGGACAACGTGTCAAACACAAACTTCTGAGCGTATGGACCTTCACGCTGAAGGTTCTGGTTAAATGGAACAGCGCGAACGAACCGCGGTGACCTGGCGACCCACCGTGTGCGTGCGTGCGTGCCAGGGGGCTATGAGCCCCAGCAGGGGGCGTCTCTGTGGGCTCCGGGGGGTCCGGGCGCGGGGTCACGGCGGAGGGGGGGCGGTTGAGCTCGATTCGGACCTCCGCGATGGTCTTCTTCAGCAGCTTGAGGCGCTTGCTGCGGGAGGGGCTGTGCTTCATGGACACGCTGGCATCCAGGCTCTCCAGCAGCTCCTCCAACTGCTGCTGCAGGGGCGTCTGCTGTCGGTAAGCTGGGCTCAACACACGGTCCACTGTAACACAACATAACACAACAGGCTGGGCTCAACACACGGTCCACTGTAACACAACACAACATAACAGGCTGGGCTCAACACACGGTCCACTGTAACACAACATAACACAACAGGCTGGGCTCAACACACGGTCCACTGTAACACAACATAACATAACAGGCTGGGCTCAACACACGGTCCACTGTAACACAACACAACATAACATAACAGGCTGGGCTCAACACATGGTCCACTGTAACACAACACAACATAACAGGCTGGGCTCAACACACGGTCCACTGTAACACAACACAACATAACAGGCTGGGCTCAACACATGGTCCACTGTAACACAACACAACATAACATAACATAACAGGCTGGGCTCAACACACAGTCCACCGTAACATAACATAACAGGCTGGGCTCAACACACGGTCCACTGTAACACAACACAACATAACATAACAGGCTGGGCTCAACACACAGTCCACCGTAACACAACATAACGTAACAGGCTGGGCTCAGCACACGGTCCACTGTAACACAACACAACATAACATAACAGGCTGGGCTCAACACACAGTCCACCGTAACACAACATAACATAACAGGCTGGGCTCAACACACGGTCCACTGTAACACAACACAACATAACATAACATAACAGGCTGGGCTCAACACACAGTCCACCATAACACAACATAACATAACAGGCTGGGCCCCACACACGGTCCACTGTATCACAACACAACATGACGTAATAAGCTGGGCTCAACCCAGGGCCCACTGTCACACAACACAACACATGACACAATACAACACAAGTTAATACAATATAATATATAGCATATTATGCTATCTAACCAAAAATATCTGTATACCTGTTAGCATAATCTAATCTAATCTAAACATGCTGTTATCTAACCACAGTACACATCTGTATATCTGTTAGCATGCTGCTACCCAACCATGCTACATCTCTGTATATCTGTTAGCGTGCTGCTATCAAACCACACTACATCTCTGTATAACTGTTAGCATGCTGCCATGGTGCTAGCTCACCTTGGTCCCAGCTGAAGGGCGCTGGTTCCTCCAGCAGCGGGGCGGCGGGGAGGTGGGTGCCGCCCAGGGGCTGGAAGCCGATGCGCTGGGCCTGCCGCCGGGCCTTGCGCAGGATGGCCCCCCCGTGGTCCTGCATGCGCTGGGCGGCCTTGTAGAAGAACGAGTCGGGGTTGTTGTACGTCATGCAGTTGGAGATGATGAGGTTGAAGTCTTCCTCCAAGGCCTCCAGGCTGCTGTAGTGATGGCCCTCGATACGCTGGCGCATGGTGGAGAAGTCCATGGGATGCTTGATGTGCTCCAGGTAGTCAGGCACCTAGAGGAGACAGAGGAAGTGTTCAAGATTCAAGATTCAAGATTCAAGAGACTTTATTCATCCCGAGGGAAATTATTTTGCAACAGATCAAAACAAAGAAGGAAAAGAAATATACACAAAATAAAATATACCTAAATAAAATAAAATAAAATATACCCTAATATAAAAATATACCTAATATAACCAATTAACAACAATATAACAATAAACTAGAGTAACTTATAAACCTGTTACACAGGAGTCAGGCACCTGACGGACAGCCAAAGTGTTCTACAGGGATTCAGGCACATAGAGGAAGTACTGAAAGGAGGCATAAAATATATATATATATTTTTTTTTTAAATATATAATAATACAAACCTCTTTCAGGCTGACTGGCTGTGCAAAGATGTTGTAGGTGTCCTTGTCTTGCAGCTGGGCGAGGACAGCTCTCATCAGGATGTTGAGGGGCGTCAGCTGGAGCTCCAGGAGAGACTGCTGCATCTTCACCTGTAGAACACAGAGCTATAATTAACCTGTAGAACGCAGTACCAGGTTATAATTAACCTGTAGACCACATAACAAGGTTATAATTAACCTGTAGAACATAGTACCAGGCTGTAATTAACATGTAGAACACAGTACCAGGTTATATATAAACTTTATTACAGGCTCTAGGACCAACAGCAAAACATACAACATTAAAAAAAGGGAATAAATACACAAACACATACACAAATACTCTGGTTCATGTGAGTCTTATCATATTATTATAGTCAGCCTGTAGAACACAGTCTCCTCCTCACACATAACTCCTCCTCCTCTCAACACACCTCGTCTCTCTTCAGTTTCTCCCTCTTGCGGATGAGCTCCAGCAGGAGGCGCGCCCGCTCCAGGTCGTGCCTCAGGCGATGCCACTCCTTCAGCTGCTCCTTGAGCTCATGGTTGGTCTCCAGGCGGAACTCCTGCTGTCACAAACACACTGGGGTTACGGCATGACCCTAATACCTGACCCCTGACCCCTAGGGTACGGACTGTGTTGTTGGTTGGTTTTTGGGGGCTGGGGGTTAGGACTGACTGACTGACTGACTAACCGGTTGGTTGGTTTTGGGGGGGGGTTAGGACTGACTGACTAACCGGTTGGTTGGTTTTGGGGGGGTTAGGACTGACTGACTGACTGACCGGTTTGTTGGTTTTGGGGGGCTGGGTGTTGGCCTGCAGCCGGCGGATGAGTGGCACGTTGTTCCTGGACTGCCTCTTCAGAACCCAATAGCTCAGAACTCTCTCCACAAAGGATCTCTTCTTCTGGACCGCCACCTGGTTCACGATGGTCTCGAAACTGAGAGACAGACAGTTAAAAACAAACAATTACTTTCTGGGCTTGTCACATGGATCTGCAGGGCTACCTGTACCGAATAACGTTGGGCCTACCGGCCAACCTGAATAAAGGTACTGCTAGGCCCACCTGGACCAACATGGAACCTAGGTGGGCTCCCTGGGCCTCCAGACCTACCTAGACAGGGTGATGCTGGGCCCGGCGCTGGCTGGTTGCTCCGGGTCGGGCTCCTCCCTCTTGATCTTCGTCTTGCTCCTTTGCTTCCCGGGCTTCTTGTCTCCAGGAGGGTCGTACACGTCCAGCGGCCGGCGGTCGCAGCCCTCCGGCGTGTGAGCACAGCAGTAGGCCGTCTTCTTGACAGAGAAGGAGACGCCCCCGGCCTCGCTGGGCTCCCTGACGGGCTCCATCTTCATGTAGAGGCCGGCCCGCTGGGCGCAGCTCACGTGGAAGGCGGTGTAGCAGTTGGCCCGGTGGCACTGGATGCAGGCGCCGGCGCCCTTCTCCTTGCACAGCGAGCAGGTCAGCTTCCAGCGGGCCGGGGGGATGTTCCCCACGCCGTCGATGGGCTCGATGAACACCGTGTCCGAGAAGCCCACCTCGGGCACCCAGAGCGCGCATGCCACGTGGCCCCAGCGGTCGTCCTCCGTCTTCTTGAGGGCCCCCCCGCGGTTGGGGCAGAAGAGGCACTCGGCGGGCCGCGCCGGCCGCTGCAGGCAGTGGCGGCACAGCCACTGGCCCTCCGGCACGTAGGGCACGCCGTAGCACTCCTGGTGCACGGCGATGTCGCACGCGTCGCAGAAGAGGATCACGTTGCTGTCGGCGCCATCGCCGTCCATGCAGATGCAGCACACGGCGTCCTCGTCCACCAGGGAGCGCTGGTCCCCCAGGGACTCCTTCTCCAGGCGGTCCATGAGGAACTCGAAGAGGTTGTAGGAGACCTGGCTGACGCCCTCGCTCCTCCTCCTCTCGTTGAGGAGCTCCAGCCAGGCGTAGTCCTCCTCGTCCATGTCATACTCCACCTCCTCGTCCAGCTCCTCCTCCGTCTGCTCCGTGTACTTGTAGAAGGCCGGGGGGCGCTTGGGGACCACCGGTAGGTTGTACTCCACGGTGCGGAACCTGGGCTCCAGGAGAGCGCTGCCCCCCGCCCCCCCGGGGGGGCCCGGCGTGGCTGCCCCACTCTTCCTCTGCTGGCTGTTCTTCAGGCGGACCGAGCGGACCAGGACCTGCGGGGGCTTCTCGTGGTTCTCCTTGTTGCTGTTGCACTCCATGATCTCCTGGGCCATGGGCGTGTCATCGCCCACCACGTCCAGCTTATCGTAGATGCTGAGGCGGTGCAGGCGGCCGTCCACCTCCAGCTCAACGATGCGCTGAGCCTGGGCATACGTCAGCGTCTCGCGGTTGGGAGACGGCTTGATGGGCGAGGAATCCCGCTTGGGCAGGACCACGCGGTGGTGTGGACCCTTCTTCCTCATGGCGGGCACCTAGGGAGGAGGCACACCAAATACTTTACCTCCTCCCACTCTGGGGTAGGGAGCCTCCCTGACCTTGCCATCTTAGCCTTGTTAACCATTTATCCAGATGAGCTGTGCAATGTGTCTGTAACATACCTGACACACCTTATTCACTCTACTTACTTTACTCAGCTTCTATTACAAATATACGTACATACACACACAAACAGAATATTTCATTACAATATTGAAGAAATATTGTGGGAAAATACTGACTGCAAAAGTGTGTTCTGCTGTGAAGTCTCACTGCTAAACCACTGTATGAGACAATTAATGTTGGAATGCAAAAGAGCCCAACTGGCATCAGTGATCACATTAAAACCTCTCAGCGCCTGTGCACACCCACACACACATGAGCACCGTGCACACACACACACACATGAGCTACGTGCACACACACGAGCACCCACAAACACATGAGCTACGTGCACACACAAAAGCACCCACACACAAACATGAGCACGTGCACACACACAAGCACCCACACCCATGAGCACCCACACACATGAGCACCATGCACACATACACTCACAAAATCATGCACAGTGCACACACAAGCTCTGTGCACACACACACAAGCACCTTGTACACACAACCCAGGAACACTAACTATACTACCCACTAACTCCACAACCCTACTAACTAATAACTTGACTGCCCACTAGCTCTTTCTACTAACCACTAAATCTACAACCCATGTCTTATACTACAGGTAGTATATACTATGCCACTTGCTCTCCCAACTCTTGTACCCACTGACCTAGTACCTACCAACACAATGGCTACGATGGCTAAGCTGACGTTAACTTAGGGAAGTATAACAAGCACACCCTGCCTACCGGCTAGCAGGCTTGGCTAACGTTAAGGGAAGTATAGAACACAAGGACACTATGTCCACTGGCTAGGCTAGCGTTACCTAGGCGAAGTATACCACTAGGAATCTGTCCACGGGCTAGGCTAGCGTTACCAAGGCCAAGTATAACAGCAGCACACTGCCCACTAGTTATGCTAATGTTAGCTAGGGGTTGGGGGTGGGGGTATAACAGCAGGAGAGTGTCCACCAGCTAGGCTAATGTTAGCTGTGGGGGTGGGGGCATAACAGCAGGACAGTGTCCAGTAGCAAAGGGGCAACTGTAAGCTATGAGAACTATAAAACCAGGAGACTGTCCACTGGATAGGCAACGGTAAACTATGGGAAGTATAAGAGCAGGACACTGTCCCATTGCTAACAGGCTAGGCTAACGTAAGCTATGGGAAGTATAAGAGCAGGACACTGTCCCATCGCTAACAGGCTAGGCTAACTGCAGCTAGGGGAAGTATAACAGCAGGACACTGTCCCATTGCTAACAGGCTAGGCTAACGTTAGCTGGGAGTGTAACATGGCGACCAGCAGAACAACACTAGAGTGATCCTGTTGGTCCGACAAAGCCCAAAACCTCGTAAATATATGTTTTGTATGTCTACAATACGAGAATTAGGCATCCAGTTGTTATAGTAGTGATATATGTTATATTACCTGGTTCTGTTGAGGAAATACAGGCTTTATAAAAACAGCGGCCTGCTGTAGTGAATCCACATCCACCTATGATATACAGGCTACACACAGGACCTGGACCTGCACAGCACTGGGATCCGCCACCACCGACCGTTGTATCGGCATATGTGTGTGTTTTAGTCCATGTAGGTCCAATAAAAACTCTATGATTCACTATTATTCGGGCTTTACTGGTCGTCTGCCGAGCGTCTCAGCCCCCAACAACAATGCGGCCGTAGCGGAGTGACGTCATCACGCTCCCAACGCACTGAGAACCAGGAAGTGGTAGATTTAAGTGGATTATATTTTCCCCCTGTATGTTATATTGTATAACGCTGTTTTTTTTGTCATCAAATACTATTTAATATTTTGATACTCTGTTTCCATGCCAATAAAACTAATTAGATTTAACTGATGGAAAGATTATATACACTTAAACAGTTAATGTCCATTAATATTGCTTTTAATTAATTTGTAAGTTAATAATGTTTAACAGAAATGTTAGTTAACAATAAACGATAGTTAGCTTAACTAAAATAAAGTGTGACCCTCGATCCCAGTCCTCCACAAATCCTCTAGATGGCGCAACTGTTTAAAAACCCAATGATCCTCTGAATCAGGGGACAAGCCACGCCCACCTCATGCGTCACGTATGGCCTTGGAAATTGAATAAATTGTATGGGAGTCAATGGAGTTCAACCTAAAATGTTTCAATTTCAATATGAATGACATCAATTTGAATGTCATTTTCCACATCAACAAATATCTTATTTGTCAAAACATGGGTACATGGGTTCAACAAAATTAAAGCTGGGGTAGGTATTTCATTTTAGAAGCATTGTGCATGAGCATTTCACAAGGCTATCAGACCTGTTGCTTGAACAGAATTAAACTCACTATAGAAGGCTAGTACCTATATGAACACACAGAGTGCCTCCTCATAAATAATAAATAATCCACGAAACAGGTGACATTGCAAACCTTTGGGGGGGATCCCTACAGAGAAGTCCAACTTTTTTCTTTTCTTCAGCTTGATCAAGCTTTTCTGACTGAAAGGTACTGACCTGTTTTTAGAAGTTGCAAAAAAACAAAACATTTTTGTGTTTGTTTTAAAAATACAATTTTATTACATTGAATAACCCTGCGGGCTGGATCCAGCCCTCGAGCTGCCAGTCTGACAACCCTGCTCCAGGGGTTCTACACAACGTGAAACTGATGAGTTGATCAGTAATACCTAGCATAGTACATACTTTCAATAAAACCGCAAATAAGGCGGAAAATATAACACCAACAAATTTTAAAAAATAACACGAGACAATGCTCCGTAGATTAATAACACGCAATATACATGTAATTCCTCAATTTCTTCAGGTTGTTGCCACAAGAACCCTCCTATACGGGGGGGCCCCTACAGCACAACCCAACATCCCAAGACCTGCACCCTGCACCCCCAGATCACTGGGAGTCGCAGCTGTCGTCAGGTGGGCCTGAGAGTTGCATGGAGGACAGGGCTTTGTCCAATGGGGAGGAGTCTTCTTGGGCCAAGAGGTTGTTCTTGCGCAGCAGACAAGCTTGCTGATAGGGTGGCTGAATGGGAGGCTGGGTGGGGGGGGTGTATCGGTACTCCTGGCTGGAATCCAGCTGTGTGACAGGGGTTCCACATGTCATGTGATCACATGTCAGCAGAGCACAACAACGTTCTGACCAATGAGAAGCCTGTTGGGGTGTGCTTGCTGGGGCGTACCTGGAGGGGGTAGGTCTGGTCCGAGTCGTAGGCACTCAGGTCCCCACAGGCCAGGAAGGGGACGATGATCCGGTTTGGACCTTCCAGCTGGTTGAAATCTACATCTGTAGAACAGGAAGCACAGCAGGAAGTTTTAGTCTTGAAAACAGGAAGTAGAGAGTCTGGACAAAAGGAAATAGAGAGTCTGGACAACATGAAGTAGAGTACAGATAACAGGAAGTAGATTACCGTATGAGTGGTCTAGTAGAGGGTTGGACATGTTTGGGACGTAGCCCTCAGGAGGAGAGTAGTTCTGACACACCACGAAGGCCTCTAGGAGATCCGAAACAAACATTATTAACATTATTAAGGATTCCACTCCTACATGCTGTAGTTATGTGAAAGTCAACATGTCTACTGGAGACCAGTCTGGAGGAGAGGCTCACCGATGCTGGAGTTGCGGCTGCTGCGTGGTTTGGCGCAGGTCACCTGGCTGAAGAAGACTCTGAGCTGGGAGTACAACAAGGTCACGTCCTTCCCCCGGAAGATCTGCACAACACGTCAACACAACAACATGTCATCAACACCCATCCATCGAGGGTTCTTCAGGGTACCCCTGACCATTAACCGAGGGTTACTGCGGTAACGCCAGCCTGAGGGTTACCTTGGCTACGAAGGTTCCTCCAGGTTTCAGAACGTGAGTGGTGATGTTCAGAGCCTGAGGCGGAAACACAAGCACATCCATCCAGTATGACGTATCTCCAGAAAAACAGGTACCATAAAGCATGACATATTGCATCTACACAGGTCTTCATATTTCTCTGGAGCTCAATACATATCCTATATAGCCAAAATATGCTATAGGTAATTGATATTAAAGAATTATGGTATCGATGATGTCTATATATACTCTACATATAATATATATGAGTTACTATTCGTATTATTCAATATTGGTACCATATGTTCTAAGATTGAATATTACAGCTACAATTCATTATAGAGATCATATATTATAGATAATATGTATCTTATAACAAGGTTACTATCTGTAATACAACAGAGATACCATACATATGATGGAAAATGACAAAACACAGATACTCTCTCCTTACAGCCAGTAGCAGCTGGGCCTGTATGTACTCATCCACATCATGGAGACCGGTCACTATGGCAACAGAGACAGTGGTTTCTTAGTAACAACATGTGATATGTGATAACATATATGATATACTGTATACCATAAGCATATACTATATTCATGTATGTGACACATACAACATATAGAATATATTAAATAGGTATATAAGACATACAATATAATATTGATATATAATATAGAATGTGACACAATCATTCTTGCTGCTGTTCAGCTAAATATGACACTAATGCAGCTTTTTTGGGGACTGCTCTGATATTCTACACATTGTGTGATTCACCAGTCCGGACATGCTGCCTATCACATACGCATTGTGTGATACAGAAGGTAGAACATGCTGGGTCTCATGCGAGGAACACTCTCACACAGAGATTTGCTGTTAAATCGCTCTGCGCTCCGCCCCATTTCATGTGACATGAGCGGGAAGCAGCGCCGCCTCCTACCATCAGGGGCACCGTCACACACCACCAGGTCTGCAGGGCGGCCCGCAAAGTGTCGAACGATCTCCTGAGCCGTGGACACCTGGAGCCGAGCGGAGCAGACAGGGTTAGGGATAGACGGCTACATACTGCTAGACAGGCTGGTCCTGACCCCTCCTCACCTTGGTGATGTCCCCCTGGATCTGAGTGACTCCTGGAAGAGGAGCCATGGCCTGGAGGTCCACCGCCACAATCTTCACCTCCTCCTTCACCTCCTCTTTTCTGTCCTCTGTGGCTCTGGTTTACAGAGAGAGCATGTGATCTCAGTGATGTGAGGTTAAACTAGAGGTCAACCAGAGGCAAAAGGCTAGACCAGAGGTTAAAGGCTAGACCAGAGGTTAAAGGTTAGACCAGAGGTTGAAGGTTAAGACAGACCTGAGTTTACGACTGAGGACTTGACTCCAGCTCCCCGGAGCAGCACACAGATCCACAGCCCTCCGAACACCTGGAGAACACACACTAGTAGTACCAACTATACCTAGCAGTTTACCAGTAAAGAGGGTAACCTCCTGGTCCAGTTGCAATAGTTAGTAGTATTATAGTATAGTAGTTCTGTGATATAGTAGTATTATTGTATAGTAGTAGTGTGATATAGTAGTATTGTAGTTTATTAGTACTGTGATATAGTACTATTATAGTATAGTAGTACCGTGATAAAGTAGTATTATAGTTTATTAGTACTGTGATATATTAGTATTAGAGTACAGTAGTACTGTAATAAGGTAGTAGCATTTACCAGTGAAGAGGGTAAACTCCTGGTCCAGCTGCAGTAGTTTGAAGGCACTCCGTGCTCTCCATCCCTCCTCCTTGGCCAAACGGTAGTAAATATCACGCTTGTCTTTGGACGAGCGGCCCATTGGAGCCTGGACACCACGGGTTAACATTAATTTACAGCTGGACACCACGAGTTAATGTTAAGTTACTGCTGGACATCATAGTGATAACTTACAGCTGGACACCACAAGTTAACATAAACGTACAGCTGGACACTACAGAGTTAATGTTAAGTTACAGCTGGACACCATAGTGCTAACCTTACACATCTATAATTAAATAAACGAAAGGAAACTGCTGTTCTCTGTATACTATTCTTACTTTATTCACTATGTGTATATATAGTATAGTATGTCTACTATATACTGTCTAAAATATAAAGTATAGTTTCTATCATATATATAATTATACTCACAGTTATAGAGTGCCGCAGGAAAGTCTATAATATGTACTACTACGACCACACTGTAGAAGTAGTACTCGTACTACAGGTACTTTAGGAGTACTCGGCAGTAGTACACGGACGCTACAGGAGGGAGGAACCATGTGGTTCCTGTTGACACCGGAAGAGCCTGGATCTTCTTCTTCGTCATCGCCTCGACAAGGCGCACTGCTGCTCCCACAGGTCTGGATGAGAACACTGTAATGATCTGTAATGAGTTTTTGAAGTGCCACACCAAAAACTGCGGAATATAATCAAATATAATCTCCATAATACAAATGTGACAAACACATTGAATTATGACATTTCTAGTGTAGACCATGGGTCTGCACTAACATAATTACACTAGACCATGGGTCTACACTAGTATAATAGTAGCAACCTGAAATATGAACATGTTGGGGTTCAATAGAGACAGTATTTCTCCTTCATACTAACAGCAATAGCAACCGCACAGTGGCGCAATTGTCCTATTTGCATTAATATTTGGTAAAATTATCGTTTTGCATTTGATTATGGCTACACAACCACAGCACAACATCCTTCTGGTGGATTCAAAGCATTTAGAATTCTAAACTCCAGATGTGAGAGGTGTTTGAGGGATGGACCGGGGTCCGTTGGCACGTGAGAAGGGTTTGCAGGAGCCAACAGTACCAGGGATTCATTCCCCCTGCCAGGAAGCTGGACCCCCACCCAAAACCCCGTACCCTAACCCTCTTATGTATGTATGTATGTATGTATGTATGTATGTATGTATGTATGTATGTATGTACAGTATGTGTGTGTATGTGTGTGTATGTGTGTGTGTGTGTGTATGTGTGGCGTGCACGTGTGTGTTTGTACACACATATCTGTGTGTGTGTATTTTTAAATCTAGTATTTGTTTTCAATAAACTTGAAAACGAAAACGGAAAACTCAAGCCATAGTTTCCATTATTACTCTGGGCAAGGAGGCATAGGAAGCAATATTTTAGTTTTTTTTTTGTCATGTAAGAAGAAGTCTTGTGTCAAATATTCATGTTCACCTATTGGTGTTCACGTGGGATCTCTACAACAGCCTGACCCCACCAGTATACCTCATCTAACGTGAATAAGAGTTTCCTTCAGCCAGCGTGGTCCCACTGAGTTGGGTGTCGCTGTCAGTCAGCAGGGGTTGTCTTGTGCCACTTGTGCTGAGATATTTATAGCTGCTGCTATTCTGAACCCCCTCCCCCAGGACACAGACCCCTGGGCTTGGACTCATTGTTCATGTGTCACGCCGCGGCACAAGGCCCAGCCATGGCTGCGCGGGGTGGAGGGGACCAGGACCGGAGCAGGTGTGGGCATGTGGAGGAGAGTGGAGAGTGGCTCACTGTGGTGGTGGGAGACACTGGATTCACAGCAGAGAAGAGCCTCCTGGTTCACCACTGTGGCTACTTCGAAGCCATGTTCCGCTCTGGGATGAGAGAGAGCAGACAAAACAAAGTCCACCTCAGCAACCTGTGTGCTCGCAGCTTCCAGCTGGCCCTGGGGGTGTTTCGAGGCGAGAGACCCCTAAGCCTGGATGCAGACCAAATCCAGGAGTCCATCGAATGTGCGGCTTTCCTTCAGGCGGCTTCTCTGACCAAATACCTCACGGAGCTGCTGGACTCCCACAACTGCCTGCTGATGTTCCACAGCGCGGACGCCTTCGGCCTGGAGGACCTCTCCCACGCCGCCGCGCTCTTCATCCGGGACATGTACCAGGACCTGGAGGCTGAGGTCGGGGAGACCCTCCCACCGGAGCTGGTCTCTCGGGTGCAGTCCCTGTCTCCCAGCGTCCTGGCGGCGGTGGGCACCCATGCCCCCTGCGCCCCTGGAGACAGCGGGCAGGCGGCATCCAGGACCCTCTGCTACCTGGACGAGGACGAGGACGTCTGGAAGGTGCTGACCGACCTGCCGCTCCAGGCCAGCACCTCCATGGCCGGGGTGGCCGTGTTAGACAACAGGCTGTACGTCGTGGGAGGGGTGCAGGGGATCCGCAAGGAGCCCATGGACGTGTGCTTCTGCTACAGCGTTGAGGACAATGTGTGGAGCCCCATCTCTGGCCCCACACAGCTCCGGTACAACTTCCCCCTCGTGGGCCTGGACGGCCGCCTCCTGGCCATTGGGGGAGAGACCCAGCACTCCTCCACGTCGTCCGTGGAAACGTTCCACGTGAGAACCGGAAAATGGACGTTCTCCGCCCACCTGCCGAGGCCAGCGGCGGGGGTGGCCTGCGCCAAAACCCTGGGCCGGGTCTTTGTGTGTCTGTGGAAGCCGATGGAGACCACAGAGATCTATGAGTACAGCTCCCAGAGGGAGGAGTGGGCTCCGGTCGCCACCCTGATCCGCCAGCAGAGCTACGGCCACTGTCTGGTGGGCCACCGGGACAGCCTGTACGTGGTGCGCAATGGCCCCTCGGACGACTTCCTCCGCTGCCTCCTGGATTGCTACTGCCTGAGCACCGGCCAGTGGAGCGCCCTGCCGGGACACTACCCCAACAGCAAGGGCTCCCTGTTCACCTCCGTGGTGCGGGGGGACTCCGTGCTGACACTAAGCAGGAGTGGGACCCAGGAGTACCTGGTCCAGGACTGCACCTGGAGGCCCAAGGGTCGGAAGAAAGGTTTCCCCAGGAGTGGCTCACTCTGGACCTTCCTTCTTCGGTTGCCCAGTGCCCCGTAGAAACCCTAGTTTGACCCTGGTGGAGACTGTAAGGTCGAAGGTCATAGTTCTTCATCACATGATATATGAGACATTATAATGACATAATTAATAAAGCTATATACAGGGTATGTACAGTTACATGTATGGATGTTAGTAGGTTGAGTAGGGTTAGTAGGGTAGGTAGGCTCAAGTTCATATGTTTAGAGGTCGTAGGGTCATTGTTAGTAGGGTTAGGTTAATGGTTTGTAGGTTAGTAATAAGACCTGCATGTATGATGTGAATATGTATAAAAATAGAACAATAGATATGTAAATATATATGTAAATATATAAGATAATATCAGGGTGTTTTCCAAACCATAATTTGAAAAGTATGAGAATCATGTGTGTTTAAAGTTGGGGTTATTGGGAACACAGAGAATCCAGCAGACAGTCTATACATCGATATAGAAGACTGTCTGTAAATCAATATGTAGACTGTATGTTAATAGATATAGGCCTATAGACAATATATAAATGATATATAGAATGCATGTAAATCCATATTTAGAGTGCATCTAAATAAAGCTACAGACAGCATGTAAATCGCTGTACATCAACACTAGCGAGAGACGACAGACGTCGCTGCGCTTCGTTGATTGGCTCCCTCTGATCCCTCTGATCCAAGCTGCTGACCACTAATGCGTTACGGACGGCGCCATCTTGTGGCTGAACATTTCTACATGTTGTAGGCCTACTTCACTGCAAAGTGCAGAACAACGAATCGTTATATGTAGGCCTACACATTTATTGATATATACAAGGGCTAAATGTTCCTTTACTTTAACTATAAAACTAGAAAAAATATGGAAAAGTAAATGAATGGGCAAAAAAATAGTAACAAGAAGAACTTAGAGGACATATATTATTTATTATTTGAAGTGGTTTACATAGATAATACGGATCTATTGATTTTATAGATGCACACATTCATAAGTAATCAAAGGTGTTATATGTAACAAAATAAAACAGCTTCAACTTAAAATATATATATATATAAACGTTGTTAAAGTTAATCATAAATGTTTAATATGGAGCCCCTCCCAGTTAGAAGGCGGGAGACTTTTTTAAGTTAACAGTTAACAACAGGAAGTTAACTGTTCTCTCCACTCTAACTGGCAAAGTGCTGCATTGCTTGAGTTCACACTTGAGGCAGGCACACACACGGTAAATGCTCTTTGGGAGAAGGAAGGAAGTAATTTCCTCCAACGATTTTGGTTACAGGTGTTTTACTGAAGCCAGGAAAGAAGTTTAGATGGTTTGATCACCCAGACCAATATTGTCCTTTCTGTTCACACTCAAAGAGTGTAGGATTTGAGCTCTGTTAGCTCTCTTACTGCTGGTTCCTCAGCTGGGAGTAGTGTTAGAGCTCTATGTTACCGCTGGTTCCTCCGCTGGATGTAGTATTAGGGCTCTTTATTACTGCTGGTTCCTCAGCTGGGAGTAGTGTTAGAGCTCTATGTTATTGCTGGTTCCTCAGCTGGGAGTAGTGTTAGAGCTCTATGTTATTGCTGGTTCCTCAGCTGGGAGTAGTGTTAGAGCTCTATTACTGCTGGTTCCTCAGCTGAATGTGCATCTCGTAGGGTTTGGGGGTCAGGGTCACTCCAAACACAGGGACGTAGTCTGGTTCCCCAGCGTCCTCCGGCCAGGAGAACTTAAACCTCCTGAGCAATGTGACGAGGATCAGGAAGAGCTCCATGCGGGCCAAGCCCTCGCCCAGACACATCCTGGGACCTGCACATCAACATGTCTTTATAGACTCTTTAGAGACTCATACTCACTATCATTATTACTGGTACTCACATTGTTGTAATGCTAATAATAGTCAACGCAGTATAGAGTCTGAAGCACCTTGTTGTAATGCAGTAGGCAGTGTGTAGGTAATATTCCAGGTAGGCCGTGTGTAGGAATGCATGTAGCCCCTAATGACCTACCTATGGAGAAGGGCATGAATGCCTCTGGCTTCACAAAGTCCCCCTGCTCATCGAGGAAGTTGTCAGGGTTAAACTCTGCAGGGAACTTCCACTGGCCTTTCTCGTTCAGCACGGAGGTCAGGTTAGGGATGACCATCGTTCCCTTGGGAAACAGAAAGTCAGGTTAGGGGTGACCAGGGTTCCCTAGGCAACAAAGAATCAGGGTAGGGATGACCAGGGTTCCCTGGGCAACAGAGAGTCAGGTCAGGGATGACCAGGGTTCCATGCAGGTCAGTACTTAAACAGGTAGCTGGATAAGTTAGTGGTACCTCAGCTAGGTCTAGGCATTAGGCACTAGGGCACCATGAGTAGGGTAAGTACTCACACTCACGTGTTTGGTAGGGTTGAGTGTAATCAATAGTCCTCGATATGAAACTGCACCACCCGCACCACCTGAAAGATGGTCTAATCACAGCCCCTCTCCGGACTGCACGATGCCTTAGGGGTATGTTAGCTATGGTCAGGGTAGAGTGGTACCTTGGGTATGGAGTACCCCATCAGCACAGTGTCCTTGGTGGTGCAGTGGAAGACACTGAGAGGAACTGTATTGGCTACCCTCTGGATCTCATGGATCACAGCCTGGAAACACAAACCTACGTTAGACAGAACATGCCCAGATGATATTGTTCTATTAAATTAGACAATATGTCCTCAGATTATATTGTTCTATTAAATTACACAATATATCCTCAGATTATATCGTTCTAAATGAGTGATTGTATGTGCTTTGTTGTTCTTTCTGTCATTGAAGTCGTACTACTAATGACCTACTAATACCCTATAGTAACCTACTAGTGCCCTACTGGTACTCTAATACTGCACCTGCATGTAGGGCATGTGAAGTCTGTCTTCAAAACTGGGCTCCTCCTTCCCCTTCAGCTCACGGTCGATCTCCTGCTGACAACGCTCTGAGGAGCAGAACACAGTGGCCATGTAGGAGCATACCTGAGTGATGTGGGAACGTCAACCGAGCGTTGGTGTGACAGAGTGATGTGAGGGAAGCCTGGAGCATTGGTGTTCATAGGCTTAGGTCAGTCTCCTGGATGTTTTGCAAGCTTTTGGGAGCTAACCCTGTACTGCACTCCTGGGGAGTCAGCAGGCGGGGCGAGGGAGATCAGGAGGGTTCTGGAGGAAACGGCAGACCTTGAATATGAGGGTGGGTCATCAGGTAGAGGAGGCCGGTGAGCAGGGTGTTGGATGTGGTGTCGGTTCCAGCAAAGTGAAGATCCAGGGAGAACATCATCAGTTCGCTTAACGCAAAGGTTGAGCCATCATCGCCTCGCTGTGAGAAAGACTCATGTTTAGTCTCACTGTGCATCTTCCTCCCTTATGTTTCTCATGTTTATAACACCCACATCTACACCTATTTCAACCACACCTACATCTACACCTGTTTCAACCACACCCACAGCTACACCTGCTTCAACCACACACATCTACACCTGTTTCAACCACACCCACAGCTACACCTGCTTCAACCACACACACATCTACACCTGTTTCAACCACACCCACAGCTACACCTGTTTCAACCACACCCACATCTACACCTGTTCCAACCACACCCACAGCTACACCTGTTTCAACCACACCCACATCTACACCTATTTCAACCACACCCACAGCTACACCTGCTTCAACCACACACACATCTACAACTGTTTCAAACGCACCCACAGCTACACCTGTTTCAACCGCACACACATCTACACCTATTTCAACCACATCCACATCTACACCACATTCTACCACACCCACATATAGACATATTACTGGCCCATACAGATACCCAGATACCTAACCCTATTACTCGCCAATGCAGGTATGTTAACGAGCTATGTTAACATGCTACGTTAACAGCAGTACTCAGTACTCCATAGGGCTGGGGTCCCGTACCTTGTCCAGCTCATCCAGGTAACAGTCCAGGAAGTCTCGTGGTTGCCCAGGGCAATGGCTGTCTAGATGTTCCTTCAACAAAGTGTTTCCAAGTTCCTGACAACGCTATAAATACAAAGTCAATGAAGTGAATTAAATCACACTCTAACCACAAGGTATTTCGGTATAAATGTAATATACCATGATGTTATTATTATTATTGTGAGGATTTGTATATGAATATGTTTATTAATGTGTGTGTTGTTAATATTATGTGTGTATGAATGTGTGAATTGTGAACATGAATGTGTGAAGAAAAGGAGGTTCATTACTGCAACGTTCTTGAAACACTTGGTGAAGGGCAGGGGCAGCTGGCGAATCATAGGGATGGTGTCGTACAGCTGCAGGAGCACACACACGAGTCACGACTAAGTAACCCACACACACACACATACAACACACATGACTGTATAATACACACATCAAACACCCAGGTGATTGACAGGACTGATTCAAGCTTCAACAATAGGCTGGCGGCACTGTCTGTCTCACATGTTGTCATGACTGTTTGTGAGTCACTGTTGAGAATACTAGCATGTAGTTCCTCTAACAGCCTGTAGGTGGCCCCACGGGAGAGCCTAGCATGCAGTTCCTCTAACAGCCTGTAGTGTAGGTGGTTCACGGTAGAGACTAGCGTAGAGATGACCGTGTGTCCCTGTGTGCCCACAGGGGCGCAGACAATGGCAATACTCTGCCATTTTGAGAGTAGGCTACTTGTAGTCATGGACAATTCGAAATAGACGTAAATATACTGTATCCTAGGTGGCCACCAAGTCCCGCCTTCAACGTGCCAAATATGGACTGTTTCCTCCGCTGGTGGCAAAAATATAACAATATTTTCCTGTGAATGGAAGACAGTGGTTTCTGAGCGTATGGGTATGTTAACATTACCATGGCCCAGGGGCCGTTGGCTATCTTGGCGTTCTCTGTGTAGAGGTGAATGAGCTCTTTGATGAATGGGTCATTGTAGTCGAAGCGCTTTCCGAAGAGAACCTGGCAGATGATGTTGGAGGCTCCATTATGGAACAACAGCTTGGGGTTCATGGTCCCACCTGGAGAATACAGCCTCATTACACAATCATTATTCAGAGTTCACACTTCTCAAATTATAGAGGGTCTTGTGGCTAGGGAGTTATTGGCCTGTCTCTGTACTGTCCTGTACTGTTCCTCTCTGTACTGTCCCTCTGTACTGTAACCCCTTCCTGGTACTTTATTATCTGTCTTTATGTACACTGTCTGACCCCTACCTGCAGGCCAGAGCAGGTAGGGGTACTCTAGGATGCTTACAAATAGACAAAATAGAGCTGCCCTGTGGATCCAGGATTATCTAGATCCCAGAGGACCATCGTGAGGACCTAACAAAGTAGTGTTTGTGAACCACTGGTACGCGAACCTCTGGTGGTGCCCGAGGGTACTGCAGGGAGAACACATGATTTATTCTTATTTCTCTGTCTTTACAATTACAGAGAAAATTATATTGCCATTTGAAAATATATATCAGGAATACTGTTCAGTAAACATAGGCTTATGACTTGTGGTTATCTCAAAAGTAGTGTTTCCTTGTGCATTCCATCATGTTTTCCATTATAATCCATTGATGTTTAGTGTTCATTTGTTAAGTCGCCCCACTGGGAGCAGCTACAGACTGGTCTCGGGTCCCCACCGGCCGCGGCCTTCCTGCAGTCATCACAGTGAACCTTGCTGCTCAGCCTCTTTATGTAGGTTTTACCGTTCGCATACGAGGCAGTCCACAGAAGGACTTGATGACAATTTAGTGGTGCCCCTAAAGTCAGAGGCTGGGACCCAGCAACAGAGGACCTACCGACACATTTTTCCAGCGGCTCCATCAGGTGCTGGAGCTCCGCCCGGATCCGCTCCTCCATGGACTGCTTCCCCAGACCGAAGTTCCTCAGGGTCATCAGCGCAAAGCGTCTGTGCTCCCTCCACCTCAAGTCGTAGTCAGCCAGAATCACCCCTGAGAACCCACACACACACGCACGCACGCACGCACGCACGCACTCACACACACACACACACACACACACACACACACACACACACACACACACACACACACACACACACACACACACACACACACACACACACACACATAGAGCATAGATATTCAGGGCATAGATAAACAGAATATTGATATATGTAAGTATGTTTGGGCAGTTTGGGAGCAAGAATGCTGCTCCAACAAGTTGCATCACTCTGCAAATTGAACTTTGAGTTTCTGTGTCCAGGATCCTTCAGAAAAACAAACAGCAAAACCTGTCCTGTCCTATCCTATCACATCAAGCCTAAAGATATCCCTCTTTTAGATCCCTGAAATGCACCTTTTTAAATTTGCTTTTCATGTTTGAATTCCACCCACGTGGACATAATTTTGGCTTGCTTTACGTAAAAATCATCATGTTTTTTCCATGGCTGTGATACATTTTTAAGTCTTGCCAAAATTCCTCCGACCCTCCTAATCCTAACCTTTTAAACCCCTGACCTCCTAACCCTACCCTCCTAACCCTAACCTCTTAATTCTACCCTCCTAACCCTAACCTCTTAATTCTAACCTCCTAACCCTAACCTCTTAACCCTGACTTTCTAACCCAAACCTCCGAACCCTGACCCCTTAACACCTAGTGTCCGAGCCTCCTCACCCTAGCCCTAGCCTAACACTGTTGTCCTACCTTTGCCCTGGGACATGGTGTTGATCAGGAGGTCCTGGGGCCGTCCAGAGTACTCGGAGGCCTGGGTCACCAGCGCCTCCTTGATGGTGTGCAGCCCGTTGAGTATGATGGCGGGGTTGGGGCCGATGAACAGACTGTAGACGGCTCCATAGCGCTCCGCCAGCTGGGGACCACAGCAGGGGGTGAGCTCATCATAGCACCTAGTGCTGTAACACGGTACCACGATTACCCTGACGCCCAGGCCCACATGTCTCCGCTCGACAGCGTCAGGGCCGCCCTCAGGGGGCGTGAGGGAACATTGTCAAGGAGGGGTTGAAGCGAGGTCCACGAGGGGAGCAGCTCACTCATCAGCAGGAGAGCCAGCCCAGACAGCAGGCTCCTGCTGGTGTTCTCAGGCTCCATTTTTATTTATACAGCACCTAATGTGTTCTGAAGTCTCAGAGCGTGTTTCCTATGGAAGGTACTTTGATCGTCTTTTGTGTTTGGAGGGTGCTGTGTACGCTTGGGTTATTATCATGGTTATGTGTGTGGTGGTAAGACTAGTGTTTTCATGGTTGTGGAGGTTGTTGTAGGACTAGGGTGATATTCATGGTTGTGTGCGTGATTGTAGGACTGAGGTTATCATCATGGTTGTGTGGGTGATCACACCTGATGGTTGGATTGGATTGGATTAAGGTGGTAAACTGTTAGTGTATCTTTCTCCTGATCAAGGTCCAAGGACACAGAGCAATAAAAGTGATTCCACTCTCACCGCCTGAAGTTCAACCTGCAGGTCTTACTGACTTATTGAAGCCAAAACAGCTGTTCCCAGCTTGGTGTTTAAAGTACATTTACTTCAGCACAAATACTATACGTTCAGTTCATGAGAACCACACATACAACACATACATACTACACAATGTGAAGTGATTACGCTGCCCAAATGGTAACAAATAGCAAAAGCGCTAATGAATAACAAGAAAAAGAAACATAAATTTAAAAAATAGTAAATAGACATACGATACACACGTTCATGCTGTGAACATGTGTATCGTATGTCTATTTACACGTCCACAAAGGCGAGGCAGGGTCTGCTGGAGCTTACCCTCTGGAAGTCCTTCATGGGGTTACTGAGGCTGAGGCTCAGCAGGTTCCCCAGGACGGGCATGGCCAGCGGACCGGGGGGGAAGCCCCTGGGCCTGCGGGGCCAGAGACCCAGCCACAGCAGGAACGCCAGCAGCCAGAGCAGCAGGAGGGAGGACAGCATGGTAGAGCTGCTGCTGTGTCCTCAGATGTTCACGATATGACTCCCGGCACTGGGTGAAGGCAGCGCTGGGAGGGACCGCCCCCCCCCCCCCACTCCGTTGCGTAATCTCATCTTTGTAGAGCAAACACTCGGCTGCTTGTTGGAGAGGCTGCACCTCCTGCCATGAGACACATTAGCAGCGTAACCCCGGTACACCAGCAGCAGGAGTGGAATGGAGGGAATCAATTTATAGACGGCGACTTCCATCCATCCATTATCGAAACCGCTTATCCTCTACGAGGGTCGCGGGGGGGCTGGAGCCAATCCCAGCTGCAACGGGCGAGAGGCGGGGTACACCCTGGACAGGTCGCGAGCCTATCACAGGGCTAACATATATAGACGAACAACCATTCACACTCACGGTCAATTTAGAGACACTAATTAACCTAATCCCCAACCTGCATGTTTTTGGTCTGTGGGAGGAAGCCTGAGTACCCAGAGAGAACCCACGCAAGCACGGGGAGAACATGCAAACTCCACACAGAAAGGTCCCGGGTCCCAGGTGGATTCAAACCCAGAACCCTCTTGCTGTGAGGCGACAGTGCTAACCACTGCACCACCGTGCCGCCCCACGGCGACTTCCTATTATTTATTTTGCAGTAAGATGTGTTATGTTGCGTTTTTCATACCTGGAAGCACCTTCCAGAACATGAGGTCTACCTCAACACTAAACTGCGTGATCATAAGTAACCTGTGCTCTTGTTGGTAATCTGTGATTCTGCTTAGTGATCTGTGGTAGTTCACACACAGCTGTGACAGTGTTGGTATGTCTGGATTTTATTATTTCACACTTTATCTTTTACTGCTGTAACTGTACCTGTGATTCCTTTCCACGTTAAGCTGAAGGGCTATGTATTCCAAGGTGCTTTGTAAATACATTTGTAAATACATTTTAAATGACATTTCCTCAGTTTATGAGAGAGGGTGTGATGTCAGAATCCTCATGTGGGTGGACAGTGTTTGAGTTCATCTCACCAGAACAGTGAGAGGAGATGACTGGCCGCACTAAAACAGTGAGAGCACCAAGGCCCACAAAGCAACTCTCAATAAAAAATAACCAACATTCATTTCAGGTTACAAGGTGCAGTAAAACCTTCAGAGCAACCTGAACAAACAGATCTCTGATCAGATCACACAGGCCAACAGAACTGGCAGAACTGTTCCAGCAAGGCTAACCTGGAGCCTGGGGAAGGGTTAGTGTTACTAATCCAAACACCTAACCCTACCAAACCCTAAATGTAACTAACCTGAACACCTAACCCTACCAAACCCTAACCGTAACTAACCTGAACACCTAACCCTACCAAACCCTAACCGTAACTAACCTGAACACCTAACCCTACCAAACCCTAACCGTAACTGATCCTGATCCTGCTGAAGACCACAGACATTCAAGTTCTTCTGCCATTTGAACCCTTTCCTTTAAACTGACCCTGTCACACTGGCAGTGTCAATGTCATCGTAGCGTTTCCATTATCTTCGTGTTGTAAGTATGCACTTATCTAAGCATGTGAGCTACTTGCTCTACCAATAAAGATGGGATTGGATTGTTGAATAATGTGACTAATAATTCATGTGTTTCAACCTGTAGTTACCCTGTGCTCTGCAACTACTCGCACACACACACACACACACACACACACACACACACACACTCTTCCCGAGGTGCCATGGTCGTTGTATTGCACAAAACACATGGGTTGAAATAAAGACAGTCCACAGTAGTACACCTGGAGACAGGATTTATTGAAAGTTGTTCCAGAGTATTGATTCATAGTGTTTGTCTCACAGCTCTTACTCTGTATATGGTTAGGTAAAGTAGATTATTAATACTCAAAATCACTTCCACAGTCATATTTACACTGTTGGCCTAACGGGTTACTATAGTAGCTAGCCACACTCTTTATGTATATCATAATTTCCATTTAGCTCGATAACCATCTGGTTATTGATGGAGCAGCTCTCTGCAGCGGACCTCCAGTTTAAAGGGTTGGGGGCTCATGGTGATCCCATAGACAGGACTGAAGTCTGGTTCTCCAGCACCTTCTGGCCAAACGAACTGGAACCTCCTCAGCAGAGTCACAAACACCAAGAAGAGCTCCATGCGAGCCAGGCCCTCACCCAGGCACACACGGGGGCCTGACCCATAAAGTCAGGACATGAAGATTAGAAAGCTGCGAACCCAACCCTGATCCAAGCCATCCCCCTTACCCTAGAAACCCGAACTAACCCTAACGCCCGATCTTACTAAACCCTACCAAACCCTCACTAGCCCTAGCACGTTGGACTTGTGAGGGTTTGCTTCAGAATTTATTTGAAGGTTTTCTAGTTTGGCTGTAGGGTCTGGAGCAGTCTGCCATCTCTGTTGTTCTACTACTACCACGGAGAACCCTGATTGGTCCACTTACCCACTGAGAATGGCATGAAGGCCTCTGGCTTCACAAACTCTCCTTGGTCATTGAGGAAGTTCTCAGGGTTGAAGTCATGAGGGAACTTCCACTGACCCTCCTCACACAACACGGACGCCATGTTGGGAGCCACGATGGTTCCCTTGGAAACCACATCAACAGTTTAGACAACAGAAATGTCACCTCCAAACTGATGTTTACTGATGTTAATATCAGGGTTAGGTTTGTGGTTAGGGTTAGATGATAGGGTTATGTTCAGTGTTATATGTTAGTAGTTAGGGTTGGGTGTACCTTGGGTAAGGAGTAGCCCATCAGCTGGGTGTCTTTAGTGGTGCAGTGCAGGATGCTAAGTGGTACTACGTTGGCCACTCTCTGAACCTCATGGACCACCGCCTGCATTGAAACAAACGAGTGTCAGAACTGGTTGTCTGCTATCATGACAACATCAGTAGGCCTATCAGAGACATGCTATAGTTTAACTATAGCAGGACCTTTAGAGAAATTGAGAGCTGTCTGAAAGCTATAAGTAGGCCTGGTAGTTGTCACTTAAAACCTGCATGTAAGACATACATTCAATAGAGAATTTAGAGGTTTGAAACCTGCATGTAAGGCATTTAGTCACTGAGAAACATTTGAATATAATGTTTTTAAAACTGCATGCAAGGCATTTCATCACTACTGAATATAAGGTTTTTAAACCTGTAAGGGATTGATTCAATGTGGAGCGTGTGTGGTTGACATCTGGTCTAAGCAGCCTCACCCGAGTCAGACTGATTAGCCTCTGGGGCTGGCTGAGGCTTCACACCTGTGGTCCAGAGGTTAAAACCGCCATCACCAAACACACCAGAGAGCTCTGACATGCCAGTACTGAACAGCTTCTCTGACTGTTACAATTCTACCAACTCTGCAATAAGCCCGTTTATCTACCTGGGGAGAAGTCCAATTAAGCCAACTAGGTGGCAAAAAAATATGTAAATATATAAGTGTAAACCTGCATGTAAGGATTTTATTTACTCGAGAATATAGAGGTTTTAACATGTAAGGCATTTATTCACAAGTGAATATTAAGGTTTTTTTTACCTGTAAGAAATTTATTTAATAGTGAATATAAAGGTTTTAACGTGTAAGGCATTTATGCAATTGTGATTATATTGGTGTAAACCTGCACGTAAGGCATGTTGTGCCTGTCTTCATATGTGGCCTCTTCGTTCCCCTTCAATGCAAAGTCTATTTCCTGGTGACATCGCTCTGAAGGAGACAGACAGACAGACAGACTTTCAGCTTTATGTATATAGGCAGCTGATGATCTATTTATTTATTTACTATCTTTTGAATTTATTATTTATCGATTTATCTATCTTTTTTATTCTTTACGATGACTGTGATTTTTCATTCAATTGATTAGCTAAAAAAATATATTTTCTATAGTGTACTTTGCAACTTTTAGATGAAGATACATTTAGATAAAAGTAGGAGACCTTGTATGTTGGGATGACTCATCATGTAGAGGAGGCTGGTCAGGAGAGTGTTGGAGGTGGTTTCCGTTCCAGCCAGGTGAATATCTTGAGCGAATGAGCAGAGCTGATCTACTGAAAATGACAAATCATCTTCTCTCTTGGAAAGGAGATAGAAAGAATGAGCCAAAACCAGAAAAGACTGCACATTAACTATGAAAAGACAAACCCAGACCTTCTCCATCTCATCCAGGTAACAGTCCATCAAGTCTCGTGGGTCATTTGGAATCCTGGTCCTTTTGTGCTCCAACACCACCTCCAAGGTCTTCTCATATAACTCCTGGGCAACATCATTAGAATAGTAAACTTGGAAATCTATTCAATGTGATGAGGCCATATATTACTATGTACCTCATTCCATTACTTTCACAAACAAGTGAAACAAATTCTCCCCTATTTGTGTCAAATAAATGTTCTTGGTTGTGGTTGGTTGAGGTCTGTGGACCTACCTTAAAGTTTTTGAAGACCTTCTGGAAGGGTAAAGGGAGGTAACTCGCCAAGGGGATAGCATCATAAATCTGTGAATGAGCAAATGTGTTGGCTCCAGGTTTTGTAAAAATCCTGCCCAAACCCCACTCAATACCAGGCTTTCCTCTATATTGTTAGTGTATTGTTCTAATGATTGTAATCCATGATAATTAGTCATTCTGTAACCTGTGGTCCATGAATTTAAGTTCCTTAGCACTGTCCCAGTTGGTCGGTTCCCAGTTTGTAAAGAGAAGTAAAGCTTCCTTTTGCGACTACCCTGAATCTGACTCAACTACTTGTTAGTACTAGTGGTTAGGGTTAGTAACCACTAATTAGTATACGTGGTTATGGTTAGTAACCACTAGTATTAGTGGTTTAGACTATGTTGGAGGAGACCAACACTTATAGTTAGTACTAATGGTAATGAATCAGTACTAGTGCTTAGGGGTTAGTAGTTGTACTGGTGGTTAGTGGTTTGTATTAGACATTAGGGGTTAGTCGTGGTAAGTGATCTATTGGTCCAGCTCACCATGGCCCAGGGTCCATTGAGGATCTTGCTGTTCTCACCGACAGCGTCTATGGAGAACTTCATAAAGCTGTTGTTGTGGTCGTACTTGGTCCCGAAGACTACCCGGCTGACGATATCTGAGGCGAGGTTGTAGAACAGCTCCTTAGAATCCACCTCTGACCCTTTTTTAAACAGAACCACAGAACATCAGGAGAAATATATCCCACGTGTTGCACCAACATGAAAACTGGCACGGCGCTCCTAGCGCAGAAACACGTTGCGCTTGTGGCCATACCGATGCTCTCCTCCAGCAGCCTCACCACCTGCTGCGTCTCCTGGAGGATCCTCTCCTCCATGGACTTCTTCCCCAGGCCGAAGTTCCTGAGCGTCCGGAGCCCGAAGCGCCGGTGGTCCCTCCACTGCGGGTCGTAGCCGGCCAGGACCACCCCCAGGGCGCCACCTGGGGGGGCGACACACAGGCTCTGTTACTCTGGCCCCCTGGAGGGGGGGGGGGGGGCAGCACCATGGGGGGCTGCTGTACCTTTACGCTGCATCGCGTCGTTCAGCATGAGACCTTCTGGTCTCCCAGAGAAGTCTGCAGCTTTGGAGACCAGGGCCTCCTTCAGCGCCTCCACGCCATTGATGACCACGACCTTCTTGGAGCCGATAAACAGACTGAAGACGTTGCCGTAGCGACGGGCCAGCTGGGGACACAAGAGACAACCGCCAGCAGAACATGAAATAAACCACATAAATATTAACTGTGGTTGTCTATACACTGCTCAACAAAATAAAGAGAACACATAATCATTACAATGTAACTCCAAGTCAATCACACTTCTGGGATATCAACCTGTCCAGTTAGGAAGCAACACTGATAGTGAATCCATTTTACCTGCTGTTGTGCAAATGGAACAGACAACAAGTGGAAATGAGAGGCAATTTGCAAGACAACCCCTATAAAGGAATGGTTCTGCAGGTGGTGGCCACAGACCATTTCCCTGTCCTCATCCTTTCTGGCTGATTTTTGGTTACTTTTGCATTTTGCCAGTGCCCTCACCACTAGAGGTAGCATGAGACGGTCTCTGCAACCCACAGAAGTTGCTCAGGTAGTGCAGCTCATCCAGGATGGCACATCAATGCTCGCTTGCAAGCAGGTTTGCTGTGTCTCCCAACACAGTGTCAAGAGCATGGAGGAGATACCAGAAGACAGGCCAGTACATCAGGAGACGTGGAGGGGGCTGTAGGGGGACAAGTACCCAGTAGCAGGACTGCTATCTGGTCCTTTGTGCAAGGAGGAACAGGAGGAGCACTGCCAGAGCCCTACAAAACGACCTCCAGCAGGCCACTAATGTGCATGTTTCTGCTCAAACTGTGAGAAACAGACTCCATAAGGGTGGTATGAGGGCCTGACGTCCACAAGTGGGGCCTTTGCTCACAGCCCAACACCCAATTGGCATTTACCACAGAACAACAGGATTGGCAGATTTGCCATTGGCACCCTGTACTCTTCACAGATGAGAGCAGGCCAGCTAGCCAGAGGTACCATGACTACCATTAGGATGAGATCCTCAGACCCATTGTCAGACCATATGCTGGTGCAGTGGGCCCTGGGTTATTCCTTCTCATGCATGACAATGCTCGGCTTCATGTGACTGGAGTGTGTCAACAGTTCCTGCATGATGAAGGCATTGATGCTATGGACTGGCCTGCCTCTTCCCCAGACCTGAATCCAATTGAGCACATCTGGAACATCATGTCTCGTTACATCCACCGACGCCACGTCGCACCACAGACTGTCCAGGAGTTGACTGATGCTCTGATCCAGGTAAGAGATCCCTCAGAGAACATCCGTCGTCTCATTAGGCGCATGCCCAGATGTTGTAGGGAGTGCATACAGGCACATGGAGGCCACACACACTACTGAGCCTCATTTTGAATTGTCTTGAATTTCGACAGTTGGATCAGCCTGTGATCAGATTTTTCCACTTTTTTCACGGTCTGTCTGCCACGCCCCCTTCTCCACTCGATTCAGACTCGCAGGTTATTAGTGGAGGCGACAAATCAGCCCTTCACTATTCACCTGGGGTCGGATTGTCTCTGTATGGTTCATGCAAGCCGCTCCTGCAATTCATCCATCTCTCATTGGGTTAATGATTTTGATTTCCATTGATCATTCTTATGATCATGATGATTCATTTTGTTCTCAACGCATTCAACGAGATCTAGGCCATGTTGTTTATGTGTTCCCTTTATTTTTGTGTGCAGTGTAGGCTATATATACACACTCTATATTTATACACTATAAAGATACACTATAACTATCATGGTGTCATTAAAAGTGATCCCATTCCCTCGTCAACTATGCATTGCTACTCGTTTGAATTCCAAGATAGTGCATAAAACCAGCAGAAATGGCTAGTATTTAAACTTGATTCTGGTCAGGTGACACGTTTGTCCACATAAGACAAAAAGATATAAAGACAAATCGACTATACTATAAAAACAAAATAACTTAACATCTGTCAGAACAATCCACACACAACAGTAGAGAAGTAGAGAAGAACATTTGATTCGATTAGAATAGATTCAACTTTTTGTCATTGTGCAGAGTACAGAGACAACGAAATGTAGAGCTGTATAGAACCATAGACCCTGGTGAGGACACCTCCCCAGGCCAGGTCTGTAAAAGGTTTTTCTCACCCGACTGAAATCTGGAATGGGGTTCTCAGCCCCAAATTCAAGGAGGTTCCCGAGGAGGGGTACAGCAAATGGACCTGGAGGGAAGTTGTCCCCTCTTTTGTTCATCGTGAGGAAGGTGAAGAGACACAAAACCACGAAGAACAGAACCAATGACCCAAACATGACTGAAGCCTGACTGCCATTAGCTGTGGAACAAGAAAGTGCCACTCTCCTGTTCCTCTTCGCTGCTTTAGGCAAGTCCTGAACCACGGGTTACATAACTAGCCTGAGGAACCCTGGAGGTTAATGATACACACAACAAGAGATAGCATTTGTTAAACTTAGTGATGTACTCAACAAGGGATAACATACAATACTGTATGCCAGGAAGAAGACTGTTGGTAGGAATTTAATCATATCCCTACCAACAGAGATAGAGATGTAGCAAGTTAAGGAAGTGTAAGGAAGAGCACATTAGGGAATGTAGTGTGTGTGTGTGTGTGTTTGTGTGTTAAACAAAGTGAAGCAACAGTGTGCAGAAAGGCTTCTAGGTCAGGCACAGGAGTGTGTAACCTGTTCTAACAGAACCAGATTGTTTGAAACATGTATGCGTGCTGTGCCGTTGTGCCACTAGGCCATTGTGCCGTACGGACAAAATTTGTTTTTTTTATAAATGATTGTGTCATTTTGAATGCATTTTGAGGTATTTAATTTAGCTTAATATCTGAGGTGTTCTGCTACTTGTGTATGTGGTTGTGTGAATTGGGCTTACTACTCTGACAAAATGAGCACTGTTTTCAGAATAGTGCTTAAGCAATCATGTCACATGTATTACTTCACAGACATGATTCGTGTGTCATGTCAGATCAAGAATCTTATAATTCATCTTCAACGGTGCAAATAAAATCTGTAGCAATGTTTGCTAAATGAGTAATTCTTCTTCTTAAGGTGGGATGTAATGGAGTGAGTGTTGTTGCTGATGAAACTGGTTCAGGACCCGGACAGATCGGAGGAGAAACACGTTGTCCCAGATGATGATGTGTCTGATTTGCTCTGCATCCAGCTGGTCTGCTGCTGTGATGATGGTGTGTAGTCTGTCTAAAAATGTGAGCTTGTGAGCTGTGGACCAAGGTTGGCATGGTGGTGGAGGAGCCCATTCTGCGTGATTGCAGCACGCATGTGGTGTTATTTTTTCATGACTGTTGAGTTACCGTGAAGCAGCTATGTGTCTGCAAACCTGTTTGAGCACTTGGTTGTGGTATTTTGAAAGGCAGTGCCTGGAAATTGCAAAAAGTGTCCATGATCATGCTTTCATGCTTTTTCATGATTTCTGAATACATTCTAAAGAATTGTGTTAGACTGTATGCAATGTTTTGCAAAGAATGTGGGGCTAATATTTGCCCATAGTGATAAAGTGTAAGTAGAAAACTGTTATAATGACTGCGTTCTTGGTATTCATAAACTGTTTCCTCTAGTGGCTAAATTACAAACTGCTAATTATCCCTATAGGGGTTAGGTTCGTTTAGGTTTTAGGTTATATAGGGTTAAGTTTCTTTCTCAACTCGGCGTCTGGGGCTGCATTAGAATTGGAGCAATCCGATCAGAAATTCGAATTTCTTGCTGCATGTAAACGTACTGAGTGAGAACAGGTTTAAAGTTGACACCTCCTGAGTCCACCCAGGAGTCAACCCAGAGCCTGAGAAACAGCGACCCTTCCCGCTGCGGCCCTGAGCCCACCTCGGTCTCTAGGAGACCCCGGCAGGACGAACTTTTCACCTGCGGAACCAACGAAGCGGAGCCGACAACCGCGGGGGACCGTATTTACGGTAACACCAGAGGACCGTGTTTACAGTGGCACAGAGCAGCTAACTGTGGTAGGTTATAGTCTATACTGTGTAGACTAAATATGCGTTAACATCGAGGTGTAACAAGGGGCTGAGGTTGACTTACTGCACTGTTTGCTCGGGGATCAGAAGTTAGAGATGACCGTAGGTGGTAGTTAGATTCCAATGCATGCATGTTCCTTACGGTGCTTACCTGGAATCTCCTGCGGTATGATACCGGCCTGGTTCCGGCCTGGTACAAAGCCTCCAGCGGTACCGGACCCAACAGAACCTTCATGTCTAAAGGACGGATCTTAATCGGGCCTACTCAGCGCTACAGGCATACTTCGAGATAACGGGACCTCTTCACGTGTTCTTATTATGTTATATTATATTGTGCCATGATACCACAAGAGTATGTCGTTTTGAAACATTTCCATTGTCAGCTAGTAGGGTCAGGTAGAGCATGTGTTACTTACCGACCTGTATGGTACATGTACAGGTGTGTTTAAATAGCAGATCTATCTGTCTGTCTATCTATCTATATAGGTCATGTTTATCACGTGTGTTTTGTGTTCCATGAATGCAGCCTTCTAAGTGACGTCTTCATTGACCGCTGCACAGGTAGGCTGCACCAGAACGGAACAGAATACTTTTTATTTTTCATTATATCTTCTTTTAGATTTAAGAGAGAGTGTGTGTGTGTGTGTGTGTGTGGAGGGGATGGAAGGGGCCGTGGCAGGAGGCGCAGACCTCACCAGGAAGTTTGTGTCCGAGGCAGAACTTGATGAGAAGAGGAAGAAGAGACAGGAGGAGTGGGAACAGGTCCGCAAACCAGATGACCCCGAAGGTACACACACACACACACACACACACACACACACACACACACACACACACACGTGCATCTTTGTGTGTGTCAGACTCAGTCAGCATCATGTTCCAGGATAGATGATGCATGGCCATTGCTTGGCCATTAATGTAGACCATGTTTTAATAGAAATGAAATTAAATAGTCTGTATGTCTTTTGCATGGAATATATCATCAATATTAATTGTGTGTGTGTGTGTGTGTGTGCAGAGGCTCCAGAGGAGGACTATGACCACCGCTGTCTGTTCGACCGCCTCCAGGAGCAGAAGGATAAGAAGCAGGAGGAGTTTGAGGAGCAGTTCAAATTCAGTATGACCCCTGACCTCAAACCCTAGCCCCAAACCCCCCATAACCACTAACCACCCATAAGCCCAAACCATAATATGTAGCACAATGAACAATACCATGTATCATATCATGTAACATAATAACATGTAGCATGACATGTAGCATAACATACAGCATTACATGTAGCATTATAACATGAAGCATACCTTGTAGCATAAGATGTAGCAAATCATGTGACAAAATGATAAAATGCTCAACTGTCACGTTTCCATGGTGACAGAGAACATGGTGAAGGGATTGGATGAGGATGAGAGTCACTTCCTGGATGAGGTCTCCCGGCAACAGAGTCTGGTGGAGAAACAACGAAGAGACGAGGAGAAGAAGGAGCTGCTAGAGTACAGAATATCCTTTTTTTATTTCATACAGCATTATACTTATTCATACGAGTATATTACATTCATCAAACAGGGTATGGTTAAGGGGTATAGGGTAGGCTGTTGAAACTGGCTCAAGGGGTACAGGGGTACAGTGCTCCTTAATGTTTGAACAGTGCCCTTGTCAAGCGAGCGGGCGGCGAACCAGAGAAGAAGGCGGGGCCAAAGCCGGTAGGGACAGAGCTAAAGACAAGCCACTTATCTCAGGCTCATCTATTGGCCGGAGCTGTCAAAAGACGCAGGTAAACAGCCAATCAGGGATGACAGGGGACATCTTTAAAGTTGATTAGTGTGTGGAGACCGGAGATAAGTTCTGGTGCGATTCTTTCAGTTCGTCTCAGTCCTCAGACAGTGGCAAGAAACCTAAGGTAGCCATGGCGACCGGAGCCTCAGGACAGGACACAGGTCAGTGATCACTATGGGATGTAAAAACCTGTTGTCTACTCAATCACAGTTTCATTATAAACCTCAGTGCTGACAAAGTTCATGCTAGCTGCACCCCAACCCTGTTGGTGGTGGTGGTGGTGGTGGAGGAGGAGGAGGAGGAGGTAGTGAATCTGTCTCTCTTCCAGAGGGCAGAGGAGGAGGAGGAGGAGGAGGTGGTGGTAATGAATGTGTTTCCCTTCCAGAGGTGGGAGGAGGACGGGCCCTGGGGGCCCAGAGGCTGGTTCTCCCCTCAGCGGCCGTGTGTGTGGGGGTGTTGCCCGGGCTGGGGGTGTTGCCCGGGCTGGGGGTGTACTCTGGCAGCAGCGACTCGGAGAGCAGCTCAGACAGCGAAGGTAGCGTGGACGTCCTGCTGTGGAGCCCACGCAGCGGCCGGGCCTTCCACTAGACATACACACACACACACACACAGGGCCTACCACTAGACACACACACACAGGGCCTACCACTAGACACACACACACACACACACACACAGGGCCTACCACTACACACACACACACACACACACACACACACACACACACACACACACACACACACAGGGCCTACCACTGGACACACACACACAGGGCCTACCACTAGACACACACACACACACACACAGGGCCTACCACTACACACACACACACACACACACACACAGGGCCTACCACTAGACACACACTTACACAGGGCCTACCACTAGACACACACACACACAGGGCCTACCACTAGACACACACACACACACACACACACACACACACACAGGGCCTACCACTGGACACACACACACACACACACACACACACACACAGGACCTACCACTACACACACACACACACACACACTGAATGCAGAGCTATGCGCCCTCAGAGTCTTCCAGCTCCATAAGAATGTTGAGGATATATTCTATGTAAATCATGTATAGATGATATGAAATGTTGATGATATGAAATATGAAATGTGTTAAAACATGGTCTGCATGAATTGGCCAGCAAGCTGCATCTGTTAGTTATGTAAGGGGTTAGGGTTAGTCATGCAAGTGGTCAGTTGTGTAAGGGGTTAGTTGAGTTAGGGTTAGTTGATTAAGGGGTTAGGCTAAGTTGTGTTCAGGAAACTGAGTTGTGTTAGGGTTAGTTGATTAAGGGGTTAGGGTTAGTGTTAGTTGTGTTAAGGTAACTGAGATGTGTTAGGGTTAGTTGATTAAGGGGTTAGGGTTAGTGTTAGTTGTGTTAAGGTAACTGAGATGTGTTAGGGTTAGTTGATTAAGGGGTTAGGGTTAGTTCTGTTGGGGGTTAGTTTTCTTGTTTTCACAGCTGTGAATGACTCTTTGTCCGTGGTGGAAATTCTGCAATGGCAAATAATTCAAATAAATATCATTTAAGCCATTTCTGATTACTCTATTTATTTTGAAACAGGGGAAATTGATGTACAATTATTATTATTTGTTTTGCTGACATGGCCCCTCCCCATCTCACAGTTTAAGCTGACCCAATCCCGAGCCTTAACGATGACGTCATGCCCCTCCTCCCCCTCCCCCAGTCCCTGGTACTGCAGCGTGCCATTGGCTGAGGGAACAGTGATTGACAGCTGTGAAGCAATGAAGAGACTGCTTAGATTGTTGTCACATGATGGACACTTGTTGTGAACCAATAAAAGACAGAAGGTGGAGCTGGAGAGCTTATCTATTGGTCAAAAAAAATGTTGAGATGTTTTTATGTTTTGTTTTATTTGTTTGAGACGTGAAGTGATGGAGGTGAATAAAGAGCTCTTACCATCTGCCTGGTGTCACTTACTGAGACAAACATAAGCCTTATTAAACATAATCCTTATTATTCACTTCATTATATCTTGCACACACGACTATACAGATCATGAAAGTACCTACTTTTATTATATCATTAAATAAGTATATTCTCTACATATCAAGGCAGTTCATTGTCACATGTTTTAAATCAGTCCGTTTCACATGTGACGTCAGCTCTCCGACCCACCCCACTACGTAGTGGGGGCTCGAACCAGCAACCCAAGGTGAAAACCTGTGCTTAAGCAGATGACTGGAGCGGGGTCAGGCGGAGCTGCCCAAGCTGTGTGGTTGTGTACGGGTGTGAGGTGGGTTAGTTTGTGAGCAGGGCAACACCAGGTGGGTTACAGTTACCTCGGATCAAAGAGGGACTTCATTTAAACACATTTTCTTTTAAACTTTATTGACCTGAGTGTTGACATAGACAACATTTTATAGAAAAGTAATCGATAACACTTTGGTACAAACATCCACATCCATGCACATATTGGTACAACAAAGTACACACATGTCCACAGCATTAAGATACGCCAGAAACGTCTAAAATGTGTTGTTCTGAAGGATAACATAATAGCCTACGTACAATAAATGCATTTCCAAAACGTCAGAATCCACTTTAGAAAATAGTTTTCCCACAACAATTGGCCTTCGACAGTCATAAACTGAGCCGAGAAACAATGTTACAAAGTTATAATAATAGTTATAATAATAATATTTTATATATATAAAATAATATATTATATATATATCATAAAATAATATCTATTTAATGTATCATTTTATAAAATCATGCATCTGCGGTCATCCGTGTTTTGTAAACAGTGCGACAAAGTTGGCGACATGCATAAGAAAGACTAAAGTATTAACTATTAACTAGTACTCACTAAAGAACTCTGAAGACTAAAGTACTAACCATTAACTTGTACCAACTAAAGTATCAAAAATGGCCAAATTATGAAACAGCCCAAGTCTGGCTCCTATAGTATGTATGTGTGTGTGTGTGTGTGTGTGTGTGTGTGTGTGTGTGTGTGTGTGTGTGTGTGTGTGTGTGTGTGTGTCTGCATGTGTGTGTGTTTGTGTGTGTCTGCATGTGCGCATGTGTGTGCATGTGCGTGTGTGTGCGTGCGTGAGTGTGTGTGTGTGAAAACGTGGCCATGGTTGATCAGAGTTAATGCATGGAGAACACAGCAGGTCACTTGGTGGTTCAGGGAGAAAACTTGACAGTTGAATACTTTTTTCAGCCCTACCTGTGTAGGAAAAATGCTGTGCCCTACGAGTGGGGCTTCCTCACAAGATGGAGCCCGGCGTCATATACCCTCACACTCCCTACTGTGACAGCCCTAACACAGCAAACCGCTGCTTCTCCTGCCACCAGAATCAGAGGAACATAAAAAACAACATGGTTTGACCACACAAACCAAGGGGCCCAGAACACATCTAAGAACCAAGAGAACTTATTGTACTTAGTTTCTGGGTCACCGAAGTGGCAAGTAAACTTGATTTGACCAATTTCCTAGGGTTCCTGGCAAATTTGGTCGGTGACTTAGTTTGTTTACCCAGAATAAAGCCACAAAATATCCACGTCTGTCAATGTTTTGATGAAGGCTGCTCTACTCTGCCATCACAGCTGTTCTCACAAACCAAGGACTTTGTTTTCAAAGATCGAATGGCTGTCTGCAATTTACTGCAGACTGGTTTGAGGAATCACGCTCTGGGTTTTAGTAGCTTCTAGGGGTGTGTCACTATCTATATTCACTGATTCTGGTATACTAGAACAAGGGAATTTTGTGGGTAAGTAAGTAATTAAACAGGAATCAACCACACCAAAACAGGGCTTTTGTTAATATAGGGTAGGATTAAGACTAGAATGTGGTTGAGTTCAGATTTTAAGTGAGTGTATATTAGGGTTGAGACTTCAGCTGAATGTAGGCTAGGGATTAGACTATAATGTAGGTTAGGGTTAAGTCGTTAATTTAATGTGGGTTAGGGTTAAGTCGTTAACTTATTGTAGGTTAGGGTTAAGACTTAAAGTTAATGTAGGTTAGGCTGAAGACTCCACTCCACTGACCACTGATGGCTGTAGAGATTTGGGTCGGCCAATTCTAGAAGAATTCTTCTTCAATTCTCCTTATGTTTACTATAGAGGACATAGGTTAATGATAGGGCCTTGGTTAACCTTAACCCTAACCTATGGTAGGTAGCCTTGGTTACCTAGGCTAGGGTTAGGACAACCATAATCTAGGTTAGTGTGAGGACTAGGTTACCCTAAATTAGGGTCAGGACAACCATAATCTAGGTTAGTGTTGTGACAAGGTTAACCTAGGTTAGGGCTCAACGATAGGGGAACTTATCCAGCACTGATATGAAGGTAAATACTACAGCGATACATTGACAACAGAGCAGCATATTACAGGTCACCAAGAACAACATGCATGAAGCCACAATCACATCCTGACCTCAGAGGGTCACACTACGGTGTGTGTGTGTGTGTGTACCCTGGAGGAGGCGGGCTCCGCTGGGCTACTCAGCTGCTGGGTTGCTAGGCGACAGGTTCCTCTGTTTGAAGTACTGAGTGACTTGTTGAGGAAGCTCAGCCAACACAGATTTAGCTAGAGTCTCCTTAGGAGCCTAGAGAGAGAGAGAGTGAGAGAGAGAGAGAGAGAGAGAGAGAGAGAGAGAGAGAGAGAGAGAGAGAGAGAGAGAGAGAGAGAGAGAGAGAGAGAGAGAGAGAGAGAGAGAGAGAGAGAGAGAGAGAGAGAGAGAGAGAGAGAGGGTTCATCAAGGAGCTAGTTAAGATTAGTCAGGGTTAGTTAGGTTTCATCAGGGAGCGAGTAGGGGTGAGTCAGGGTTAGTTAGGTCTAGTTAGGGAGCGAGTAGGGGTGAGTCAGGGTTAGTTAGATTTAATTAGGGAGCGAGTAGGGGTGAGTCAGGGTCAGTTAGGGTTCATCAGGGAGCGAGTAGGGGTGAGTCAGGGTCAGTTAGGGTTCATCAGGGAGCGAGTAGGGGTGAGTCAGGGTCAGTTAGGGTTCATCAGGGAGCGAGTAGGGGTTAGTCAGGGTCAGTTAGGGTTCATCAGGGAGCGAGTAGGGGTGAGTCAGGGTCAGTTAGGGTTCATCAGGGAGCGAGTAGGGGTGAGTCAGGGTTAGTGCGTACATTCCTGAAGTCCCTGAAGGGGACAAACTGCACGATGTCCCGGGCCGCCTCCTCGCCAGTGTTGGAGCGCAGGGCGCTGGCGTCCCCGTCCAGGAACTCCATGGCGGCGAAGTCCGCGTTGCCGACGCCGATGATGATGACGGACATGGGCAGCTTGGCCGCCTCCACGATGGCGTGGCGCGTCTCGTCCATGTCACTGATCACGCCGTCGGTGATGATGAGCAGCGTGAAGTACTGCTGTGGGGGGAAGAGAGAGGGGGGAGGAGGAAGGGAGAGAAAGATTTTGGGAGGGACAGAGTTGAGAGGGAGAGAGGAAGAGGAGGGAGATAATAGAAATAATAACATGAATATAAAATCCCAAGTGATATATATTGATATGAACATCATTGTTATGTGTGAGCAACATTGGAATGATAATAACATCAGTGTTTGTCTTAGGGATATACAGCAGTACAACATGTACGACAGATATGGTGCGGCGCTGTAGTTAACTGGCATTTCCACTGTGGGTGACTGTAAACGCAGAACAAAGAGCCTCTGGAGGGCTCCAGAACAGACGTGACAGCCAGTGTGAGCCCAGAGACTGTCAGACACAGCAGCGGTGCCACGGCCGCCGCAGCCTTGACAACCACAGGGATTGATTGACAGATACAGACAAACTGGTGTTGACTTCACGCGTGGTGACACATTGTTTATGTGTCTGCATGGCTTTGGTAAAACCGAGTGGGACAGAACATGAAACACGTTGAAGTAGGCGCCGAAAACAAGTAGCTCTAATGTAAATCTAATTGTGGTGAAAACTTGGAAATGTGGTCGTGGATTTTGAAAACCGTGACCTAGAGGCATGTTGTACAGTAACACTGTCTCTACCCTCAGGTGAGCGTGTGTCTATACATGTCGATATGTTTAGGTAAGTGTGTGTCTATATAGGTGGATATGTTCAGGTAAGTGTGTGTCTATATAGGTGGATATGTTCAGGTAAGTGTGTGTCTATATAGGTGGATATGTTCAGGTGAGTGTGTATATGTTCAAATGCATGTGTGTCTACTGTATATAGGTGTATATGTTAAGGTGAGTGTGTATGGGTTCAGATGATTATGTATAGGTTCACGTGAGTGTGTATAGGTTCATGTGAGTGTGTATAGATTCAGGTGAGTGTGTATATGTTCAGGTAAGTGTGTATAGGTTCAGGTGAGTGTGTATATGTTCAGGTGAGTGTGTGTCTATCTAGGTCTATATGTTCAGGTGAGTGTGTATATGTTCAGGCGAGTGTGTATAGGTTCATGTGAGTGTATATAGGTTCAGGTGTGTGTGTATAGGTTCAGGTGAGTGCGTATAGGTTCAGGTGAGTGTGCATATGTTCAAGTGAGTGTGTATAGGTTCAGGTGTGTGTGTATAGGTTCAGGTGAGTGTGTATAGGTTCAGGTGAGTGTGCATATGTTCAAGTGAGTGTGTATAGGTTCAGGTGTGTGTGTATCGGTTCAGTTCAGGTGAGTGTGTATAGGTTCAGTTCAGGTGAGTGCGTATAGGTTCAGTTCAGGCGAGTGTGTATAGGTTCAGGTGAGTGTGTATAGGTTCATGTGAGTGTGTATAGGTTCAGGTGAGTGTGTATAGGTTCAGGTGAGTGTGTATATGTTCAGGTGAGTGTGTATAGGTTCAGTTCAGGTGAGTGTGTATAGGTTCAGGTGTGTGTACGTACTGCAGCTCTTTCCTGCTGCAGGGCCTGGCTAGCAAAGCGTGCTACATGGTTGATGATAGGGGAGAAGTTGGTAGGTCCATAGAAGCGGAGATGAGGGAGGCAGCTGGAGTAGGCCTGGGCGATACCTTCCACTCCTAGAGCAGAGAAGGAGGCGGGACCAGGAGATGTGGAGGAGAAACCAGCAGAAAAGAAAGAGAAGACCTTTACTTGCTATACAACCTGTAGTACCTGTACTACCTGGAGTAAATGGAGTACAGGTACTAACAGTAGCACCTGTACTATCTGAAGGGAAGACTTACCTGAACAAAAGGGGTTAGTGGGGTCAAAGTTGATAGCAAACTCATGTGACACCTCATGAAAAGAAGAGAAGTGCATCATCATTATTACACAGGCGTCACCCTCCCTCCTCTTCGTCACCAGTATAATGCATTATTATTCGACACAGTCCTCCCTCCTCTTCATCAGTTCATCAGTATCGTTCATCAGCATGACTTTGTTGTGCAGATTCTGCGTTTGGCCAGAGCACACCTCGCCACACACAACACACTGTGGTGTTCATGATAACAAGTCGTTGTGTGAAGTACTTGTACGGCGATTCACCGTTCCTTTGATTTCTATTTTGATCTGCTTATTGATCCATCGGGGGAAATCCCTCCCCACCTGGTACCAGGAGCCATCTCCAGGTTCCTGCCTTGGTCATGAGCCAGGCAGCAGTGCTGACCTGCATGTTTGGTTTGTGAGGGAGGAGCTGGAGCAGCGTGAGAGAACCCACAGGACCACAAAGGGAACCCACAGGACCACGGAGAGAACACACATAGAACATGTAGGCTCCACACAGAGGCTCCCCGGGGATCAAACCCAGGACCTATTTGTGGGAAGCCAAAGTTCTGACCCCTGTGCCATCGACACTGATCACAAACTCTCTCTCTCTACATTATCTACTCTCTCTCCATTCTCTTTCTCTCTCTCTCTCTCTCTCTCTCTCTCTCTCTCTTTCTCTCTCTCCCTCTCTCTCTCTCTCTCTCTCTCTCTCTCTCTAATAATATATATTCCCCTCTCTCTCTCTCTCTCTCTCTCTCTCTCTCTCTCTCTCTCTCTCTCTCTCTCTCTCTTTCTCTCTCTCTCTCTCTATATTATCTACTCTCTCTCCATTCTCTCTCTCTCTCTCTCTCTCTCTCTCTCTCTCTCTCTCTCTCTCTCTCTCTATATATATATATATTATCTACTCTCTCTCCATTCTCTCTCTCTCTCTTTCTCTCTCTCCTATTATCTACTCTCTATTTTCTCTCCCTCTGCTGTCTACTCCTTCTCTCTTTAGACTATCTACTTTCTCTCCCTTCTCTTTCTCTCTCTCCTATTATGTACTCTCTCTCCATTCTCGTGCTCTCTCTCTCCTATTATCTACTCACTATTTTCTCTCCCTCTGCTGTCTACTCTCTCTCTTTAGATTATCTTCTCTCTCTCTCTCTCCCTCGCTACATTATCTACTCTCTCTCTCTTTACATTATCTACTCTCTCCCTCTTTCTCTTTCTGTCTATTATCTACGCTCTTTATATTTTCTACTCTCTCTCTCTTTATATCATCTACTCTCTCTCCCTCTCTCTCTCTCTATTATCTACTCTCTCTCATCTACCCTCGCTCTCTTCTCTCTCGTTACCATGGAAACACAGATGGCTTGACTGTGCATGTTGTGAACACACACACGCATGCACACACGCACATATACACACACGCACGCACACACTCACACACACACACTCATGCACGCACTCACACACAATCACGCACGCACGTATGCACATGCACACACACACACACACACACACACACACACACACACACACACACACACACACACACACACACACACACACACATATCTTTAAAATACCTTCCAATCTGGTGGGAGTTTAGCTCCAAATCCTAAAGCAGGAAACATTTTGTCTCTAGAAACAGAAACCATGGCAACAGTTAGTTCAATAGCAACAGTAAACTAGAGGTAACAGATTAGACAGTTAAAACCATAATGAATGATTTCAGATGGTTAGTTGAAAGGGTTCAAGTTTAAAATGGCTTAAATGTATTTATATATAATTAAATGAAATGGGATAATCCTAAAGCAGTGAACATTCTTCAGAAGAAGCCCTTTGCATATTAAATTTTGGTATTGATTATAAATGTTTATGATACATAACAATACATTATGAATGGTTATGAATGATTATGATTGAGTATGATGCATTATGAATGATTATGAATTCATATGAATGATTATGATACATTATGAATGATTATGAATGGTAATTATACATAATGAATGATTATGATACATTATGAATGATTGTGAATGATTATGAATCTTCATGAATCGTTATGATACATTATGAATGATGATTATGATTGTAGCTCATGCTACAAGCCACACTTCACCCAGGTGACTTTCACTGGCTCCTCCAGACCAGGACGATGGGGTTGGAAACCCGTTGATTGTAAAGGCTGCTGGACAATGGAAAATGAGCTGGTGCTGCATGTTACCATGCATGAGGTCTGAGTGTGCGGTGATGGCTAGTTTAACCTGCGCACATTGACTAAATAATGTACAACAGGTGTGCAGCCTCATCTGGCCCACAGCCCAGTCATCTGACTCAGGTGAGGCTGCTTAGAACAGCCATCATTCACAGACAGGTTTATGATTATGAAACATGATACATTATAAGTTATTAAGATACATCATGATACATTATGAGTGATTATGATACATTGAGAAATCATGATACATTATGAGTGATTATGGATACCTTATGAGAAATCATGATACATTATGAGTGATTATGGATACATTATGCGACATTATGATACATTATGTATCATAATCTGCATTCTAAAAACTTCCAACTCACGTGTCGTAGTCCTGTATGATCTGTCCCACGGCCAAGATGGCGGCCAGGTATTCGTTGCTGCCCAGGGGGTTGATGTAGTGGAGGGAGGAGGGCTCTCGAGGGTTCCCATTGGACGCAGTGAAGTCAATACCAACCTATCAGGAGACAGCTATAGATATAGTATATAGGGGGTATATAGTGTGTGTGTGTGTGTATGTGTGTGTGGTGTGTATAAAGTCTGTGTATGTCTGTTTGTGTGTACTAGTGTGTGTGTATCCACACACTCACAGTGCATACTCACAGTAAACATCAGTTGACACCCTCCAAGAATATAATCCAGGAAAGTATAGTCTCGAATAATCTGAAGAAATACCAGCATACATACTGTATGAACATATATACGATATATACTGTGCATATATGAACATATGTGTGACTATGTACATATGAACAGACATTAGTTAAATACAACCACATAAACACACACACTATTAAAATACCAGATACATAAACACACGCTATTAAAATAACCCTAACGCTGGCCACATGCACACACATCAGGGCAAAACAAAGTGAGCCGTGGTTAGTAATGAACTCGCCTCCCAGCAAATGAACAAAATGCTGTGGGCTATTGTACATGTGAGGAGCTTCAGCCCATTGTATTGTCTAAATGAGTCAGAGAGCTTCACGGTGAGACGGCCGCGCTGTGAGACCGGTCCAGCAGCACTCCTCTAAAGTACCCATGGGCCGTGGGCTGCTGGCTCTGCACTGCGACCATGTCTGCTGCTCTCCACGCAGCAGGATGAAAACAAACCACTAAGAGTCCGCTGCACAAACAATGAGGTTGCTATGACAACCTGGGGCGGCGGGGGGGGGGGGGGGGGGGGGGGGGGGGGGGGGGGGGTGTCTGGATGACCGTGCAGCATCACGCCTGACCTCCGGGATGAATGATTTGGAGGTTGTGATTTTGTCGAATGAAATACTGAAACTGTTAATATCGGTACATCAATCGCCCACATTTGTTGCAATTGTGAATGGTATAATATTCATATTAGTGTAATATTATAATATTCATAGTTTGTTTTTACGGAATTAAATGTGAGTCATATTTAGTTTATGTGCGATTTGACTGGTGGTGAGTCAGGCTGTGATGGCAAATGTCAGATGGTGATATTTACAGTAATGGAAATTCTGGTAGTAAGTTACAATTGATACTTACAGTTATAGTTATTATAGAATATTCAGTGCCTGAGTCTAAATCAACACCTTGAATCTAAATCAATACCTTGAATCTAAATCAATACCTTGAATCTAAATCAATACCTTGCACGACCTCAGAACAATGACACCTGAGTTCTTGTAATTCTTCTTCTTTCTCTGTTTCTTGGGGTTGATGCATTCAAACTCCACCTTCATAGGGAGAGAGAGAGAGAGAGAGAGAGAGAGAGAGAGAGAGAGGGATATATATTAATATAGAGAGATAGAGAGATGGAGCGATAGACATAGAGATAGACAGATAGATAGATATATTTACCTCTGTGCTGCTGGCTTGGCTCATCTTGGTGACAGTGGTCTGAAACTCTCCTATGAAGTCATGACCTCCATCATTGTCATAGTCGTAGCACAGCACCTTTTGTAGGGACAACCGTTGTTAGGGACAACTGTTGCTAGGGACAACTCTTGCTAGGGACAACTGTTGCTGGGGACAACTGTTGCTAGGGACAACTGTTGCTGGGGACAAGTGTTACAAGGGACAACTGTTGCTGGGGACAACTGTGTTAGGGACAACTTTTAGGGTTGTTTTAAAGAGTTCTGTTCACTCCATCTGTGTGTGCAGCTGTGTGACGAGAGCAAGCAGGTTCAGTGTCCATAGTGGGGGGTTCAGTGTCCATAGTAAGAGTCTAAACAAAGAGAGCTTGCATTTTTTATTTGTAGAATATATCAGCTATGACATGGGATTTTATTGATCCCACTTTTATTGAAATCACCAACTATTAGCATGGACTACAGATATTTAGTAAAGCAAACTTTAAGGTGAAACTTGATATTCAAATGTTTAAAGGGAACTTTGATATTTGGATGTTACTAGTTATGACGTTTGGTTTGGACTAACCTTGATGTTTCTGTCCACATCTCCGTTGCACAGGGAAATGAGGGGCACAGTGAACGCCTTCCACACTGGGTCCAGAGTGTTCTTGATCACCTGCAGACACACAGCAAGACCACCTCTGACCACATGATACAGACATAGACATGTCTCTAAAGCCCTGGCCCTACTACAGAGTATGTTATATACTCTATAGAGAGGAGGGCTCTTCATACTGCAGAGTATTAGTTATATACTCTAGAGAGGAGGGGTCTTCCAACCCTGACTCAATTCACAATAGGCATTGCAAATAGCACATTATTGTGTGTGTGTGTGTGTGTGTGTGTGTGTGTGTGTGCGTGTGCGTGTGCGTGTGCGTGTGTGTGTGTGTGTGTGTGTGCATGCGTGCGTACCTCTGTTCTGTGTACCAACATCCACTTCCCATCCTCTCCTTGTTTGTGGAACTCCAGGTAGGGATCAGACTTCCCGAAAAAGTCCTGACAAAAGACAGAGCCTCATGTGTTCATCTTATAGTTAACAAGGTCATTATTCATGTACTAATTCTTACCTTTTTGTCCAGTTTTCTTCCACTCAGGCTGAGCGTGATGATCCTGTTATCAGACAGCTCCTGGGCCGTGATCTGGAGACCACATCCTCATTACATAATGATCATCAACCTCATCCTCATTAACATAATGATAATCAATCTCATCCTCATTACATAATGATCACCAACCTCGTCCTCATTACATAATGATCACCAACCTCATCCTCATTACATAATGATCACCAACCTCATCCTCATTACATAATGATCATCGACCTCATCCTCATTAGCATCAGCCTCATTATCTTCCACTTTATTGACGACATCATTAACATCATCCACATTCACATACTAATTGACTCAACCTCATTAACAGGTCTTCATTGACATAAACTTAATTAACAGCACCTCATTACCATACACATTCACACAACATTATTAACATCCTCCTCATTAACAACGTTCACATGCCGTCCTCGGCGGCGCCTCCATGTGCAGGAGCTGCTGAAAAGGACATTTAGGGGGTTGGACTGCTGTAGGGGGTTAAGGGGTGAGTGTTAGGGTTATAGGGTTTGGAGGTTAGTGATAAGGTTATGTTTAGAGGGTTTAGGGGATTAGTGTTAAGGTTAGGGTTAGAGGGATAGGGGGTTTGTGTTAGGATTAAGGTTAGAGGGTTAGGGGGTTAGTGTTAAGGTTAGGGTTAGAGGGTTAGGCGGTTAATGTTAAGGTTAGGGTTAGAGGGTTAGGGGATAAGTGTTAAGGTTAGGGTTAGAGGGATAGGGGGTTAGTGTTAAGGTTAGGGTTAGAGGGTTAGGGGATTAGTGTTAAGGTTAGGTTTAAGGGGCTAGGGTAAGAGGGGTAGGGGTTAGGGGTTAGGGCTTAGGGTTAAGGGGTTAGGGTTAGAGGGCTAGGGTTAGGGTTAAGGAGTAGACATACATACAGTAGACTCACCGTAATGGTTCCTTTGCCTGCTGGTTTCCCATTGGCTAAGACAAGAGGCCGGAGAAGTTTCTTATTGGACACAATCTGAGGGGGAGGAGTTGACATTTAACTGAGAAGCTTCTATGTTCCTGTTCAAAAACAGTCACTGAACTACGCTCACACAGAATAAACACGACAGCCATTTGACCCCACTAATAACCAGGCTACTCCACATCAGTACAGCTGAACAGGCTGGACGCACCACTCCCAGGGTGCAGACGAACTCTCCCAGGAAGTCATGTTCGTAGAGCTGCGATGCACACTTGTCTTCGTCAAACACAGCGAAGCGGAGCTTCTGCACCTCCTCAAAGTGGTAGTCCACCTGGAACTTCACCCCGAACACAGGGTTCAGGTTGTTTACTGCCGTTTCTGTCCTGCTGATCTGGGAGACAGAAGAGAGGGTTTTTTTTATGATTGTACTTACATATGACTATTTACATTTTACATTGAGGGTATTTAGCAGAGGCTTTAGTCCAAAGCGACTTAGTGAGTACATTTGTCATACATTTGTGGGGTTCGATATGTGGACAGTTGGAGGTGGGGATCGAACCGCCAACCCTCCGGTTAGTGGACGACCCGTTCTGAGTTACTGCTGCCCCGACGATGCATGAACTATGTCGCTCTAAACTACTTTATTACCTCATTACTTTAGTACACAGCCTGAAGGTCAACACAATGTCTTCAGTCAACCTTTCTGATGAGGCTGACTAACTACCCAGTACAGAGAGTACACAGTATAGAGTAGAGTACCCAATATAGAGTAGAGTACCCAGTATAGAGTAGAGTACCCAGTACAGAGCAGAGTACACAGTACAGAGTAGAGTGCACAGTACAAAGTAGCATAGTACAGAGTAGATAGAGTACCCAGAAACAGAGTAGACAGTATACAGTAGAGCTCACAATAGGGTAGAGTACTCAGTATGGAGTACACTAGAGTACACTAGAGTCTAAATTAAATGTTTTACTACTCTAAATATACTAGATCACCATGGCAACTGGTGTTAAATAAGGAAACACGCCAAACCAGCTGCAGTGGAGCAGTAAGGATGGATTATAACTAGTTAACTACTTATTATTTGTGAACTGACTAGTTAACCTGACTTATCATTGTTATTTGTTCACCTGACTAGCTAACTAGTTCTCTAGTCAGGCAAACTCGTTATGTACCATGAAAAGGGCTCGAGACATGATGAGCCAGAGCGAGAGAACGAGAGAGCGAGAGAGAGGGAGAGCAGTTCTTTTGTTTCCATCAAGGTTGCCATGGTAACAAGAAGCAAATTCACACTGAAGGCATGTGCCCTGCTGACCTACTGCCTCACACACACACTGCCTTATATACAAACATGCACGTACGCACAAACACGCACACTGTCTTATACACACACAGACACACACACACACACACACACACACACACACACACACACACACACACGCACACGCACATGCACAAATGTATTCTGCTGCAGCCTACTGTAAAAGCATCACTGTGAATACTATAAATGATAATGAAACTGCTCAGCAGACCAACCTTCACTAAATTAAAACCACATCAGCTTCCATTCTGGGATCAATCAAATGATGGGGCTGATTGTAAAACAAATACTGTTAAAACATCAGGATACTGATAAAACATCAGGATATTCAAAAAACGTCAGTATACTGCCAAAACATCAGGATGCTGTTAAACACACACACACATACACACACACACACATGCAAACGCAAACGCAAACGCAAACACACACACACACACACACACACACACACACACACACACACACACCTCGACCCAGTTGCTGTCCACCTCGTGGAACAGGACGCAGAAGGGGTCTGACTTGGAGGCCACGTCCCGGTCCAGCAGGTGGGCGGCCGTCACCGACAGCTCCACCCGGGTCACGCAGTGCTGGGGCCGCAGCCCACCCTGAGGGTAGGCCATCACCTGGAGCTCTGGTCACAGCACCAGGAGGGGGGAGAGAGTGACAGGGTGAGAGAGTTACAGGGTTAGGGTTTAAGAGGTTTGGAGAGTTAGGGTTAGAGGGTTAGAGGGATAAGGCTACAGAGGTAGATAGTAAGGGTAAGGGTTTAGAGAGTTGGGGTTACAGAGTTAGAGGGTTAGGGTTACTGGGTTAAGGTCAGAGGGTTAGGGTGACTGGGTTAGGTTCAAGGTCAGAGGGTTAGGGTGACTGGGTTAGGTTCAGGGTCAGAGGGTTAGGGTTACTGGGTTAGGGTCAGAGGGTTAGGGTGACTGGGTTAGGTTCAGGGTCAGAGGGTTAGGGTGACTGGGTTAGGTTCAGGGTCAGAGGGTTAGGGTGACTGGGTTAGGTTCAGGGTCAGAGGGTTAGGGTGACTGGGTTAGGTTCAGGGTCAGAGGGTTAGGGTTACTGGGTTAGGGTCAGAGGGTTAGGGTGACTGGGTTAGGTTCAGGGTCAGAGGGTTAGGGTGACTGGGTTAGGTTCAGGGTCAGAGGGTTAGGGTGACTGGGTTAGGTTCAGGGTCAGAGGGTTAGGGTTACTGGGTTAGGTTCAGGGTCAGAGGGTTAGGGTGACTGGGTTAGGGTCAGAGGGTTAGGGTGACTGGGTTAGGTTCAGGGTCAGAGAGGGTGGGTTAGATATTGTTAAAACAGTTGAACACTGATTGGCGACCACACAGCAACATTAGTGGTGAACAGGAGCCACGTTTCCATGCACACAGCGCTGGAAGGATGCTGCCTGTTGCTAAGAAACCAGCCTGTCATAACCACAGCACCTCACACTGTGCGTGCCCCTGGCGCTCTGTGCACGTGATGGCATGAGAATGTGTTCGCAGTGATGTTCAACAACAATCCTGTTCATGTATTAGATGTTTCTTTTAATAAGACCGCCTGGGGCCCTGTGGTTTAATGAAGCTTGTCATTCATGGCACTGTTCATTCAGTACCTTGTGCTGTGAGCTGCACAGCATTACCTTTGCATTATCCTGGCGTCAACCATTATCATCCTAGCATTTTCTTAGCATTATCCGAGCATTATCCAAACATCATCCTAGTATTAACTTAGCATTATCTTCACATTATCCAAAATTACACTTACCAATGCATCGCATTACCTAACAATTTCCTTCGCATTAAGATTGTGTTTCGTCGCATATACAAATAAAAGCTTATGTCTTATATCTAACCCTTAATACTAAATCACCACACCTCTAATACCTAGTCAGATGATTGTGTTTTGGCAGCAGTGGTCAGCAAACACTAGGGATGTTTTGGCTGTTGAAGTGACATCATGGAAACACCCACTGTATGGCCATGCTGTAACCTCACCACAACATCTGAGTTTGTTAAATGTTAACATGTTAACATGTGAATATGCTGATATGTTAAACCGATCTGAGGGGGCAGGGAATCTGCAAAATATGTTATGTAGTTAAAGGTGCTGTAGGTAAGATTTTAGAGCTATTATTTGAGTGTAGTTTGTCAGATCTGCCACAGACATGTCAGCTAGAAATGAGTGAAATGCCCTGTGAGAAAGCTCTGTTCTGCCTGCCTCTGAGACTCTTTAGATTTAAGAACGCTCCCAGCTAATTTCTGGCCAATCAGGGCATCTCTTCCCTGATTGATTGGGAACCCATCTTTCCTGTCAATCACAGGTGAATGCAACACTTCTCAACAGGAGAAATGTAGGGAGGGAGCAGAGAGGGAGGGGACCTTCTTTATTTTCGTAATAATTTATAAATCTCTCACCCTCTCTCTCGCCCTCTCTGAACTCTTACCTACAGCAGCTTTAATCATAATTACATGTTGTGTTAACTGATAATTAATTAAGTTAATTAATCCTTACAGTAATTTAAGTACAATTTAGTTAAGTATAACTATGTGTAGTAAATTAAGTTGAGCATAATTGAGTTAAGAACAATTCAATGTAAGATAAGTAGGCTTTGATTTATGTAGGCCTAAGGATAGGAAGTTAAGGATAATTAAGTATCGTTACATGAAACGCTACGTATAATGACATGTAGTGAGCTCATTATAATTCCAGCCAACCTGCCCTGTAGTCATCCTCTAACTGAAACCTTGTAAAGCCAGCAGAACGATGATTGAAGCCCCCCGGAGCGTCATAGTGTGAGCCCACGCACACGTGAAGCCCCTCAGACTCTTTTGATAGGCTCTCAATGACTGTCCATATCGATCTCATCCTGAACACACCGCGCAGTCTAGGTAACATGTTCGCTTGGAATAATTAACTGATTGATTCCCAGTGAATCTCAAACGGATGGTTATACTTGTAATGGGCCTAGCCGGAGCGCACATCATTATTATTATCAATTATTGACACGCATTGAACAAAAAAATGGTTTCATTTAACTAATGTCGACTTACCTTGATTACAAAAGGGTCCCCCAACTTCTCCTTTAAGTTTTCAACGTGTTTCTCACACCTTTTCTCAATAAAGAAGCGGACATGTAAGTTACTGTGGCCATTATTGTCCAAACTGTAGAAAACCAGAATAGTGGGAACATTTAAAGCATGACTGACCTCCTGTCCTCTTATGTCTCCACGGAGACTCTGGTGGGATGCGCTCCTCTTATTTCTCCACGGAGACTCTGGTGGGATGCGCTCCTCTGAGGCTCCACGGAGGTGATGGAGAGGTGCGCTCCTCTGAGGCTACACGAGGGTGATGGAGAGGTGCGATTGGTTGAGAGAAAAAGACTCCAGCCGTTATTCTTAATGACACCATGAGATGAGGTTATTAGCACATGGGCACTTAGTGCAGGCAATCGTTTCAGTGCATCGACGGGCACACCAGTCGTTATCTAGACGGGGAAATACGTGAAGTCGAATTAACATGACAGAGATGCGCTCATTACGTTTGGGTTCTTCGGGAAACACGAGGCTGCGCTGTGAGTGGTCTTCACTCGGAGCCCCTGGCGTCCTCTGCTGGCCACAATGGGTACAGCACTAAAGTACATTACAGTCCTACAAGTCCTAGTAGTATCGCATATTATAGTACATTATATTATAGTATATTATATATATTATAGTATAGTATATTATTTTATAGTATAGTAAAGTATATAATAGTATATTATAGTAGTAAAGGACATTTTAATATAGTCCCAGCAGTATAGCCTACAAATGTGTGTTATTAGGTGTAAAGTTCAATACATTTGAGAACGACATGAATCTAATTATTGGGCTTTTGGAATAACGGGCCTTCAGACCAATGGGCAACCCCCCTGCTGCCCGTCATAACATGTGCACAGGGGAGGCTGAAACACGAGTCCTCCATCATAACATGTGCTGAGGGGAGGGTAAAATACAAGTCCTCCGCCATAACATCTGCCGAGGGGAAATTAAAGACAATTGTAATTCCTGGGGCCATAAAATGACATGAAATTAAAAGCAGCAAATGAACTTCAGCTATTTAGATCGAGGTTTCCCTGGCTATAATGATACAGAGCTAGGTAGCTGTACTCACAATTTACCTGTTCACACTGGTGCACCAGGGCTATTCACAGTAGTGCAGCTGGTCACCCTGGTGGGCTGGGTTAAAACTGTCTCCACACCCTCATTTCAAAACATCAAGTGGATTCTGGTGGGTGTACATTCAGAGACCGCATGTCCCTCCCATTATACCTCCTAGGTCCCTGTGGTACCTCATTTGTATGTGTTTGTGTGTGTGTGTGTGTGTGTGTGTGTAGCACTATACTACAATACTACATCTGGGTTCAAGGTGGGAAGCTAACAAATGATGACTGAAGAGGTGTCTGTAGGTAACTCTTTATTTATGTACAGTTAGCTGAGGCTAGCTAGTAGCTGACAGTCTTGGGCGGCTTGGTCTCGTCCAGCTCTGCCTCCAGGTAGCGGAAACGACGGTGACGCCGCAGGATCTCGATGGCCCTCTGCTCCACGGAGGACGGGGTGATGCCCAGGTCCTCCAGCCCCGGCAGCCCGGGGTACTTCATGTCCGTCAGGTGGAACTAGGGACACACAGCTTAGCTTTACTGACTGTCAGCATCATGAGGAACACAGCTTAGCTTCACTGACCGTTAGCATGGTGAGGAACACAGCTTAGCTTCACTGACCATTAGCATGGTGAGGAACACAGCTTAGCTTCACTGACTGTTAGCATGGTGAGGAGCACAACTTAGCTTCACTGACCGTTAGCATGGTGAGGAACACAGCTTAGCTTCACTGACTGTTAGCATGGTGAGGAACACAGCTTAGCTTCACTGACCATTAGCATGGTGAGGAACACAGCTTAGCTTCACTGACTGTTAGTATGGTGAGGAACACAGCTTAGCTTCACTGACCGTTAGCATGGTGAGGAACACAGCTTAGCTTCACTGACTGTTAGCATGGTGAGGAACACAGCTTAGCTTCACTGACCGTTAGCATGGTGAAGAACACAGCTTAGCTTCACTGACTGTTAGCATGGTGAGGAACACAGCTTAGCTTCACTGACTGTTAGCATGGTGAGGAACACAGCTTAACTTCACTGACTGTTAGCATGGTGAGGAACACAGCTGGTGTCCATACTAGCGCTGAGAAGTGACAGGAGGCCGAGGTTCCTTACCCGGTCTACCTTGTCCGGTGTCGTCCACGGTTCAAACGGATTCATCGCAAAGAATCTAGCAGCCAAGCTGAAAAACAAACAGATTAATGTGAATTTGGGGAATATGGAGTATGATGGATGTTATATGTTATGTTATATATTCTACTGCTAGCTGCTATGCTCTACTACTAGCTACTATGCCCTATTACTAGCCACTATGCTCTACAACTAGCTACTATGCTCTACAACTAGCTACTATGCTCTACAACTAGCTGCTATGCTCTACAACTAGCTACTATGCTCTACAACTAGTTACTATGCTCTACAACTAGCCACTACGCTACACTATGCTGTACCGCTATGATGTACCACTAGCCAGTAGCCACTATGCTACACTATTAGCAACTATACTATGCTGTACCACTATGTTGTACTACTAGCCAGTAGCCAGTGTGCTGTACCACTAGCCACTATGTTGTACTACTAGCCAGTAGCCAGTGTGCTGTACCACTAGCCACTACGTTGTACTACTAGCCAGTAGCCAGTGTGCTGTACCACTAGCCATTATGTTGTACTACTAGCCAGTAGCCAGTGTGCTGTACCACTAGCCACTACGTTGTACTACTAGCCAGTAGCCAGTGTGCTGTACCACTAGCCACTATGTTTTACTACTAGCCAGTAGCCAGTGTGCTGTACCACTAGCCACTATGTTGTACTACTAGCCAGTAGCCAGTGTGCTGTACCACTAGCCATTATGTTGTATAACTAGCCAGTAGCCAGTGTGCAGGCTGTGTGTGAGGCGTACTGGTAGAAGGGGCGCGGCAGGGGGTAGGGGATGAAGGGCCGGTGGGCCACAGCGTAGATGTACTCCACCAGGTCATGGAGAAGGTAGCGGTTTGGGCTGCAGAACACAACAGACCCAAAACATCAGTCACGGTATGTCCAAACAGACACAACACACCCTGCAGAAATACACTCACTGAACATTCAGCCACTGGATCGGAAGTTCTGCTATAACATAGTAGGACTTCTGGCTCTGAGATTAGGGTAACCTTACAAGTGACAAGGTTAGGGTAACCCTAACAGGTGCCAGGGTTCAAGTAACCCTATCAGGTGACAGGGTTAGGGTAACCCTATCAGGTGACAGGGTTAGGGTAACCCTAACAGGTGACAGGGTTAGGGTAACCTTAACAGGTGACAGGGTTAGGGTAACCTTAACAGGTGACAGGGTTAGGGTAACCTTAACAGGTGACAGGGTTAGGGTAACCCTTCCAGGGGACAGGGTGAGGGTAACAGGGGACCTACCCAACCAGAGCATATGTCTTTCCGTTGGCCTCTGGGTCTTGGATGGTGTTTATGATTGCCTTGGCGACATCGACCACCTGGAGACCCAAAACACCTGGTTATCACCATGACAACAGTTACACCTGGTCTAGTCACCACCATGACGACATATACAGCTGGTTATCGCCATGACAACATAGATACACCTGGTTATCACCATGACATTCCACAAACTCTAAGCACAGTTGATGTTTTGATTGAAGGACACTCGGGACGGCGAGACAAGCCCTAAAGGTTACAGTCCGAATAGTTCCAGGGAAGATGTCTGCAGGGAGCTTCTCATGCAGCAGAACTTACATGGACAGGCTGCTTCTCGGTCTTCTTCCCCAAGGCGATGAGGGGCACGGCCCGCCCAAACCACCGCAGGTCTGGAGCAACACACAATCACACATCCATCACTCTGCTGGTGGTTAGGTCATAAACACTAGTGTTGCAGTGCACAGGACACAAAGTACAAAGCACTGTTTGTGTTCTATGACCATTTGAAGGACCCCCAGTGGTTCAAAACTGTGTGTCTTAGTGGAAATGAAGGGGGTCATGCTTCCCATGAGACAGCTCACACCGGTGCCACTATGACACTGTCTGGGGAGACCCCTGATATATAGCTGTAGATATAAATATAGACATACAGATGGATATGTACAGTAACTGCTACAGGGAGGTAGTGTCATAGCCTACTTGCGTAGTGGTTGAAGAAGCGGTCTTCTCTGCCGAACATCTCTGAGGGCTTCAGGATGACAGCTTCAGGAAACTCGTCCCTCACCGCTGCCTCACCTACAGCCTGCCAGTAGGAGGAGACAGCCTGATTAGTGCACCCATTTACCACAGGGACTGTGGACAGAGGCACAGCCTCACCCGGGCCCTCAATAGGTGAAACTATCAGAGAGGACACCAGGGTGAGCACCCTACTCTGGTGAAGAGTGGTAGGCTAAACAACGGTAGGCTTTCACTCGCACGTCCCTCACATACATAGAAGCACAGAGGCCTACCAAGTTCCTCAGGTATTTGGAGGGGACCGGCCTACCTTGTTCCTCAGGTACTTGGAGGGGCTCCTGATGTCTGCATTGAGGTGGGACATGTGGATGAACTTGCTGACCCCAGCTTCTCTGGCCGCCCTGGCGATCTGCTGGGGGATGGTGACAAACACGTCCTCGAAGCCATAGTTACTGGAAGAAATGCATGCAAGGTTAGAGTTCATCTGGTGCACCTGGCCTAGGGTAGAGGTCACCTGGTCTAAGTAAGAGGTCAGGTTACCTGGTCTAGGTTAGGGGTCACCTGGTCTAGGGTAGTGGTCACCTGGTCTAGGGTAGGGGTCACCTGGTCTAGGGTAGTGATCACCTGGTCTAAGTAAGAGGTCAGGTTACCTGGTCTCCCACTCCCTGCCCACCAGATTGATCACCACATTTGAGTGCTGCAAGGCCTGTTTGATGGAGTCTTTGTTCCTCGCATCCCATTCCTAAACACAACACATGATATCATCATATATATTATGCTACAGACACTAAACACAACACAGTACTATTTTAGATCATCATAACAGACAATAGCAAACAAAACAAAAAAAGCTTTGAGCTTATCTTTGAGGTTAAAATTTTAGATTAGCCCTAATTATTGTATTTGATTCATGAAGAAAGGCATTACAGAGATGTATTATTATATTGTTGTACAAGTAGTATAGTTTATTTAGCTATAGAGTCTTTACCATGAAAATGATCTGGCCGAGGTCTCCCATTGGACGAAGATACATGATATCATACTGGTCACAACGATGAGGGACCACGATCTGAGATCCCATACGGCCTGGAAAAGACGCACACTTCAATCTGTATTCACATAGCACAGGACATTAAGAGGTGCAGCACACAGGAGGATACCGCGTTGCTGTCATGTTTCAGAATGTCTACTTCGGGTTTGGTGCCGATAATGTGAGACGCTGAACAGAACCGTGCCAGGACTTTATCCTGCGGTACTCCTACCCAGTACTCGCCCATCAGCCTGTGGCCCTTATGGACAGTAGCAAAATAAACTCCAGCCTAATACCGCAGACTGCTCTGATTGGCTACCACCCCCAGGTGGTCAGCGGGGTTCTGATTGACTACCCCAGCCAGTTGGTCAGAGCTCTGATTGGCTGCCGCCCCAGGTGTGTTGAGTGTTTGCTCACCCAGGCGGTTGACGACATATCGGCCCAGGAAGCCGGTGGCTCCGAACACGGTGGCAGCTATTCCACTGGAGGAGGAGCGCCCGCCCTTCCCCCGCGGGACCACGGGCGCATGGAGCTTCCTGTGCTGCAGCACCGCCACGCAGCTCGCACCTGCAGCGTGCAGTCACATTGGAACATCAGCATTATAACATGTTAATAACATTTAAACACCTGTATATCCCATGTCAGTAATATTAAAACATGCACATTATAACGTGTTTAGATGCACCAGACACAGCATGTGAATAACATTAAAACATCTGAATCATAACATGTTTAGATGCACCTGCACACATCATGTCAATAGCATTAAAACATCTGCATTATAACCCTGTTTAGATGCACCTGCACACAGCATATTAATGACATGAAAACATCTGGATTATAACGTGTTTAGATGCACCCGCACACAGCATGTTAATCACTACAAGATCTGTATGTGTTTAGTTGTAACTACAGAGTACTGTGTGCACCTGCACAGTATGTTATCAATAGCATAGTATAAAATATCTGTCATGTTATGTGTTTGGTTGTACCGTTATCAATAACGTAGCATGAAAAAAATGACTAAACTAAATATTATTCTACAGGATTATCCCAATATCATTAACTTGCTGGGACAACACTGCAGCTACTGTTGTCACTCTGTCGTCAACATTAGCAGGACCTGCTAACAATGTCGTTCATAACGTAAATACAATACAAATACAATACAATACAATTACTATTTTCAATTAACATTACAAGTTACATTCTTTATTCATTATTATTTTTAGTCAGGAGCATTAGCACACATAGCTGGGCCGGCTAACAAGGTCACATAAGAGCAGCATGAATTTGGAATTTAGTCTGGTTCCACACTACAGTCAAACGTGAACTCTAATCCATTCTCCGTCAACAGAAATTAAAGCTTTTAAAAAAGAAATAACAATAAGACATAAAACCTTACTTGAGATTTTGGGAAGGACAGAACGGCTAACCAGCACCGTGGCCGCCATCTTCGCTCTACGGTGTCCGGGTGGGGACGCTCCGGTAGGCAGCCGATACGGGATAAACGGGCTGTGCTGTAACCTACTGCCTGCCCTAAGTGGCAACCCTAATACGGGGTCATTTTTGAGATTACCACTTTGAGTGGGAATTGCAATGGAGCAGACAATTGTCTGTAGAGTATTGACTAATGTGTTTGCATGTGAAGTAGAACCCTAAATAACACGATAGTGGCTACTGTGTTCGACTCCACCACTAAGGGGCCGAGTTTCATCCCAGTCTCAGCGTATTGTTTATTTGTGTTAAGGTACTTACACAAAATTGCACTTAATTTAAAGGGCAATAAAGAATCCTATTTTGGTTTTAGATCAATTACTTTTTGACTCCTTTAGATTAGAAGAAATTAGAAGGTAATAGTATGAACTTAATCTACCTAATTTCTGAGGTTTGGACAGTTCTGAGGACCTCCATCCACGTTGAGCTGGCTGTTTGCTGCTGTTGTGTCCATCTACTCTATTTTGACAGGTTATAGTAGGACTCCAGAAGGTTATGGGGTTGGGGGTGGCAGTAGCTCAGTGGATAGAGCAGTCAGCAGTTCAATCCCCTTCTCCAACTGTCCGCATGTCAAGTGTCGTTGAGCAAGACACTGAACCCCAATTGCTCCCAGGGTGCTGAACATAGCAGCCCACTGCTCCTATGTACCATATGAGGGGTCAAATGCAGCGAACACATTTCATCCCCATATCTACAAAATACTAAGACCAAAAGGTCCTCTCTTCTTATATTGAGACTCCACATGGTTCTATTGAGACTCCAGAAGGTTCTATTGAGGGTCCAGGAGGTTCCAGTAGGTTTTCACTGGGCCGTGTGGAGGAGGAGACTGGTGCACTGAGCATATGGTTGCCATGGATTCCAAACAGCATACTAACGATGCTTTATTGATGACATACAGGGAAAGACATATGGGACAAGTTGACTTTTTATTCAAATACAGACACACACACACAGACACACACACACACACACAGACACAGACACACACACACACACACGCACACGCACACGCACACGCACACGCACAGACACAGATCAGTAGTTGAAGTGTCTTCGAATCTCCTCTCTGAGTTTCTGGACCTCCTCCAGCAGCAAGTCGTTCACGGAGTTCTTCTCGATGAGGCTTTGGATCTCCATCTGAAGACAACACACACATCCACCGTCAGTACCAGCTCCTCCAGTCTCTCAAAACTCTGTCTTTAGTTGGATTTGAAGTCTAAGGTCAGACGAGCTCCAGTCTGGGAGAACGAGGATCTTCATTTTTTTTTGCTTCTTATTAGTTTCAACCAATCACTGGGCACCGACCTGTTAGTGTATACTGGGCACTGAGCACAAACCCAGCACCAATGAACTGTCAAATCATGTACAAATGTAAAACCCACACCATGTAGAACTAGACTTACTAAGACCCCCCTCTGAGAGCTGCAGAGGCTCCAGGCTCCGAGCTGTCTGCCTATAGAACACAGGAGGACTGCTGGATCCCAGGTTAGCCAAACTGTTGAGGCTGAGGTTTTGAGGTGGTTGTCATGGTGACAGGGTTGTGGGGTAGGGTTGATGTGGTTGTCATGGTGACGGGGTTGTGGGGGGGTAGGGGAGAGGTGGTTGTCATGGTGACAGGGTTGTGGGGTAGGGTTGATGTGGTTGTCATGGTGATGGGGTTGTGGGGGGTAGGGCTGAGGTGGTGGTCACGGTCATCTGAGCCTACTCACCAGTTGGACGTAAAACTGTCGAATCATCTCCACCTGGAGGTTCATGGTGTCCCGATGGCAGGTGTCCCTGGAGACAGACGAGTGGTGTCACCGTCACCACACCATTCACTAATGACGTCAACATCAGCCAGCCCTGAACCCTCCAGAGGGTTTCAGAGGGTGTTGAACGTATCCACTACTCAAACTTGGCGGTCCCAGCACTATTTATTGTTTCAGCGCACTGTGAAGCACCATTAGATGATTATCATGAGCAGTCACCATACCTGAACTCCTCCATGGCGTCATAGATCATGTTCTGGATGAAGTGGGTCTGGAGGGCCGTGAGGGGGGCTCCGCCCAGGGCACACACCCCCTCCAGCTGTGCAGCCGCACTGGAGGACAGCTCTGCTGGGCCTGGAGACACAAGACAACCATAGGTCAACGTGACCGCAAGGCCTCCAAACACCCTGCTGGGGATGGAGACAATCTCTCTGGTCAATCAGCTGTTCTCCTGTCACCTCGAGCAGTGGTGGGCGTGGCTGAGCGGTGGGAGGAGCCAACCCCAAGGGGGGCCTGAAGGCCATTGGCTCTCTGGAGGCTGGGCTCTGGAGTATAGACGGCTGGGGCTGGTTGGTTCTGATTGGTTGGCATCGTCTGTCCGGCCTCTGGACTGCTGCTGCTGCTGTTGTTCTGCACAGAGCACCCAGAACCACGTGTTCATCTGCCCAAATAAGGGTTTCATGTTCCACCATGCTCATGACAAGCCATGGACACTGGATAAAGAAGACGTGATGCTAGTGCTGCTGCTGATGCTAGTGAGGGCCCAGTAAGATGTTAGTGCTGGTATTGACTGAGAACCTGTTGGGAGTCCACTGGTTGGCCAGGGGAGGGCGGGGTCTCCTCCTCTCTGATTGGTGGAGGGGTCTGGAAGGACAGTGGGCTGAAACAGCGGTTTCCAGGGGTGCCCAGGGGTGTCTTGCGGGGGGGCAGCCCAGAGGAGAGTTCTAAAACAGAGATGTCAAACTGTCAATCACCCTGGAGCCACACACAGGAGATCATCAGACATTAGCAATGCTTTTCTAAAGCACACAATCTGATTCAACTTCAGCGAGACTACTTTCTATGGTGTTCCTATGTAGTTGTACCCTCTCGGACGGGAGAGAAGACATCCAGACTACTTCGGCCTCTGATCGGCTGCTGTTCCCCGTCTCTTGAAAACACATCGCCACCTGTTGCTATGGAGACAAAAACATCCAATCAGAGAGCACTGTTATTGTTAATCAAAGCAGTTGAGGAGGCAGTAGAACCCTACCGTTTCCCTTGGCAACCAGAGCATCCCCACTGGTTCTCAGAGATCTGGAGTCTGTAAAAGCAAATGGTGGCTTTAACACGCTGACCTCGTCTCCAGAGCACCAAGAGTACCAGACCAACATGGTGACCTGATCTCTGGTTAGGGTGGCTAACCTAGTAAGGGTACTAGTTAAGTGATGGACTACCTTCGTGTACAGGAGAGAACGCGTCCAGACTGCTGCGGCCAACGTTGTTGAATCTCCCAAGAGCAGCGGCTGCTTCAGGCTGGCTCTCCACACACGTGGCCCCTGCTGGACATTCAAACGGTGACATGTTGCTTTAAAAAAGGTGCTGAAGGTACGATTCAAAGGGCTACTATTTGAGTATAATCTGTTCGAAATAGGATCCTTCGGCCATTAGAGTTAGAAACGTGTGTGTGTGTGTGTGTGTGTGCGTGCGTGCGTGCGAGTGTGTGTGCCAACTTCTGCTCCTTCCAGTTCTCTCTGCTGAGGCTGTAGAGCTGAGCAGCTGCTTGGCGGCGGCCTACCTTCGCGAACAGGAGAGAACATGTCCAGGCTGGGGCGGCCTACGCTGCTGTTGAACTTCCCGGGTGCTGCAGCTGGTTCAGACTGGCTCTCCACGCAGGCACCCCCTGCTGGACACAACGCCAGAGTCACTACCGCTTGCGGTCTACAGACCTTCACTAACTTTGTCTTGTGGAGAATCACCGCCCATCATCTCAGTGCAGGGTTGGTCCACGGGGGTCCACTTCATTTCCCTCCATTTTTTCTTTTTTTTGGGGGGGGGGGGGGGGGGGGGGCTTTAAACATTTTAGTGTTGTTATTGTGAGCGTTCGATATGGCTGCGGTGACATACTGTAGGGTGTTAAAAGACTACAACATCAACACCTGTTTCAGCAGAGAAAAGTTGGTGCTACTGGGAACGGGGGAGAGATCCCAGAACAATCCCATCATGGAGCAACTTCTCTGTGAGATGGTTCCCCTTTTGTCAGCACATAGCAGGCAAATGAATCAAGACTTAATGCGGACTAGACGCCACAACCAACCAGTATTCTGCTCCTTTTTCTCCCCGCTGTGGGAGGCGGGGCCATGTCTTGGGGCGGAGTCAGATGGCCCACCCTGCAGTTTGCTGGAGATTCTTCTACTGCTAGAACCCTTGGAGGACTGGAGAGAGAACATTATTAAACCTGCACCCCCCTCTCTCTATATATCTCTCTGAACATTCTCTCAATATACAGAGAGAATATACTTACTTATATTATAGTATATATGGAACATTAACATGGACCACTGACACCCAGTTGGTAACATCCAAAACACTTTCACCAGTGGACCAGTGGCTCACCATTGTGTTACCTCATTCTACAACACGTTAACGATGGACTGCCACTTTACCATGCATATTATGGGATGGTACCTTGGTTGGCTTGCTGCTGGAGCTCTGGTAGCGTAGGCAGGTGACGGAGGTCTTGTGAGCCAGCATGACGCGGGTGGGGGTGCTGGGGTTCCTCAGGTCGTAGTGGTAGATCTTCCCCTGGGTGGAGCCCACCACCACCCCCGACCCATCAGGCGAGAAGTCCACCGCGGTCAACGGGGCCTCCACACGGATCACACGCAGGATGCTGGGAACACACGCACGAACACACACACACACACACAGTCAAAACACACACCTCAAGTTACACACACCTAGTTAGTTATACACATGTTAAATTACACAAACACACATGAAGTTACACACACATCAGCGTATGATATCTTATTTTTTTGTAGGGCGGCAGTAGCTCAGTGGGTGGAGCGGGTGGACAGAGCGGGTCGGCGGTTTGATCCCCTTGATCCCCCTCCTCCAACTGTCCACATATCGAAGCCTCACAGATGTACTGATTGTAAGTCGCTTTGGACAAAAGCGTCTTCTAAATTCCCCCTTTACCCTTTATTTCATGTTAAATTTTATCGTATCATATCTTATGTTATATCTCATGCTGTATCTTCATGTCACCAGGGAGGCTGAGGACATGGACCTACATCTTGCTCGCCGTGTCGTAGCAGATGATCTTCTTGTCTAGGCCGGCGGAGATGAAGAGCAGGTCGCTGGCAGGGGAGAAGGCCAGGCCGGAGCCAGGGGCCTTGTGGGCCCCGTCGAACACATGCAGCTCCTTCTGGGAGTTGGAGTCCCAGAGGGCCACCGTCCCTCCGTCAGACACGCTGCCCAACAGGGAGCGCTTCAGCGGGGACAGACGCAGGTCATGGATGGGCTGGAGGAGACACAGACACCCAGGTGATGAACTACAACTTTCAACACCCATAGGATACATGGAAAGAAAGTAATACACATTGACAATAAACAAGGATACAGGATGAAGCTTTAAGGGTGTAGAGGAAGTATGTGGCGAGAGCCCTCACCTGATTGGCTCCGTGGCCAAAGGGCTTGCTCGACAGGTTGGTGGTGAGGCTGTGGAGGATGAGCTCACCACTAGTGGAGCCCGACGCCACACAGCTGTCGTTGGAGTTGAAGGACACACAGGTCACCTCCTCTTTATGGTCCTGCGAGAGGGAGAGGGAGAGGGAGAGGGAGAGAGAGAGAGAGAGAGAGAGAGAGATTCATTTCACCGCTCAGTCCGAGAACACAAATGGCTGTGTTGTTAAGTAATGCCTGTTGGTGTGTAGTTACAGAGCTGTGTGTGTGTCCTTGCGGCATCAAATGAAATGATGACATCATCAATAGAGAGTGTCCAGCAGCCCTGCTGTACAGTTGGTGGACGTCGACGTACAGAGCAGCTGGTTTGTGACTGACCTTCAGGGACTGGTGGAGCCTCCTGTTCTTCAGGTCCCACAGGTTGACGGTGTGGTCCAGACCCCCGCTGAGCAGGTACTGGGAGGACGAGCTGAGGCACACACGTGTCTGCCTTTTCTGGAGCACACAGAACACACCCACAAGCAGGGACACTGAGCAGGGGAGCAAAACCTCAGGGTAACAGCCTTTATGGCTCTCTACCCACAGACAAACAGTAATATGGTACAGTTGTATTAAATCAGTGTGAGAACTAATACTGCTACCACGACAGTATTGAATATTGATAGTAATACAGTAAAAGAGTTTGGACATTCTTTATGAAACACCTTTCTGACCTCTGGTCAGTTAGAGTGCTACTATTAGAGCCTCACATTCACACATATGCAAATTCAGTGTAATGTACTTACCCCTTCACCCAACTCAATCACAGGGACAGGGGATGCCTTGAGGCTGGACACCACAAGCTTGTCTCCAACGCTGCTGGCACTGACTAAATACTGGTCTGGACATAGGTCAAGGCTAACAGCCCACACACACAGTGTTATCACAATTCCACCACAGGTGAAGGCTGAATGCAATGCTTTTCAATGATTCTGCCCCCAGTAGCAGACTAAAGTAGACCGAAACTAGCAGTTGTGTTTAGTTGACTTAGGGACTGATTATCAAACAGTTCAAAGCCTGGAGTACTTTAAGATTTACTTTACAGTTAAAATAGTTTAAAGAGACTGAAGTACACACAGAGTTTAGCGGTCTGAACTTCTTGATGTTTAAACAATGGGAGGGACTTTATAAGAGGGGTGGAGTCCTAGAGTCCTCCTCTGTGCTCTCCATCACCCACTGCTGTAGGAGGATACTGTTGGAACTCCAGCACACCTGGGAGACCGGGTGAGTCGCGCTGTGGGGGAGGAACTGCTCACACGTGGTCATGGAAACAGAGTCCCAGATCTTTATACAGTCTCCTGATGAGACCAGCCGCACCTCCTCCATGGCTCTACACACGCACGCACACACGCACACACCAAGGAGTGTTGGGTCACAAACGGGGCTAGGCTGCTGTTTTTGATGACACGTTTAAACACATTACTGCAACAAGACAGACTACATTTCACGGTTGAAAGAAGTGAACCAACAGTAAATGTAACATAATTAAGAACAATCGATGTAATTAAAACTTTGAAATTTAAACAAACTTCATGCATACTCAACAGTACAAAATTATACGTGAACGATACATGAGGATAAGACAGCACAGCATCTAGTGAGTCCTGAGGCCCTCAAAACAAGCCGAGGTGTTGGTGAAGTTGGCTGACGTTAACCAAGATCTTCTAGTTCCATTATAAAGTCACATTACGGTGTAAAACAAACTCAACAACGAGTATAACAAACACCATGCCAGAGAATGAAAGTTAACTGGGTAGTCATGAAGGAATAATAACTTTACATACAAATTAAGAAGAGAAATCCTCCGGTGGAAAAGTGTTGTGGTGTCCCTGCGCGCCTGTTCTCCACTACGGCAGTCGAGAGGGACAAAAGGGCGTTTTTGTTTTGTTTTGTTTTTTGCACCTTTAGATAAACACAAACAGATCACCCTGTTCAATCACTTTGTGTATAAATAAAATATTAGTGGTGTCACTTTTTAAATAATGATACGCACTTTTAACTAATATGTCCTTATATAATGGATTCCACAACGCCCCTCCCTGGAGTGCACTATTACAGCTCTCCACCAGGAAGCACTGTGCTCCCATTTGCAGGTTGAGACGAATCGCCCAGCCAGTGAGCGAAGAAGTCCGCGGTAAACAAGACGTGATGCTGCATGGCTCACATCTCATACATCACTTCGTTTGGTCCTTTACACCCCGGAGAAAAATACGACACACTATCTTAGGCTCTCTCTATAACGCTGGTTACTATCTGTCGGCCAACAGACCTCCATGTAGAGGAATAACCTCCGGAAATCATCACATGTCAAAGAGGGATAAAGCGGGGAAAAAGGTGAATGGCCCTTTTTATGGTAATTTGTGACATTTACACGGAGCTAATTCTAATTATTATTATCGTCTTCGTAGGGCAAAAATGGAAAGAATATACCGTGTACTACGGAGACGGCGGCGGCTCCCATCCTCCCGGTTCCGGTGACCCGGGACAGGACCGGAGCGGTCACGGTGTCGGTGCACGCGAAGCCGGGGGCCAAACAGAACGCTGTAACAGGTTGGTACTGAACACACGGCATGGGTACAGATACAGATAATCTATACAACGGACATAGGTCCTTAAGGAGCAGGTAGGGGTTAGTCAGTACAGAGACAGGTCATACAGGAGTAGGTAGGGGATAGACAGTACAGAGACAGGCCATTAAGAAGCAGGTAGGTGTTAGACAGTACAGAGACAGATCATAAAGGAGCAGGTAGGGGTAAGACAGTACAGAGACAGGTCATAAAGGAGCAGGTAGGGGTTAGACAGTACAGAGACAGGTCATTAAGGAACAGATAGGGGCTAGACAGCACAAACAGTTCATTAAGGAGCAAGTAGGGGCTAGACAGTACAGAGAGGTCATTAAGGAGCAGCCCCCCCCCCCAGTAGCTCTTTATAACCAATAGTAATTGATTATGTTCTGTCTCAAGACGTGTCTTCAGAAGCTGTGGGTGTTGCCATAGCAGCCGCGCCGACGGACGGTGAGGCCAACGCAGAGCTGCTGCGGTACCTGGCCCAGGTGCTGCAGCTGAAGAAGAGCCAGCTCACCCTGGACAAGGTTCCTCCGCCGTCCGCACACACTCCATTTGGATAGTCCTCAGTCACAGGACTGTCAACACAATATACGTGTATCCTGCAATACGGACATTATACATTGATATGTATAATGTCTATTGCAGGATACACAGGAACCTTTAGTTACTTATGTTTAGCTAATTGTCAATGTGTATTTTCAAACTCCATTTAACATTTTCTCTGAGAGTTAAGCTTGTTGGGGTTCCTGGTAAGGACAAAGATAAGCTAGTGATGGCTGGTGCTAAATGGTGAGGATTAGAGGGAATTGTGAGGTGGTGGCATAGAGGGGTGTGTTTCCAGGACGCTGGACTACACAGTTCAAGGCTTCTTGAGGTGTCAAAGGTGGACCTAACTTAATGAAACACCAGTGAAGGAAGGTGCCCACTTGATAACCCCAATGACGTGACAATGATAATACCACTGTTGGCTAGGCCATGGGTGAATGGTGCCACCTGAGGAATGCAGCGTAGATTTATGATGGCATAGCCTGAAGTTTGCTATGGTGTTGCACCTAATGGTGGTTATATCACTCGTGTTGTGCTTGGTCTTATTTGAGCTGGCCTTCTACATGCCTTTACCTTGGATGACAGCACAAGGGATAGTAACATCTTGTCCTGTGTATTAATGTTTAATGTCCTGTTTGACAATCAAGTACATATTACTCCCAGGGCTCCAGATCCAGGAACAAGGTTGTCACCGTGGGGACATCACTGAGTCCTGAGGAGGTGCTTGACCGGCTGAAGCAGGCTGCAAACTGACAACCCCCCCCAACCCATGCTGCCATGGACACCAAAAAGCAGGATTCACATATTACAAGTTGGATAATTACCTGCAATAAAGACATACCAGTAGTTTGCTACAAGACGGCTCACCGTCACTCTTTATTTACAAACTTTACAAAGAAACAATCAAGAAATGTAGACTGCAACTAGTGACCAATTTTCACTTTTCTTGGCAGAGAAGACTGGGCGTAGAAGTGATGGACTGCCCCATCAAGCCTGAGGAGGAACAGTTAGAAATGGAGATGCTTTGTCAGACAGCTTGTAGATTTGTTTCTGAATGCTTGATTTTCAGCCCAGATTGCATGCAAGGAAACTGCTAAAGATACATTTGTTCATCAAATGATACACAAGGGAATTATATATTCATGGAGCCAGGAACTATTTCCCAAAGTCAAATTGATTCACGGCTCTAGAAACAAACTAAAATAAATGTTTGAGAGCAACAGGGATTGAGAGAAATTATGAATCCTTCAAACACGGGAAAAGCTCTCAGTTTATCTTCCTGTACTATCAATGACCCTGGTTACAGACCAACCATGGTCACTTTCGATACAGGGGAACCACACTCTGCTTAAAGTTACCTGCTGCTCTGCAGAACCAGGGGCCCAGATATGGAGCCCTTCAGAGCCCCAGAATCCCCCGTCCTGGCTGGAACAAACACTAGCATGAGATACAACATTTGGAATACAACCCTCAACAGGTAGACAGGTAGCCAACAAATAGCTCCAGCCTCAAAACTTGCAGAAGTTAAAGTGGTATAAATTTGTTTGTGCCGACTGTCGAGACACCAGAGCACAAACCAGTAAGTCCTGAATTTTAAGTACATTTTGTGTCCTGAAAATGGGTTGGCACATTCAGCCAAGCCAGTGTATACAAAACTGCTGAGGATAAGATGGTCTACTAAAATTATATTCAGTCCATGAAACCATAAACAAAGTTAAAATGTTTGAGAGCAACAGGGATTGAGAGGAATTATGAATCCTTCAAACACGGGAAAAGCTCTCAGTTTATCTTCCTGTACTATCAATGACCCTGGCTACAGACCAACCATGGTCACTTTCGATACAGGGGAACCAAACGCAGCTCACTGTTACCTGCTGCTCTGCAGAGCAAGGGGGCTCCAACATGAAGCCCTGCTGAGCTCAAGACTGCTTCACCCGGACACACCCCCGCCTGGCTGGAACAAACACGAGCATGAGATTCAACATTTGGACTACAACACTCAACAGATAGATAGGTGGCCAACAAAACCAGCCTCAAAACCTCAAGAGATTAAATTTGTATAAGTCTTGTTTGTGCCCTGAGACACCAGTAAGCAAGTCCTTAATTTGAAGTACATTTTGTGTCCTGAAAAAGGGTTGGCACATTCAGCCAGGACAGTATACAAAACTGTTTAGGATAAGATGGTCCACTAAATTAATTATATTCAGTCCATGATACCTTGAACAAACTAAATGTTTGAGAGCAACAGGGATTGAGAGGAATTTTGAATCCTTCAAACACGGGAAAAGCTCTCAGTTTATCTTCCTGTACTATCAATGACCCTGGCTACAGACCAACCATGGTCACTTTCGATACAGGGGAACCAAACGCAGCTCACTGTTACCTGCTGCTCTGCAGAACCAGAGGCCCCAACATGTAGCCCGGCTGAACCCGGCACTGCTACACCCTGACCCGCACACCACCGCCTGGCTGGAACACACACCAGCAGGAGACACTTTAAGATGACATCATTTCAGCAACACACTATTGAAAACATACCAATGAACCAAGTGACAAATGGCATACATATACATTCCTGAGGTTGAAAACCCACAAGTTGAGAACCACTGATATTAGTTAGGCCAACAGAGTCTAACGGCTGGATCCAGATTGCAGATAATGTAGCCATCCGTTAGGAGAATGCAATTAACTAGCTTAGCATGCTACTGCAGTCATGCTTTGAGGGTCTACCACAGCATGCTACTGTGCAGTAGTACACCAACAGCGTATACAAAATTGGCCAGCAAACTGTAAATGTCACCAATTCAATCAAGTGATGCAGAATGCACTAATCCTGAGGACAGAGGGCTACAAAACCCTTTTAAATACTCATCGAAATGACGAAAGTAAATGTTTGAGAGCAACAGGGATTGAGAGGAATTATGAATCCTTCAAACACGGGAAAAGCTCTCAGTTTATCTTCCTGTACTATCAATGACCCTGGTTACAGACCAACCATGGTCACTTTCGATACAGGGGAACCAAACACAGCTCACGGTTACCTGCTGCTCTGCAGAACCAGGGGCCCCAACATGGAGCCCTGCTGAGCCCCAGACTGCTTCACCCTGACCCACACACCAACACCTGGATGGAACAAAACCCAACATGAGATACAGCACTTGTGTTTTTTTTCAAATCCTTAACAGAATAACCACAGCTGTAGGAGCTTTATGGTAGTGCAATAGTGTAGCATGCTACAATAGCCATGTTTTAAGGAACTGATGGTTGGTCAGCAAACCTCCAAGCATTAAATAAATTGAATAGGAGTAAGTAGTTTGCCTTGATACACCAGCAGGCCAATTTTTAGAACTTGATAAATTACTTGTGTCCTTATAAAACTGATTCTACACATTCAGCCAGGGCCGCACGTGTACAAAACTGCTTGGGATTAAAATAACTCAAGGACACATTAAGATTGCCTTCTTTATCGAGTCAATGAACTCTAGAGGATATTAAAGACTCAAGAAATCAAATGTTTGAGAGCAACAGGGATTGAGAGGAATTATTAATCCTTCAAACACGGGAAAAGCTCTCAGTTTATCTTCCTGTACTATCAATGACCCTGGCTACAAACCAACCATGGTCACTTTCGATACAGGGGAACCACACTCTGCTTAAAGTTACCTGCTGCTCTGCAGAACCAGAGGCCCAAACATGGAGCCCTGCTGAGACCCAGATTGCTTCATCTTGACCCGCACACCACCGCCTGGCTGGAACCAAAATCTAGCATGAGATACTTGATTTTCCTTAATACTTAATAGCCATGACTGAAGGAGTTTTATGGTAGTGCAATGCGAAATGAAGAAAGCAAATGTTTGAGAGCAACAGGGATTGAGAGGAATTATTAATCCTTCAAACACGGGAAAAGCTCTCAGTTTATCTTCCTGTACTATCAATGACCCTGGCTACAAACCAACCATGGTCACTTTCGATACAGGGGAACCACACTCAGCTCAATGTTACCTGCTGCTCTGCAGAACCAGGGCCACCACGTGGAAGGACCAGCGACAGTTCTCTGGTGTCATAGCGTCAATAGTTCAAACTACTTCTTGGGTTTATGTTCCTCACGCTTCATCTTTAAGATCTGACGATGGTTCAACTGTTCCTGCAAAGACAGATCATAATCACTTTTATTTAAACCAAGTTAAAAGGTCGTTTCTTGTACAGAGCATGAATCTCATCTCATACATATTTATATTATATTTCATTGCACTACCTCCTTAGCCATATTTGCATCTATTATTGTACATCTTTTTAAAATGTCTATTTTTCTGGTCTTGTTTTTGTTTCTTTGGTTTTTCTGTGTGCACTAGCTATGCGGGAGCACCTTTTCAAATTTCATTGTACACCGTATGACAATAAAGACTATTCTATTCTAATACATACGTCTTCAAGATCAATGGTTTTAAAGGGCAACATGTGACTATGTTAGCATTGGAACATTTGATGCACTTTGGAGTGGAAAAAATCCCTGACATGCACGTTAAGATGCACACACATCCAATGTAGTTACAGAACCTCCAAGAAAACAGCCACTAAATGAGGAGCTTCACATTCACCCCGACAATACTCAGCCTCCAGAATAACACGCAGCCGATACGTTAACAAACGGACCATGTTGTATTTTAAAGTCATGTTATAGACGAGGATTACCAGAGATTGAGAAGGCAGATCGTTAGCTCCACTGGTCGCCATGCTGCACCTGAAGGACGACGACTGAACAGCCTCTTGTAGGAATCGTCCAAGATGAATCATGGTGCCCCCTGCAGGCCGGAGACTATATGACAAGATGAGCCAACCGGTCGCGCTCCTGCACTTCCACTTCGGGTTCGTGGCTGCAGTTCGCCATTGGTCCACCGAGCTGCCCGTCCCGCCTACCGAGTCGTGTCAACATCAATCACAACTCAAGCCCCTCGCTGATTGGCTCCGGCCTGCCCAAAAGGTTAAGGTGTCTGGAGGGCTTGTACAGCGTAAGTCAAGACTGACATAACATAACTTAAAAAATACACAAAACTGACCCAAACACAAAACACAAAACATGTTTTAATATTTTCCCGATGATTCTTATGTGCCACATTTGCTCGGCTCCAGATAAGTTAATATGTTATAAGTTGTGACCACAGCCTGCATAGTTTGTGTAACCGTGAGGGGCAACGTTGGACATGTGGTGCCTACTGTGACTGCTCACACTCCCGCTAATGCACCAAAAACAGGTATTTCTAATCCACATCGACACTTTGCAGCTCGATGTCATTTGTTTTTTGTATTCTACGTTGTGCCGCCCTACACCTTGTATAACGTGTACTATCTGACTTCCCGGGGTTTGACCCGACAAAAGCACGTCGGGACCTATGGTCGGGACGCTAAAGTGTCCCGGGTTTCAAGATACAATATAACACAGCCCTGCCACAGCGCCAGCATATCCTACATTATCTTATTATAGCACAAAAGTCAAAGTATATAGCGAGTTTTCGTGGGTGTGCGTTTGTGTCTGCAATTGTTGTCAGTGAGCCGTGGCTGCGCTCATTGACATGTTCTTTCACACACATACACACTTTACTTCTTTGTTTCAAATCAATAAATGCTGCCTATGATTAGGCCTGTTCACCATCACATTGCGGTCTTGATTATTCCCATTTTCTAAGTTCGACATTCATTCAAGTAATGGGACGCGTGTATGCGCGCACGCGCAGTATGGTCACGTGCAAACTGTCCCGGTTTTCGGTTCGAGAAATCTGGTCACCCTAACCATATCTATGACCCTAACTATGACTTTAAGGACTTGGGTCATCTACAGCTCTTTTGTCTTCCTTTGGCCTCTGTAGAGCGCTGTGGCAGAGACAGCTTCACCAGAGACAGAGCTTCACCGGAGACGGCTTCACCAGAGACAGAGCTTCACCAGAGACAGAGCTTCACCAGAGACATAGCTTCACCAGAGAGGAGATTCACTAGAGGAGGAGCTCACAGTACACTAACACGCAGGTCATCACCATGGTGTTCAGGATGGCCCTCACCTTGGTCCGCCAGTAAGTGGAGATGCAGGTCTGATGGGTTTTGTGTCCATGTGTTGCAGAGCTTCAGCCGCGCTGTACCCTTACTACGGCTGGGGGGCTCACAAGTCACCGTTTACTCTCTCTTCATTGTGATTTTAACAGTGGATGCGGTACACTGAGCACAGTGTTGTGTTTTATAAATGTGTTCGTGCAGACAGTCTCCATGTTATCTGGTGGAGTCGCCTATTTTTAGTGGCACCACCAACAGTCTTAATGGGCACATCTAAATGTCACAGTTCACACTAAGCCTCCATCTGGCCCCTTTGGCTTTATCTTCATGGTTGTCTAGGTATTTAGGATCATTCATTATACTGTATCCACTCAAAAGATACAGTATAATGGAAAAGATATGCATTTGGGTTTTACATAACTAAACTTTGTCCTGCTGGTGTGTTTTACCGCAGTGGGGAAACACAGTTCAACAAAGACGGCCTCTTGCAAGGTATGTAGCTCTCTTTGGCAAACTGTTTGGACAAAACAACCAGAACTATCATGTTATGACCACGGTTCTGACCTGTGGTACCATGTGTCCCACCAGGGCAGGCCATAGACCCGCCTCTGTCCGAGGTCGGGTTGGGACAGGCGGAGGCAGTGGGCCGTTACCTGAGAGATGTTCGCTTCACTAACGTGTTTGTCAGTGACATGTTGCGGGCCCGTCAGGTGGGATTCTATCTATAGTATTAGAAACATAGTAATAGAAATGTATTCATTCACTTGTTAATACATTTGCTCAGTTGTTTTTATCCAAGGGGACCTCCATTGTATTAAAAACCAGCGTGATGTGAAAGGACAACTCATAGCATTGTACTGAATATGTCTCTATTACGTGTTTAAAGATGGATAAACTGTGTTTGCTCAGACAGCTGAAGCCATCCTGAAACACAACAGCAGCAGTGGTGGCCTGGAGATGGTGTGCAACCCTTTACTGAAGGAAAAGGTACGGTATGTTCCTGTTCCACTCTTCCTGTCTTTATGGACACGTTATTCTCTATCTGTGGAGCGTGTGTGGATGATGGCTGGTCTGAGCAGCCGGTTTAAGCTGGCCCCAGTCAGACTGACTGTGCTCTGGGGCTGGTGAGGCTGCACACCTGTTGTACATTGCACATCAGGTGCTGTCAGACCTGGCAGCATGCCACACCTGCTATATACATCATTGTACTCAAACTCTGCAACAAACTGCATTCCACATCACCACCCTGTGTACTGGTGACGGAGGAGCGCAGTGAAGCCACCTAGCAGGTGTGCAACAATTGCTACAATCAATGAGATTCATGTACCAATATATATATATATATGTATAGTTGACATGCTGTGATGTGTGGGTGCAGAGTTTCGGGGAGGCGGAGGGCCAGCCTGTGAAGGCGTACCGGGCGATGGCTGCGGCAGCCGGCAAGGCAGTGAAGGACTTTGTGCCACCAGGGGGCGAGAGTGAGCAGCAGGTGAGTAGAGGAGTAGATTTAAAACATAGTTTAGATTATATGTTTTATAGAAATAATGGATTAGTTTCGGGTCTGGCTCTGGGCTACAGGTATCCGTTTTCAGCAGCAAAGTATTGTTAGTTTTTGTTAACGGTAGTATTGATTTGTAATCATTTAGGAGCAACTGGATTAATGCAAAAAACAGTAACACAAATGTAAGTGTATTACTCCTCAATAAGTGTCCTCAATAAACACACAGACACACACTAACACACACTCACCGGTCTGAATCGAGACATGTTAATTCCGCTGCAGTTCTGTATCATGACCACTAGGGGTCAGAGTAAGCATCTCCTCGCCATCTAACGGTTAGATTCCAGAAGGATGCTCGTTCCTCTCCCCTCTCTCAACCTGACCCCGAGACACGAGTTGGTTTGCGTGGGTTTGAAGACGAGGTTGATCAAAGTACACCTCATTCTTCCACACAATGTTCAATGTACTGGCTTGCGATTAACAAGTCAGCCTCTCTTTAATTCTGGCCCTTTGTTGATGTTCGTGCTGAGGGAACAGCGTGGGTGACTGAGCGTGCGGGGGTCACCGAGTGGTGCAAACCAGAGCGAACCTGTTTGTTGTTTTGTATTCGTCCATTGGAAGGTCTTAGTCGGTGAATCCACGTGACCGGTTCACCGTCACGATGACGACCCAGAACCTGCCTTTGTTTTCCATCTCGTCTATTTCTGGATCTCTGGAAATGTGGATGGGGGGAAAAGGGGAGGGTAGTTTGTTGTGTCTAGAGTCGTCACCAAACTGAAGTACACTCATCCTGTTGATTTGAAAGAGAAAAAAAAAGCTGTTGTTTTTTTCAGTGATTTTCTTCAGTTGTTTTCGTGACCCCTGCAGCTAAATAACACTTTTGTGTTTCAAAGTTTAAGTGTCCGTTTTCAGCAGCTTTTTCCATCCAAGCCAAGTTGTGTTTTCCCCCATTGTAACGCCTGCCTTCTCTCAAGACACCCAGTCTCAAGACGCCCAGAACGAGCATCGAGAGAACATGAGCTGTGTCAGGTGTGGGTGGATGCGGTCGGGGTGCTGAGGTGCTGATGTTCTGATGTCCCCCCCCACCCCACCCCTCGCTGCTCGTCTCCTTCAGGTGACGGAGCGCTTCAAGACCTTCCTCCAGTCCATGCTGCACCGCACCGACGTCGACCACTGGCTCGACCGCCCGGAGCCGGCCTCCTGCGCTCCGGAACCGGCGGCAGGGGGCGGGGGGGCGGACGACGGGAGCCTGCCGGTCCACGCCCTGCTGGTGGGTCACGGCGCCTACATCCGGGTGGCGGTGCACCACCTGCTGCGGGAGCTGGGCTGCGTGCCGCCGGCGGGCTGCGACGAGGCCCGCATGCTGTCCCTGAGCCCCAACACGGGCGTGTCGCGCTTCGCCCTCACGCTCGCCAGGGACCAGGAGGCCCTCGCCGTGAGGCAGGTCCAGGCAGTGTTCGTACACAGAGCGGACCATCTCAAAAAACAGTGTGGGGAGGGGGGGTCAGCTTAATGTGGAGCAAACTACTTCACATAACTGAGGGGGGTCTAAAATGATGATTTGGATTATTCATTGCTGTAGGGATGTGTAGAACAGAATTTCAACTAATATGACATAACAAATAATTCCCTTTTAATACTGCATTGCAGTTACTTGCTTGGCCTGTTTTATCTGATCAGTTGTCCATAGTTAAAAGTGAACAATGATGATGTTGGATACACTTGAATGCAATACACTTGTATTTGTATGTTTTTTGTTCAATAGCACCTTGCCCAGGTGTTGCAGTGTGTGTGTGCTTCTGGAGTGAGCGGAAGTGTGTGACGTGTGTTTCATCACAGCCAGCTCTCAGCCTCACGTTGGAGCAGCCTGGCTGTTCATTCACCTAAATGTGCGCACTTGTCCTGTAATGAGCTTCTCAGGCTATATCAGGCCTGTCTGGGGTTACAGAGTGTTGACTCCCGAGGGAATCAGTGACTCTCATTGTTGTTAATTAACACTAGGGCTGCATGCGGACCCACTCTTCATCCACACTGTTTCAGCGTGTGATGATGAGGATGGTGAGGAGCGACATCACGCTCTGCTGCTGGTTTAGATCTTCATTATCAGGTTGTTTGACCGTTTTTCTTGAAATGAAAAATCAGAGGAAGAGGGAAAGTACCGTCAACACAGAACCCGAGCCACGTTGTCTGGTCTTCAAGCTTTGAGACCTGTTCCGCTTAAACCTTTCTCACACTGACAAAAACCTGTTAATTGGCTTCTAATTGATATTGATGTTATTTATGGTTATCAAGGTATGCATTAATGTTCAGAAAAGTAGCTTCCATGAAGTCCATTGCAATCTCACATGCAAGACACTGTGTAGATGTGACTGCGTTACGCTGTTCTCACATCAAGGACCACATTGGAAAGAACGGTCTTATCCTCTGGCCCTTCGTATTGGTACTTTGTGTCCTAAGTGATTTGGCAGTCTGTATGTACAGGGTCACAAATATGTCTGATATCTGTACTGCTGCAGTATTCTATCAAAGGGAACATCACCACTGCATGGGACCGGTGTTCCATGACTAGATCACATGCTGTTTACCAGTTACATAAGAGCATGTCCCCGAAGCAAAGTCTCGTGGGGCAACCACGACCATTCGCCAGGTTCTAGAACAGGAGATCAACACAGTTCATGTCTGAAATGCATATGGATATTTCATGGATTGGTATCACGCGCAACATGATTTATATTCATCACTATTTGGCAGCAAAGTGCTTGGGAGGAACCAGCCAGGGTAAGCTGGTTTTTAAAGTATGAAACGCTCCCTTCAGGCCTCAAAAGCCACTCCCCAAAACACTTGACTGGCTCACTAGCTTTAGCAACAGGTCTGCTACCATTGAGGAAGACTCTGGTCATGCTTACAGGTTAGTGAGGCCAATCATTTAATTTGGGCTGAAGGAATTGATTGGAGGGCTTATTAGAGGCCTGCCACAGAGACTGGATTGTGTTCTTTTTCGGTCTGAAAGTTTGATTCATTGATTGCTGTCGGCATTTCACCAAATGTGCCAAAAAATGCTTCTAAAATAATAGGCCTACCATAACTTTTAAGAAAAGCTCAAAGGTGCTTTTTAGGTCAGACTTAAGAGCATTTTGTTGTCATTTGTTGTAAGTGCCATAGCATCCTACAGCTATCAGTGAGTGAAAGTCTCTGAGAATATCAGTAATGTCTGGTTGGTGCACCTGCCTCAGTGTGAGACCGTTTAGAGTCAGACTGCCAGGAGGAACGGAGGAAGGGGCATATTTTATGGGTTGTTTATTTTTTTATTCTTTCTTTTTTTTCTGCTGTCTCTCTTTACAGCTTACAAATGTTTCCTACGGTAGCTTCAATATCTTTTAAGGTATCTTTAATATCTTTCAAATAATTACAATGTTGTCATTAGTAATGAATTAACCAGCTAATCACTTGATGAATGAAGAACATAAAAAAACATAAAATAAGAGTCTGTGAGTGAATATGTTTTTAATAAATAATGTGTCCCTCTAGTCCCTGTGGTGACCGGCACCTTCCCCTTGAACCTGGGACCAGAACATGGACCCACAAGTCCATGTTGAGTCCAGATTGCCAAAAGCATTATCTCTCATTTATCTCAAAACAAACACAATGCTGCTCTGGCTAACATTTACAAGTGAAGTTGGCTTTAATGGCTTGAACTAACCAACAAACAAATCATGGCTCACCAATGGCTTCCTAGTGATCACTTCTTACATTGCTAACATTTGAACCTACTCGTGTATTATGTAACTATGAGGTTGACATACTGTTTAAATTCTAATAAATAGAGGGATTGTCGATACATCATCCTTCATTTTTTCTACGTACAAATATGCATAATTTCTAACCGTTTACATATTTTTAAACAGGCACTGCCGCATCTGCACTGGGCTAACTCGGTTGAACATTTAACTTGTAGGTGAAAGGACGGCTCAGTTAAAACACGAGTACGCAAAGTCACCCTCGGCCTTCATAAGCTCCTCATCGACCCTCTCCTGAACAACAATGACATAAGTCCTTGGTGGAGGGACGTGATCAGGATGTCACCGTGTTGTCCATATATACTGAACCCTAGATGATTATGCTTTCTCTGACCTTAAGCCCACAGTTCCAATGCTAACATTTCAAAGTGCATCAAACTTTCTGTGGGCCAAGAATCCAAGGGACTCCAGGTGGGAATCCACCGACGGGCCCATGTTATTGTGGAGATCATTTTGGGCCTGTTCTGGTTGTGACACCGGTTAAAACTTTACTTTCCCCAGTTCCAAACACGCGGGTCTTGCATGCTGCAGTGATTTTGCACAGTCCAGGTAACCCAGGAACCTCCCCCGTCTGGATGCTCCACTGCCGGTCTGGAGGGTTCAGCCTCCAGACCTAGTCCTGGTCGGCCCGCTCCGCGATGCTGGTCTTGATGGGACTGACGGGGCGGGTGGAATGCAGGACCTTAAGGGGGTCGTGGCAGGAGGTAATGGTCTCCTTGGAAACGGCGCCAGCCTGGTCTTGTTCAGACACCTCCGGGTCCGGGTCCTGGTGATCCTGGGCAGGGTAGCTGGGGTGTGACTCGGACCGCAGCGGATCGGAAGGGTTCACCGGTTCGGCACGCCGCTGTCTGCTCACCAGGGGGCGTGCTAAGCGCTTCTTCCGTGTGGTGGAGGAAAGTTTATTTGACCCCTGATTGGTTTTCCATCCCCTGGTTTCCTCCAATGACGGCTGCCAGGACCGGCCGTCCTGGGACCCGAGGACAAACCAGATGTTCCCGAAAAGACACGCCACTCTGGCTTCACCCTGGTCCACATGAGGGGACGAAACAACGGAAAGCTCATTGTTATGACGGTTTTATTCAAGAATAAACAACAATTAGTCGTTCAGACGTAAGAGGCTCTCACCAAGGCTCGGTGCTGTCTGTTCAATTCCTGACATGAAAACTGTTCTCGCTTCACATCAAAAGTTGGCACCAAGTTGCGCGTCTCTTCTCCTTCGGTGGGACGAGAAAAACATTTTCGAGTGAAGTAAAATGACCTCGATTCATTAAACTAGTGAACCCAAAATGATCATCAGCAGTCATTGCGTTTGCATTATTATATGAAAAATAAACATTCTCTAATAAACTTACCCATAACTTCGCGATGAACGCTTCTCCTGCCGACCATCTTGAGGAGGAGATGCCCCGGAGCCCCGTCTCTCTCCTCACCCCTCCCTCGGTCCACCATGCGCCACGGGCTCGCTTTTCTCTCACGGAGGTCAGCGGGAGAAACGAGCAGGACGTTGAGGTGCAGCGTGGCCAGGAACAGAGCAAGGAGCACGGGTTGCATGGTCAGGGGGAGGCGGTGCTGTCTCTGGAGGTATCGGTCCTGAGCGAAGGGAGGCTGCTGGCTGACTGCAGCAGAGAGGGTCCAAGAGGTCTATTTAACCACGGGTCGATAACCCGCTCACTCATTGACCAAACTGCTGGCCTACCTGTTTTTCAGAAGTTACCGCACATTTCTCGGCTGACTCGCCACTAGAGGTCAGGTGTGGGTATCTCTGCTCCATGACGACTTCACCGTGGATGACCAGGGGCTGCAAGTCGGACAGGTCGGACAACACCAGCTGCGTCCAGGGGGGGAAAGCTCAGGTGTACAGGGCTGTAATGCAGTGGCGAATCTAGACCTTTTTTGTTTGGGCTCAAGCCCACCCAAAACTAGCCCCTATCGTTTCATCCTCAAATATAATATTCTACCGTCTAGACTGTTATATGATGATATGATGAATGATGTGAAGGATAAATAGATAGATTTATAGAAAGAAAAAAAAAGTCAGCGCCTAGAATCGCCCCTGCTGTAATAGGGTAGATAGAGGTAAGAAGGAAACATTCGGACGAAAAATAGGCTGCTTGAATGGGCCTACACGTAATGTTCCTCCAAAAATTATTTATCAACCAAAAAAGTGTCCATTAGGCCTAAGTGCATTCGCAGACAAGTAGGCATAGACCTCATGCTGGGGAGTTCCTCTAGTTATTTATTATATGCTTTCTTTATATGTTTTGGGTTTATATGATACAGACAAACCGAGCACCACATTCATACACTCCAATACCCAAGACATACAGAGAGAAGAAGGAAAAAAATGAAATGATAATAAATAATACAATAAAGTATTATTATATTATATTATTATTATTATTATATGTGATCCTTATTAAAGCATTTGATGTGCCGTGTAGTGATTTAGAGAGCAGTTTGTTTTCCACCTGAAGGTTCTACTTGGTTATTTGTCTTGGATTGGTGGTTGCTTCATAGGTCAAGTTGTGACATAGTTTAACATGTGATGATAGCGAATGGCTTTGTTTGATTATTCAGATCGTTCATGATGATAGTATTACAATGAAATGAAGAGCTTCAGTGTTGTTTTCTACTTTGGGGTGTTAAAGTTACGGAACATTATAGTTATGTTATAGAATAAGCAGACTGGACTGGAGGGTGTAGTGCTCATATGTGCCCAGCAGAGTGAGGCACACCGAACACCTTCTTAAACCGGTGGTAAACACATTTCGTCACATCCGGTTCGTGTCTTATCTTCGCTCAACTCTTTCCGTGAATAAACCGTTTTGTTTAAGTGACGATTCAGTAGTGGCTATCACCTTTTTTATCGAATCAAACATCTACGGGAAGTTTATTTGAGGCTGAGCGGAATCATATCGGGGTCACCACCTGACGTAATAAGCAAACCGGTCAGCTGACCGTCAGAACTAGCGGGTCAGCTGACCCTGAGAACCAGCGGTCCTCCTGGTTCCTCTACCGGTCCGTTGTCTCTCCTGTCCTCAGTGTTACACTGAGCATCTCATCTCACGTTCTCCATCGTTCATCTTGTGACGCTACATGCTTCCCAAAGCCCAGTCACAGCTTCCCCGTGATAACCAGGATAACGATAGTTCTGATAGTCAACACAGCATCACGACGTGGCTGAACCGGAGCTTCACTTGTATCTACGGTGGTTCGAGCTACTGGACACTTGCATGCTGTGACTGGTTGCAGATCCGACCATGAAGAAGAACAAGAGCAAGGGGAGCAGCGAGATGGAGAGAGACTTTGTGTTTGAGTTCAGAGCAGGGGAGCACCAGTGTGTCCTAAAGGTTCCTCTTCGGTTCCCCGTCCAGGACAACATCAAGGACCTGCATGGACGTCTGATGCTGCTCCACAAGATACCCTGCTTCGTGGAGGAGGGTGAGACCTGGGAAATGGTCCATGGGAGATCTGTTGTGTGCAGAATTGTTTTCTCATTGTTGGTAGTCACAGCTCAGGTTAATCCCTTCAGGTTTAGCCTCCCCAGAGGGGCCACCAAACATATCTTTATTTTATTTGTTGCCTGGTGTTTGAGTGACTACTGCCTGTGACCCTCAGAGATGTTCAATATGGACTCTTTTCTTGCCCTAGAGCTCGGAAGGTCCCTGTCTGCCTTTGTGGAGACGAACACTATCCAGGATTCTGACCGGGAGGCCGAGCTGGCTCTGACCAAACTAACCACTGGGGAGCTGGACATCAACACCCTCACCAACGCCTGGGCCAAGGCCTACGCTGAGGTAGGTGACACCCCACCCCGGCACCCTACATTACATTACTATATCATGTAATGGAACGTACAGTTTGGTGATTTTCTGTCATTGTATTAATTAAATAAATCACCCACTCTTGACGTGCATATTTCCAGGCTCATGAAAGTATGTTTATGTGTGTGTGTGTGTGTGTGCGCGCCTCTGTGTGTAGACATCCCTGGAGCACGCCCGTCCCGCGGAGGCCAGCTGGGACGAGGACTTTGCGGAGGTCTACCACGAGCTGATCCACTCCCCCGCCTCCGAGACGCTGCTCAACCTGGAGCACAACTACTCAGTCAGCATCTCAGAACTCATCGGGGAACGTGACATGGAGATCAAGAAGCTTCTGGAACGGTTCGTCTCAGCGGGGGGGGGGGGGGGGGGGGGGGGGTCAGGGCTCTGGGCTCTGGGGTCACTCAGCAGGGTTATCAGTTTTCAGAACTGTTCATTTAGTTCTGTTCAGTCACGCTGCAGAAATTCAGTTTACTTTATTAATGGAAAGGGAAATTATTTCTATTTTCGTATAAAATTATGAAGTTAATATTTGCCGAAGTTGAGCAGGGCTCCTGTAGACGCACTAACCCTACCTGCACATTATGACGTAATACACGCGGGGAATAAAACCTCTTCTGTCTTGTCAAATTTAATGTTGCTGGTCAACATAACGACCATTAAGAATACATGTTCTGAAGTTTAACAGAACATGAACATACTAATAGTTCTAAATATAACATCAATCAACAAGTATTCTGAATCAAAGAAAACAATTTATGTCCTGTTTGCGGCACACATTAGGTCTTGTTTTGGGCACTGATTTAGCGCAGAACATCTCCACCTGCTGGTGGCTCTGGGTGGTGACCCCGGTGTGCTTGATTGTTGACATCCTCTCCAGCATCACCTTTTGTGGCCCGTGGGCCCTGTGAGTAACATCCAGACTGGGTTCAGATCCAGATGAGAAGGGTGATTTATAATGGCGGCTTGGGCCCTTCAAAATATACAAAAAGAGGCAGCAGCTCAGCCTGGCTACTGCAAGGTGGCCGGTTCATCCCGGCTCCTCCTAGCTGAGTGTCGAGGGGTCCCTGAGCAAGGCACCAAATCCTACCTGCTCCGACCAGCTGGCTGCTGCCTTGCATGGTTGACCCTCACACTGGTCACTGAGTGTGTGTCTGTGCATGTGTGTATGAATGTATGAACTGTGTGTGTATGAATGTGTGTATGTGACTCATTGTGAAGCACTTTTAAGGCTGGGTTATGCTTAAATTATCTGTGTTGACGCAACGCTGGGGGGCTTAAGGACTCTTTACGTCCTTGCGGACCCCCCTTGCGTCCACCACGTGCACCTCCCAAAAATCCTAGACGTGCGTCGAGGCGACGCAACACCAACGCAGCGGCTTTGGCTGTGATTGGTCCGCTAACTACATTCCCTGGAGATTGCTTTTCTGGTTTCCACTCATAAACACCGCCACGGTGTGATAAATGCTTCGACTGATTGGCGACAACATATATATATAACTTTTGCCTTCATTTCCGTAAACTTTTTTTTTTATTCGCTAGTAATCCGTATGTAATGACCAGAATGGTCATTCTGGGCCCTCTACCGGTGTGGCATTGAATTGCATTTCGACACGTAAACCCCATGCAGAACCATCACGGTCTCATGACTGCGTCCAAGCACCTGCATGGCCATTGCGTGATCACTACATAATCATTACGCGGAACCATAACTCAGCCTTTAGGGGCCACAGGCTAGAGAAGCATTACACGAATGCAGTCTGCCAGGTTGTTAGTCCTGCAGTGTCCCGGCAGCCCGGTGTGTACCAAGGCCCTGTCCTCTGTTCCAGACAAGGTGTTGAGATGACCAGTGTGATGCAGGAGCTGGGGAACACGCTGAGCGACCAGGACGTCAACACCGTTGCCTCTCGACACTTTGAGGCCCGCCAGGTCAGGTTTCCCCAGAAAACATTCAAGAACGCATTCTTCCATGTATGTAGATGTATATGCTGACCTTTGACTCTGGCCTCGTGTGTCTGGGCCGCAGGTTCTGGAGAACCGCTGGGCCAGTGAGCTGAAGCACATGTCGCAGATCCAGAAGAAGGAGTACCAGGAGTGGGTCATCAAACTGCACCGGGACCTGCAGAAGTCCACCAACAGCAGCAAGATCAAGTGGGTCTGGGTGGAGGCGGACTGAGAGGGGAGCCTGAGGAGACATTGGGAGATAGGGAGGGTGGGAGAGATGGCGAGGGTGGATGATACAGGGAGGGTGGGAGAGAGGGGAAGGGAGTTGAACCTACAGAGAGCGAGAGTAAGAGAGAGACATTAGACTCTTGATTCTTCTCTTGCTGTTTGGAGGAAAGTGAATCTTCCTGGCTATGTGTCCGGATGGATGATGTCATCGTCACCCTCACTTGTCTCCTCCAGTGAGGAGATCATGATGCAGCCCAGCCAGCTGGAGGACTCTGATGCTGGGGCTCGGCTTTACGAAGAGCAGCCTCTGCTGGAGGAGAGCTTCACCATCCACCTAGGTACTGTGAACTATATCTACCTGTCCTACCACCTACCTGTCCAATACATCCACCACTTAGGTTCCACTATATATATATATACTGTATATATACAGTATATATTAGGGATGCACCGATACCGATACCAGTATCGGGTATCTGGCCGATACTTCATTAAAATACTCGTACTCGTATTCGTTTTTTAATTGCCGATACCACGCACCGATACCACTATGCCAGTAGCCTCCGGCCGTATGCAGAGATGAGTTGTCCTACCTAACTAACTCGGGGGAGATAATGAATGAGCAGAAACTCGGAGATTCTGCCAAAGGCTTGTGTGTGTGAAAGTTCGCTGCAAAAAGACGTAACAGTAGGCTAAGTCATGTCGGCGATTTGGGCATATTTTAAGATAAAGCGTCATCCGGCAGACTGTAAGATCTGTAATGCTACGGTGTCGAGAGGCGGAAAGGAAAGTACTTCCTTTAATACAAGCAATCTGATAAAACATCTTAAGACGCACCATAGTGCTTAGTACACAGAGTTCACTAATGCTCACGGCGTAAGACCGAAGCAGCCAACCTTATGACGTCTTGCAAAAGCGAGACAAAATGTCCAAACTCACGGGCAATATAAATAACAGAGGCACTTACTCACTTCATAGCGCTCGATGACCAGCCACTTTCAGTTGTTGATAATGTCGGATTTCGCCGTCTTCTAAAAGTGCTAGAGCCCATATATGAGATTCCCAGTCGCCTCTACATCACCGATGTGATGTTGCCAAAGGTGTATGATAAAGTGAAAGATCACGTTGACGTCATTTGACAACATAGTTCGTTGATTTGTTTAGCCTTTCTGAAGAAACATGGGAATAGTGCCACATGGTTTGTGTACTTGAAATAAGGATACTTTTGATAACTGAAACGTGATAATGTGCTTATTAAGCAATAGTTCTGATAACTTTTTGTGATTATTTTTGTTGTTATTCGCTTTATCTGGTTATATTTACATTTTGTCTAATGTGATGGCATTTTGTCGTTCATTTGGTATAGCCTTACTAAAGGCTTGACATAATCTTCAGAGGAGAAAATAAAATCTGCCTTCAAATGAATTGCACTTCTTTCATAGAGACCAAATCTAGAAAGTATCGGTATCGTATCGGTTTGTAAAAAAGTGGTATCGGTGCATCCCTATAATATTCAATGTAGGTCCCCCGTGGTCCCGCGGGGCAGTATACCCTAGGTACATGACCACCAGGTAACAGCAGTAAGACACCAACGAGCCGCGCAGGGTGTAAAGTGTGTGTGTTTGTATGTGTGTGTGTGTGCGTGTGTGCGTGCGTGGCTCCGCCCCCCCAGGCGCCCAGCTGAAGACCATGCACAACCTGCGGCTGCTGCGCGCTGACGTGCTGGACTTCTGCAAGCACCGTCGCCATGGCAGCGGCGGGGCCAAGCTGCGGCGGCTGCAGACGGCCCTGTCCCTGTACTCGTCCTCCCTGTGCGGCCTGGTGCTGCTGGTGGACAACCGGGTCAACTCCTACAGTGGCATCAAGAGAGGTCAGAGGTCGACGGGCCTCACAATGAGGAGGATGATGGTTACAGAAAGAGCGTTTCATAATGTGTTTAAGTGACGAGAGGAGTCGGGGCGTTCTGCTTCACTGCTAAAAGGTTACAACATATGTACTAACATGTATACCTTATAACATATTGGTACTTATTAGTACTTATAACAGTTGTATAACAGGGGCGGCAGTAGCTCACCTCGCCGACCCTGGTTCGATCCCCTTGATCCCCCTCCTCCAACTGTCAAACCCCACAAATATGCTGAAGTCGCTTTGGACAAAAGCATCTGCTAAATGCCCCTTTACCCTTTATAACATAATATATGCTGTACAAGTATGTCCACTTCACAGCGCCTTTTAAATCCTTCAATGACGGCTGGTCCAGTTCCTTCTGGACGACGAGAGCTGAAATCACCCAACTCTGCTCCAACCTTAATGAAAGGACAGGGTACTGAGTTAAGTCCTCGTGGGTGGGGTTAACCCTCATGTTTCCTTCCCCAGACTTTGCCACCGTGGCGTTGGAGTGCACGGACTTCCACTTCCCCGGGGTGGAGGAGCAGCTCGAGGTGGTGCAGCAGGTGGCGCTGTACGCCCGGGCCCAGCGTAGCAGCAAGCAGAGGGAACACCCAGGTGGGGACTCCACCTCTGGTCTGTAGTGAGGCCACCTGTTGTTACTCCACCTGTTGTTACTCCACCTCTGGTGTGCAGTGACTCCACCTCTGGTGTGTAGTGACTCCACCTCTGGTGTGTAGTGACTCCACCTGTCGTGACTCCACCTCTGGTGTGCAGTGACTCCACCTCTGGTGTGCAGTGACTCCACCTCTGGTGTGCAGTGACTCCACCTGTCGTGACTCCACCTCTGGTGTGCAGTGACTCCACCTCTGGTGTGCAGTGACTCCACCTCTGGTGTGCAGTGACTCCACCTGTCGTGACTCCACCTCTGGTGTGCAGTGACTCCACCTCTGGTGTGCAGTGACTCCACCTCTGGTGTGTAGTGACTCCACCTGTCATGACTCCACCTCTGGTCTATAGTGACTCCACCCCTGGTCTATAGTGACTCCACCTGTCATGACTTCACCTCTGGTGTGCAGTGACTCCACCTCTTGTGACTCCACCTCTAGTCTTGTATGCCTCTGTTGTAGAGTGAGGGTTGGCGTGTTTCAGTGCCGTTGTTCTCTTCCTTCTCCCCAGAGGTTCACAGGAACGGCGGTGAGGACAAGAACAAACATCTGGAGCGCAACCCATCCAACATCATACCAGGTAGCCATCAGATCAAACTTTATTTACAGAGCACAAGTGACGATAAACGCTGCTATCCAAGGCAAACAACAGGAACGAGAAATTACTTTCAGACAACCTCATGACATGCCGATGACGTCATACCAGGAAGTCATGACAATATTTTTGTTTGGTACTGATCCCATATTGGTTCTTGCTCCTTACTCTCCCTCTCTCCCCTGCTCCCCCCCCCCCCCCCCCCCCCACCAGGTGAGTTCTACATCTCCAGACACTCCAACCTGTCGGAGGTCCACGTGGTGTTCCACCTGTGTGTGGACGACCACGTGCGTCTGGGGAACATCACGGCCCGCGACCCTGCCATCATGGGCCTCAGGAACCTGCTGAAGGTCTGCTGCACGCATGACATCACCACCATCACCATCCCTCTGCTGCTGGCACACACCATGTCAGAGGTACAAACACACACACACACACACACACACAAGTTTACGTTTTCAACAAGTGTACTTTTCCTCGCGGGCGAGCGAGAGCCCAGAGCAGCTCATGCTGAACCCTGAAGCAGGCGCGCCCTGGCAGTCTGGAGGCAGACAGCTGTGGTTGAAGCTTCTATTCCTGGGGTTAATGGTATGCTGGAGGTCTGCTGGGCGCTGGAGGACATGTTGGAGTATGTCAGCACTGCTCTTCAGCCTCGTCCGGTCGGGGGGCTGAAGGTCTGGTTTGGTTCAGTGTGTCTTCAGTGTACTGTGAAGAAGTTCAACATCAGATGAAGTTGTGCAGAGAGTTGTGTGACAAGACACCCTTCCAGGCAGCAGTCTACTCACTAGCCCGGTACCACTCCACCTCCTGCTGTGGGGCTGGTTGGCTCCTGATGGCTCCTATTGCAGTCCTGCCACCCCAAGCAGGACGGATCCTTCTTCAGCGTTCCTCCTCAAGGTTTCCTCCTGGATCACACACCGTTTAGGGTTATAGGGGGGGGGGCTGTGAAGCCCTTTGGGACTGTAACCGTGAATAAAACTAGACTAATAACATTGACTTGGCTGGATATTTTTACGCTAGAGACTTGCAACTCCCTGGTAACTGATTTGATAGAAATCAGCTTACATTTGCTTGTTGTGACGTTTTCATCCTCGCAACCAGTTGAAGTGAAGGATCCTTTTTAGGCAGCGGCAGTAAAGTTTCAGGAAGTTCCAGCAGGAGACTGTGGTGTCGACCACGTTGACAACACGACAAACTGTCATTAAGTGGTCAGGTGGTATGCTGGGCCCTGATTGGTCAGTGTGGTCAGGAAGTACAAACACACTGCCAAGAGTCACAGGAAGCAGCTGGGCAGATGGTGAAATTAAAACAACATCTCCAAACGCTGAGTTTTTTGTTGCTCACTGCTAACCAGACCTGAACAACAGACATGCCTTCATGGCCTTGTTCAGATCTTTCCTGATATCTTGAGTCATATTTTTCTCTTTTGCTATGCAGGAGATGACTATCCCATGGTGTCTGAAGAGAGCTGAGTTGGTCTTTAAATGTGTCAAAGGTAAAAATACAAGCTAAACTAAGTGCAAGCTAAACTAAGTGCAACATGATGAACACCAGAACAGATCTGTAATGTTGTGTGGTGTCTCCTTAGGTTTCTCTGTAATGTGCACTCTGCACTAGTTTTTCTAAGCTAGATTGTGCCACTTGATAAGCACTCAGCCTGGCAGAGCCCCTGCTGATCATTCCTCTGTCCTGCAGGCTTCATGATGGAGATGGTGTCGTGGGATGGAGGGATCTCGCGCACAGTCCAGTTCCTGGTGCCCAAGGTGAGTCCTGCCAGCCTGGAGGTCCTTTGTCTAGATGTAGACGTCTACAATTGCAGGTATTTAAATGACTAAATTAGGAAAAGAGATGTGTTGATCTCTCACCTTTTGCCATCTCTCCTCATGTGCGTCCACAGACCATCTCTGACGAGATGTTCTACCAGCTGAGCAATATGCTGCCTCAGATCTTCAGAGTGTCCTCCCCCCTGACACTCACCTCCAAACACTGAAGAGGGAAGCCCCCCAAAGACCACCCCTACCTGGAGGAAGCACCACCCCAAAACCACCTCTAGAGGAACCACAACCCTGGGGGAACCAGGCCAGTAGTCCAACATCAGGTTCCCCTGATGGAACAAGTCACAGAACCCCAAGACCACCCATCTCTGGAGGAACCACCGCGGTACCCCAACACCACCCATCTCTGGAGGAACCACCCCATTGCCCCAGCCCCACCCCTAGAGGAACCGTAAATGCCCCGGTAGACATAAAACAAAACCTTAATTGCCGTGTTCTCAGAGACAGAATGGCGACCGAATCAAGGCTCTGCATTGGGCTTCGATAACTGCAGCCTGCAGGGCTCCAGGTGTTCCAGGTGTGTACATGGCAGACCACCGCACCCAGCCTGTGTAGCGTGGAGTGGTGAATGTATGCATCAGAGCATGAAGGTACTTTATCTATCAACCACATCTAACAGGGCTGGCTGCTGGCAGTCGGGGTGGTCAATCAAACTGTTGGACACGCCCCCGAGATGATCTACCAGTCATTAAACACTGCAGGAGGATGTGGCTCCGCCCCTTTAGACAACAATCAGCACAGAGAGCCAGACTCAGAAGGTGACGTCTTGGGGACATTGGAGCTATCAGTGAAGCCTTGAGAGCGTGAGAGACGAGGGTGATCCAGAAGAAGGAGAGGAGCTGTGTGGTCTTCTGTGTGAGGATGTTTAAGGACCTTCACATCAGCAACACCTTTCAGGGTTCACACTTCCCACATGACCAGGAAACACGTTTTTACAGTTATGAGCCACAGCGTTTCTCAATTTTAAACCCAAAGATAGAACTACCTTCTTGATGGTGGCAACTAAATTGTTTTTTTCTTTTGTATTATTGGTAATGAAAATGTTTTTCATGTTCGTGTTTACCAAGCCAATACTAACCCACCGTTGCAATGGATCTGGAACAGATGTGTGCATTAATATGGTGCATAACTGAATGCTCTGATATGGCTTCATGAAACATATCTGTCCGGCTCATAAATGCTCTCCCTGCTACAGTATTTAATTGAATAAATCTGTCACTTGGTTTGCTGTGGCTGTCTGTCAGAAGGACCTTCATGTCTTTAGAATGACCTTCATCTCATTACATTCCAACCACTCATTATGTCTTGATGTGACATATTTAGGATGAACCAGGTTTGTCAGTTTGCCTGTCAGGCATTGGGTGGTGTTGTGTTGTGAACCGTGACCGAGTTGGAGAGTTTGGAGTAGCACGTCTAATCTTTTTAAAGGAGTCGCCTCCCACCCTCCAACAAGCTAAAGCTGTCTCAGTGTGTTGTGTGTTGGTGGCTAGTGAACAATATGGTGACCGGTGATCGTTTACCACATTGTTCACCACATCATTCACTAGTCCCTAGAACGATTGGGCGAGTGGCGGACATGTTTGGACGAACCTCAGCCTCCCAGTGAGGAGGTGGTGGTCTCGGGTCAGTACATCCCCAGCCCTCCCGTGGAGCGTTTTCCCACAGTATGTCAGAGAGAATAAACACCTTCCCTTTAGAAGGGAGGAGAAAGAATCGGTTTGATGGGGAATGTGATTGTCAGTCCTACTGATTTGACACAGAAAGTTCCAGTTATGCTGAATTTGTGTGGAGAAAATAAAACACGCCTAATGCCTGGTTAACCACACAGAAACAAGTGGAACCATATGGAAATGATGGGATAACAGAGAACAGGCCCCCATTCTTTGGTTCCCTGGTTTCTGTGCAGCTGGACTGTTGTTTTCTCTCAGTCCTGATGCTCAGCCCCTGTGTTAAACCCAGAGAGATGGACATGTCGGAAAACATCTTCCCGGAACCAGAACTAAGGGGAGGGAGAAAGGATTAATCCAGGAAAAAAACTGATTTTACTGGAATGCGTGTCACCTTGAATCGCCTGGGAAGATGAGTCAAACTGATCTCAAATCACCAAATAGTGAAGAAACTGTTGATCATCAGATATATCAGGATTGATAAAGCGGTGATGGACCATCATGTCAAGATTAATAAACCAGTGATTGAACCATCAGATCAGGATTAATAAACCAGTGATGAACCATCAGGTCAAGATAAAGTCAGGATAGGCCTACCCCAGTCTGCACACAACTGGGTCATGGTTGTCTTATGTACCCACTTACATTACATTTAGAGCATTTAGTAGACGCTGTTATCCAAAGCGACTTACAAAGAGTACATTTGTCATAAGAAGGTGAAACATTTCATTGCTGCTAATACAGTAAGAAAGTCACCAGAATTGTATACCACACCACACACCCCAGACTGTTGTATACCACACCACACAGCACACGCCCCAGACTGTTTTCTAGCCATTTTCATCTATGTCTGTTCATCTCATTGATAACCACTGTCCATCTGTCATCTTTCATTGCATGCACCAGGCTGCTACGGATGGTCTACCAGCCTGCGGTGGCCAGTGTCACCTTCTTCACTGCCGTGTGCTGGGGAGGAAGCATTGGGAGCGGTGGTGCCAGGAAGCTGTACAAGCCGGGGAGGACGGCGAGCTCTGCAGTGGGGATGAAGCCGGACTGTGTGGAGGCGGCGACAGTGAGGAGGACGAGGGGAAAGCTGCTGGAGACCCGGAACTACCCTCTCAGCCTCACTATGCCGAACTGAAGCAACTGAAGCAACTCAGGAACACGTTCAGCCACATGCTCACTCAGCCAAGTGCCTCAAGTGCTTGGGCGCTCCCTCATCCCACCAACCATCAGGCTCAGGAAGCTCCAACACCAACAGACAAATGGAATGGACTGAACTTCACATTCACATACACCACACCACACACCGTGGACTGTGTCCTAGCCGTTGTTATTCCAGGTCTATTCATATGTTGTACCTGGAATACCTGTATAAATTTGCACATCTTGCACCTTGCACTTTCCGCATATTTGCACTATCTATCTACTTTGCATTTTGCACCATAAACAGCTATCAAGGACACTAGTATGCATACAGGTTCTCACTCGTCACCGACCTGACTTAAGAGCTTGTATTTAATCTAATTTATTGTTTATTGTTTATTGTGTATTGACTTAGCCAGGCTCTTACTGCACATCTATCCCCTGTACTGCTGGTCACTGTGAATTTCTCCTAAGGGGGATTAATAAAGGAATATCTTATCTTATCTTATCTTATCTTAGAATAAGTTTCAGGCATTTCAATTGCTTGAAAATGCTTGAGTAGGGGTTTTAGTTTTTTTTTTTTTTATAGTCAGATAAAGAAAAATGCAGACGAATAGAATCAGTTACAGAATCAGTTGTTCTCAGGAACAGTGACTCACAGAATCCTGTCGTGAACACGCCACCCACCCGTTTCACCCTGCGCCCCATGAAGACATTCAGCATAGCGCCCCTGGGGCCCCAGCAAGCGTATACAGAAGAGTAACATTCAAAACCGTTCAGTGTTTTTTCCACTTGGCAAACTGGGTACAGAGAAATGGTAGCAGGGTGTAATTTCGGAGGTTTCCTGTGTGTCATAGAACCACAGTTCCATAAAGTTATGGAAAAACTAAAATTGCGTGTGACGAGAAGGTTGGTCTTGTGCGACCTGTGGACCTTAACACTGTCCGTCTGCAGCACCGAAGGGGCTGGTAAGGACCCCTGTGATGGTTTATTCTAGTGGACCACCTGATGAGTGCTACTGATGAAATCACCTCTCATCCACATGTTCTGCGTCTACAAACAACGATACAACGATCACTATCATATCATCTGTCCGGGTCTATCTATCTGCACCGGGTCAGAGGCACCACGTGGTGATTAGGTTTGACATTTTATTTTTTAGACCCATCAGGCTGTCTGTCCCGCCCTCCCGTCTCCACTCCGCTCCGCTGACTTCTGAGTTCCGCCTCACGAAGAGGAAGGATCCCGACCAGCAGCGTTTTCCCGGTTTACCGCGAAGCCCGGTGTCTCACTTCCTTTGAGCTGGAGGGGAGGGGGAGATTCGCTACCTCTACCTCTACTACCACTCTCTCACTCTCTCTCTCGCTAGACCCGCGTTACTGGAAGTCTCTCTCTCTCTCTCTCTCTCTCTCTCTCTCTCTCACACACCCACCCACACACACACACACACGCACACACACACACACACACACACACACACACACACACACACACACACACACACACACACACACACACACACACACACACACACACACACACACTGGAAGTCCCGCCCCCTCTCTCCCCAGTAGCGGTCACTGGACCCTCCTTTCCCAGGTCTCCCCCGTCCCGTCCGAGTCCTTCCTACAAGTAGGCTTAGTTGTCCCACAGCGGGTCCACAGAGCACACCGAACAGTCCGAGTCGCCTGGATCCGAGCACAAGGTGAGTCCTCTGAGGACTTGTGGGTTGTTGGGGGGTCCGTGGGGGGGTGAAGCTTGTTTTCTGACACGGACCTCGGGTCCTCTGAGGGGGGAGGAAAGACGTCTTAAATCGCTTTGTCGTCGCACCGCGTCGTGTCCACCAGACAGTGTGTGTGTGTGTGTGTGTGTGTGTGTGTGTGTGTGTGTGTGTGTGTGTGTGTGTGTGTGTGTGTGTGTGTGTGCGCAAGCGCGTGCGCGTGTGTGTGCAGAACGTCGTGATTTTACTGAAGTTCTCTGGATGTTTGCAGCCAAACGCTGCGTGGTAAAAGTTGTGTCGTGAGGAATCAGAGAGCAGAGTGAACTTTACGAAGCGGTCCGTGAGGCGCCACGCTGCGCCGTGGGGGTGCTGCACAAGCTGGCCCGGTGGGTTTCTGCGGTGAGAACCGGACCCGGTCCTATTCGGACCCCTGACATGTGAAGGGGGTAGGCGGTCTGGAAGTTGGTCCAAACTCTTCTGGTCGTCGGATCCCCCAGCGGTTCTCCTCCCGTGTGGGCCAGCGGTCTGCGCTCTGTTTCTCTTATTTGAACTCTTATTTGATCAAATATTTTCATTTTCTTCCTTCTCATTTTGTCTTTCTTCATTGTCGCACTCTTTTATTACTATGTTATTATGGATATCGAAAAATACAACACGAAAGAGTTTTTGTCTCACCAGATCATTAGAAATGTTTTTTCCGCTCTTCACATTTTTGGACAGCTTTGAACAAGATGAAGTTCAGAGGCAGGTCAGCAGAGTCTGGTTGGTCCATCCCCTCGCAGCGTTGGGGTTCATTGTGTTTTACCGGGACATCTGACACTGCAAAAAGCTGTCTTCTGAAGGAAGAGGACTGGAGTTCAAAGGTTAAACAGCTCCAGCCCACTACAGAGGACTCTTTGATTGTCACCACGGTCGTGACTCTGTCCTCACACAAAGCCCTGCTTCCACCACCAAGTATCTCTGAAGTGTTGTTCATCCAACTCTGAATAATACCGCTTTCTCTCTCTCTCTCTCTCTCTCTCTCTCTCTCTCTCTCTCTCTCTCTCTCTCTCTCTCTCTCTCTCTCTCTCTCTCTCTCTCTGTGTGTCTGTCCCTGCCCTTTCTCTGACTATCCAATTCATGTTTTGTCAATTCCAAACTTCTATAAACGAGGACACATAATTCTTTGTGTTTTGTACATTCAAAAAAGATTTCCCATGCGCCGTTGCTGAGTATTGTTTCTTACTGAATACTGATGTTGTGAAGGGCTTATGTTGCTGTGGAGTCCTCCAGTCCATCACCGTTACCTCAGAGTTGTCTCCGTCTCTGGCCTGGGTTTGTGTTCTCGGGGTCGGCCATGTCTCAGAGACCAGACCCCATTGCCCTCGCTCCGGGAGGCCGGTCATCAGAGATGCTGCAGAGAACAGGTTCTGTGAGGCTCGTGTTCACTGTTTATAGTCGCTTGTGTTTCGTAGGTTTGACGCCGCGTCCTTCGGGACCAGTTTTAGCTTATCTCATAAAACAAACTTGTCTTATCTCAGTACGACGGTGTGTCTTATGTTATCTAATCTTAAACATATCTGGCTGGGTTCTCTTCCAATGTCACTCGTTACCTGCCTTCCGTTGTCCTAAAATCCTTCGGTCTTGTCTGATTGGATATTTTATATGAAACAATTTCCAAACACTACCACCCTGATATGACTGCCAATGGAAAGCAGGGTGCAGATGTGATTGACTGGCTGACTCCCAGTAGAACACCATGCAGACGCTGTCTACACAAAGTTGACAGTTGGAATCAGGGGTAATGGAAATATGACACCACTACGAACGTTCAGCGCACAGATGGACAATTTAAACAGGGTAATAAGAGACACTTGTTACCATGGAAACTAAGCAGGCAGAGATCTTAATGTTCTTAATTGTTGGGGACCAGTCTCGTTTGAGTTGTCGATGACACCAGAGAGATGATTTACCCTTTCACTGTCCTGATCTCCGCCGTTTATGGCCAGTTGATCCCCACCAACTGGGTACTTTTGATTTAGGTGTGACCCACATGTGATATGGGTTGCATATCACATGTGTTGATTCTTTTCTGTTCAGGTCTGAGTTGAGGCGGGCCAGAAACAGAAGAACTTCTGCCTTCCGTGTTCCCCTGGGTTGCTACAGTGTTATTCAGGATGCTTCGCAGTAGCAGCACAATATTAGTTCAAGGGGGAACCTACAGAAAGGCATTGGTAACCCTGGGACCTCTAGAGCAGCAGTCCACATCCCCCCAGGGCATCCAGCCCCTGTACCAGAGGTGGAGACCGCACCCTTCGGACCTGCCTCGCAGCTCGTGCTTTGATGCTTAGCTGCTCTATGGACATGCCCCCCCCCCCCCCCCCCCCCCCCCAGGGGGGTGATGGTGGGTGTGGGGTCTCTGTGGACCTCAACCTTATCCTTCACCCAGGATGCTGGTGGACATGCGACCAGATGTCACGTCTCGGGTCAGGATAATCTGCCTCCAGGCCCCAAGCTTCTTATAGACTTTTAACCACAGTCACCTGACCGCGGTCACCTGACCACGGTCACCTGACTGCAGTTACCTTCTGCTCTTCAGTCACTCAGCAGATGCATTTGTCTAAGAGACTTGCAGTGAATTCAGATGCATGTCATGAAGGAGCAGGTAAGGTGGGTTATCTTGCTCAAAGCTGTTGACACTCGGGATCAAACTAGCAACCTTTGTGGGAGAACGAGTTACTATTGACTACTATTTAGTAATGTACTACTGTGAACTGAAGACGCTTTCATCAAAAGTGACTTGAGTGAATTCAGATACGTGTCATTAAGATTGAACCCAGAACCTTTTCAGCTGGAAATGGAACAAACCGAAACACAAGCCCACCTGCCCCTCCCACCTGGCCATACTGTGGCTGTCTGGTTGTCTGGGCCGGCCGTCTGGGTCTCTCTCCTCCTACCTACAGTCCCCGACCCCCACCCCTCCCCAGAAGAGCTGGATTAGAGTTCAGAGGGTGAACGACGCTTTGTGTCTGTGCGCTAACCCGGGTTAGCGGTGGGCCTGTTCAGAGGCCTCCCTCTAAGCTCTGTCTTGTCCAGAGCTTAGTGTCTGGAGTCCCCACCGCTGGCCCGCGCCGCCACGGACAATCGGCGCTATGTGTGCCGTACAATGGGCCTCTCTGCCGGCCTTCCCCTCGTGACGCCACGCAGACAGCGGCACCGGGCCCCCCCTCACCGCTTTAGCAGAACACTAACCCCGGTCCCGCGGTGGCTGGGCTGTGATCAGCTGCGGTGGACGTATGCAGGGTCACTCTGAACAGAGAACCTCAGTGTGACCGATACGAAGAAGGCAGCGAGGAGCCGTACAGGACGAAATCTCATGTTGTTGGATTGAGTCATGAAAACACAAGCCGTGCCCTGGGGCCTGGTGATGGTGGAGGTAATTGTGGTTAGGGTGGTGGAGGTGGTGGTAGTAGTGGTTAGGGCGGTGGTGGAGGTGTCGTTTGGCAGGGAGTGTCTTGGCGCTGTGGCTGGCCCTGCAGGGGGTATCAGTGGTAAGCCTCAGATGAAGCACGCTGCCCCCAGAATTAATCTCTGATCCAACATGATTACCGACAACACTTTGGTGAGCTGCCGAGCTGAGGAGCAAGACATGTCATCAGGCGTTCCTGCGATTAAAAACCAGTTTCAACGTACCTTTGTTCCGTGGCTCCTCCAATTATGATTGGACGTTTGCATACGACTGCTCTCAGCTTTTGATAAACGCGTGAAGAACACAGGGCTCTTTTGGGGTCTGTCGGGGGGGGGGGTTCTTCCATTTCTCTTAATCCAAACGTGTGGCAATCAGAAGCGATTGGCTGTCCAGGAACAAGAGAAACAAAAGAATTTCCATCCAGGAATGAGAGAACCGGACCAGGGGAGAACTCACTGTGGAATGCAGATCTCTGTCCCCCCAGGACCCAGCAGGGTAGCTAGGGGGGGCTTCACATTAAGGACTCTTGTCTGGTGTCTGGAAGTCTCTGTGAGCACAGCACGAAGACTGAGGCACAAAAGTGTTTCCCAGCTCCCACGAGGGCCAGGGGTCGTAGGTCACCACTGCTCCCCTGTAATAGAGCGCCGTAGCCAGCTGGGCCTGGGAACATGGCCGCCAAACCTCTAATGACCCCCCCCCCCCCCCCACAACTTCAGCAATAAGATTAGATGACAGCAACCCCACCTCCTTCACACTGTTCACCATCACTGGTGTTCATGGTCACTTGGCTGGAATTCATTTAGTTCAGATTTCCTCAACTTGTCACTTGGTGTGACTGTTATTCAGAAGCTTAGGAAGGTTTGTGTGTGTGTGTGTGTGTGTGTGTGTGTGTGTGTGTGTGTGTGTGTGTGTGTGTGTGTGTGTGTGTGTGTGTGTGTAAAGGAGAGTATTTCACAGTCCTAAGGTGCGATCTCTTTAAAAAGAGTTAGAGGCACAGTTTTAACGGTGTGGCTCAGAGAAGAGTCCAGGATATATGGGAAGGTTTGGTTTAAAACGCCTCCAGAACTGTAATGAAGCAAAGGCCAGTGTGACGAGCTGAGGACCGGGGGTGATGATGTTCTGCTGATGTTCCGGTCAGGCAGCATGAAACACGGCAGGCGGTCCACTATCGACAGGGACGGACTGCAGGAACCCATCAGCCTCATCAGGCCACTGGTTGGTGGAGTCATTGTGTTGGATGGAGCTGGAGGTTTGCCCGTCCGTGGTGTGTGTTCCCAGCCGTCTGGCGAGGACGAGCTCCGGGCCAAGGTATGTGGGTGCATGGCACTGGTTCAGAACCCACGAAAACAAACGCACCCTTCTGCTCATCCCAGCCGCGGCTCGTCGCTCTGTATTATGCAATTTGAACTTTGAATGCACTCCCTAACGACACAATGGCCTCCAGTGACTTCATGGACGGCTCTTTCCTTGAGCTCCAGCTAATGGAAGGGGCTGCCAATCAATTTGCGGTTGACTCGCAGAGGAAGAAAGTGCAGCATTGTACCTTTCTATTTGTAAAGCCTTTTCATGTGGAATCCAAAACTGTTGTTGCTCTCAGTGGCGTCAGATCAGCGACGCGCAGGAAACCCTCCTGGTGTCTGCATGTGGTACATCCCTGTGGCCAAACAGTTATGCTCTGTGTGCAGCGTAGCGGCCTCTGGCAGTTTCGGAAATTCTATTTAACCATCAGGATTATCACAGCCAGCAGATTAACAGACGATAATTACAATGCTGCTGCTCTTCCTCAAAGGCTACGCATGTTGAGACTTTTGAGATTGGAAACTAGACTGCATGTTGTTGAGCTCCAGCCCCCTTCCCCCCCCCCGCCTCCCAAGTTACTGATGCTGGTCCAAAGCCACACAACCAACCAAACTGAAGTCCTAATGAGCACATCCCATTAGCACATCCTGTTAACACATCCTGTTAGAACGTCTCGTTAGCACGTCTCAGACACAATCCCAGGGTGTCAGAGGCCCCGAGCAGATTTATCTATTTTTCTGATCTCTCTCTCTCTCTCTCTCTCTCTCTCTCTCTCTCTCTCTCTCTCTCTCTCTCTCTCTCTCTCTCTCTCTCTCTCTCTCTCTCTCTCTCTCTCTCTCTCTCTGTCTCTCTCTCTCTCTCTCTGTCCCCATGGCCTGTCTCTGTACCTCACCCACCCAGAAACCTGTGGCTCTGCAGAACGCCATGGTTGTTAATGGCTGCATGAATGGGTGAATGAGAACACGGATGATTGAGTTGTGCCAAAATCTCGGCAAACCCCTGCCGCGGTGGTTGCGTGGAGACGCAGCAGCAGTGTGAACAGAAACGAGGGTTTTCTGGTTTCCTTTGAAACGCGGCAGCACATGACACCAGAGCTGTGGCTGTCGGCCTTTCATGGCGCGGCTGAAAGACAAGCTGGGAGGGTCTTTGATACCCGACGCCCCGGCGGTCTGTGGTTTGACGGGAGCTTTGATGTTCAACCTCGCGAGTGTCTAGTGACGCTGGCCGGGACACAGAGCTGATGGGACTAAGCCCATGATAGCCTGTAACACGCACGCGCGCCGCGCACACACACACACACACACACACACACACACACACACAGACACACACACACACACACACACACACACACACACACACATCACACACACACACACACACACACACACACACACACACACACACACACACACACACACACACACACACACACACAGACACACACACACACACACACACACACTCCTGGTTCCTCCAGATCTGCCTCATGCGACACCTACCGTACTTCTCACCCAGAACCAGGAGAGTTTAGTGGCGGGGGGTCCAGTGGAAATAATCTGGGTTTGATCCCCAATGTTCAATGTCTACCGGTAGGCATCCGAGAGCAAGATGTACCCCAACCCCTACCTGCTCCTTAGTGACCTGGCTCTGTACTGGTTCTGAACATGTGTTTGTGTGTGTGTGTGTGTGTGTGTTTCCAGGCCCAGCTGCTGCTGGTGGCTAATGGGTGGAGGTGGAGACGTGGCTTAGTCTGATGGCTTCTCCCCCCCTTGTATTGGTAGAGTTAGGATTTGTGTTTCGATGATTTATTCTGTGTTTTAAGAACAGCGGGAAGGCTTTCACTTGATGCTGTGACATGCTGAACGAAGGCTGTGTACTGCAGCAGTGCAAGATAAACATGGAGGAGGGAATTGTTTGGACATGATTACATGGTGGCTTTTTAGAAGGACAGGCTGTGTGTGTGTGTGTGTGTGTGTGTGTGTGTGTGTGTGTGTGTGTGTGTGTGCGTGTGTGTGTGTGTGCGTGCGTGCGTGCGTGCGTGCGTGCGTGCGTGCGTGCGTGCGTGCGTGCGTGCGTGCGTGTGTAGCTGTGCTGGTGTGCGTGTGTGCGTGCGTGCGTGCGTGTGTAGCTGTGCTGGTGTGCGTGTAGCTGTGCAGGGCCCAAAGCCCACCAATACAATCTAATTTCTGTCACCATGAGTGAGAAGGTGAGATAACCGCTCTGTGTTTTGTGGCCCACTGAGTGGTGCCTGGGGGGGCCCCAGAGGACCTGACCTGGGAAGGCGTCTTATCCCACACCGGGCAGCTCTGCTACCATCTTGGTCGGATGTTGAGTTGGGTTTGGGTGAGCCTCACGCCAAAGCAGACAGAAAGCAGACGCTTTCTGTCGCTTTCTTTCAGACGCTCTCAAACCACAGAGGAACGTCGAGTTTCACTTCCTTTGGTTTCACCAATCATGTGGCTTGAGGTGGGCGCTGGCGTCGGCCAACCTGAGCCCGTCAGCCGTAGTGAAATGGTAACCTCATGCAGCATCAACTCCATGCAGATGAGCCACTGGTGGAACACTTCACACCCCCTTCTGTGAGCTTCATCCACTTACACAAATGAGTTTCTCTTCGGTAGGAGAAGGCATAGTATACTATGAGTTATCATAGTAGTCCTGCTGAATCACAAGTTCTGCTGTTAGTTCTCATAGTAGGACTGCTGAATCACAAGTTCTGTTATTAGTTCTCATGGTAGGACTGCTGGATCAGGAGTTGTTGGTGAATGGGGACAATCCATTACTTCACACTGGGTCTTTGCTCAAATAGAATAGAATAGAATAGAATAGAAATACTTTATTGATCCCAAGCTGGGAAATTACAAATGGTCTCTACAGTATTTATGCCACTGCATCCTTTATTCTGAGTGCAGTCTGTCAAAGTCACCAAAAGGCTTCAGTGACTTCTGACAGACAGACAGACATACTTTATTGATCCCTGAGGGAAATTGCCTAATGTGTTTTGGTGGTGTGGATGCTTGATCATGCGATACAAGCATGTGTTGTACGAATGAACATGTATGAGAAGCTCCTCAACTAGCCTTAGCAGGCTGTTGCCATCATGTGTACATACTGTATGTGTTTGAGAACCACTTGACGCACCAAACACCTGAACACACCTCAGGTGTGCGTCAAGGCCTCAGGTGCACCTGAAGCTGCGCTGTGTTGTTGGCCGAGTGGAGCTCAACAACGCGGCCTTGTGTTGGCCAGGGACGCCACGATCTCCATACTGTGGAGTCTGAGAACGGAGGACTCGGACTGCTGGTGCTTGGGAGACTTTCTAACATTGTTTCCTCACAACAACATAGCGCTGTCAGACAATGTAGCATGGATGCTAGAAGCTGGTCTTAAAGAAGGGTTGCTGTTATCTTTTGAGGTCAAGCTAGAGCAGTAGGCACTGCCTGTGTGTACCAGTAGGACTACACCAGGAAGTGATGCGAATAGGTGTGGAAACCACCGCATGTATTTTTTTAAAAAGAATCCTCAAATGCTTATAACATTGGTTATTGTACATGTTTGTTCAGAGCCAATCCCCCTGTTCTGATTGGACATCCATAGCATTCCAAGCATGGAAGGATATGGAATATGCTCCAGCCCTCCTCCAGCACGGCCTCGCCCCTCAGCCCAGCCCTGTTCCTGACAGCCTCAGTATCGGTAGGCATGGCGTGTAAACAGGCGTATTGTTCATATGTGCGCAGCGCGCCCCTTGTTTACCAAAAGGTTAATATGTAACCACGGACAAGGCATGATTGATCGGGCTGATGGGCCTCGTTATCTATGAAGCTGACATTTAGCAGCTGTTGGAGACCCCTAATGCAACAACTGGAATGACAACACAGGCCTGAAGGAGGGTCTGGGGACTTGGTATGGTCCAGGTCTGAAGGAGGGTCCCGAGGACTTGGTATGGTCCAGGCCTGGAGGAGGGTCCTGAGGACTTGGTATGGTCCAGGCCTGGAGGAGGGTCCCGAGGACTTGGTATGGTCCAGGTCTGGAGGAGGGTCTGGGGACTTGGTATGGTCCAGGCCTGGAGGAGGGTCCTGAGGACTTGGTATGGCCCAGGCCTGGAGGAGGGTCCTGAGGACTTGGTATGGTCCAGGCTTGGAGGAGGGTCCTGAGGACTTGGTATGGCCCAGGCCTGGAGGAGGGTCCTGAGGACTTGGTATGGTCCAGGCCTGAAGGAGGGTCCCGAGGACTTGGTATGGCCCAGGCCTGGAGGAGGGTCCCGAGGACTTGGTATGGTCCAGGCCTGGAGGAGGGTCCCGAGGACTTGGTATGGTCCAGGCCTGGAGGAGGGTCCTGAGGACTTGGTATGGTCCAGGCCTGGAGGAGGGTCCTGAGGACTTGGTATGGTCCAGGCCTGGAGGAGGGTCCTGAGGACTTGGTATGGTCCAGGCCTGGAGGAGGGTCCTGAGGACTTGGTATGGTCCCCCACGGGGGCCAGTGGACCCCTGACAGCAGGGGTGTCACCATGGCCTCAGTCTGCTGTTAAACGTGTTCAGTTGTTCCACTGTTGACACAGGCAGAGGATGGAGGAAGTGTTCTGTACAAAGGCCAAGTGTGCTTTGGAGTGGCATGTTGTGTTGTAGTGGATATGGAGTGGTTTAGTGTGGCATGTTGTGGTGGGGTGTATAGTGTGTTGCGTAGTCAAGTGTATTGTATAGTGTAGTGCTTTACTGTGTTGTGTGACATAAAGCTGAAAGGTGGGCCCTGAAAGCAGCTAGGTGGGTGTGACCAGGAACACATTGACCCTTCACGTTCAACATACAGCTCAATTAAGAGCTCTGAAGGACATTGAAAGTGGAGGCACCGTCAGAGCTTATTAGTTATCAGCCTCTTCATTTTCTTCCTGTGGTGAGAATGGAAATGTCATATCACACATAATATATATATAGATAATGACATCCTGATATTTCATGTATGGTCTAAGATAATAATTATAATGACCGAATGAAGCCTCTCTTACAAGATGCAGAAATATGTTCTATGTTGATATTCATCATTTGTGAATTGGCTGAAAGCTGTCAGGTTTTGGTCCAAATTCAGAGAGCTGCTGCTTGCTCCTGAGAGAACTCCTTCCTCTGTCATGTTTTGTGTTGTGACTGTTAGGGCTGTTTACATCCTCAGCCAGGTTATTCTGGTCCCTCAGCACCAAGCAACGCATGGGACACACATGACTGACAGGACAGCGTTCTGGTCACATGTACTCCTCAGAGAAGTTATTGCTTTGTACACCTTGACACACACACACACACACACACACACACACACACACACACACACACACAATACGTATATCATCTACATACAGTCATGATCTGAAATGATCAGTGACTGGTTTTCAGCAGCCTGGCAAGCACCGGGGACAGCCTGGCACGGCGAGAGCAGCGGGTGGTGAAGAGGTGGAGCAGGGGGCTACCGCGTCCTGAACAGCGTTACTGAGACAGAGCATCTTCAGCTCATCCTCCACTGTCTACAGAAATTTGCATCATCAAGGAGAGACATCATTCGTTTTTTTTAGCGAATGCGGCCGTGTAGCTGGCAGCAGTACGAATCTCCCCCGGACACGGTTCACGATGGCCAGTATGAGGCATCCGTCCTGCATGCTGTACACGTTTCCTACAGTATTCCCTACAGTAGTACGCAGTAGTACACAGTAGTACACGTGTCCTTTGAGCTGTGTGAGTATGTGAAGAGAGTCTTCCTCACAAGCGTAGAAGCAGATCACCAGCGCATTGGATTCACGCACTGTTACCTCCTAATGCTAACCGGTTCTTACCTCCTAATGCTAACTGGCTATTACCTCCTAATGCTAACTGGTTCTTACCTCCTAATGCTAACTGGCTGTTAACTCCTAATGCTAACTGGCTATTACCTCCTAATGCTAACTGGTTCTTACCTCCTAATGCTAACTGGTTCTTACCTCCTAATGCTAACTGGTTCTTATCTCCTAATGCTAACTGGTTCTTACCTCCTAATGCTAACTGGCTGTTACCTCCTAATGCTAACTGGCTAATTGACAATGCACCGCAGTGTGAGCGACAGGGCTCGTCCTTGAGGCGCTCTGGTCCATGCGTTCTTTTTGCGTTTGTTTGTGAATGCAAATAAGTACTGGCCGTCTGGATGAACTGGACTGGAGAAGAACGCTGAGCTCAGCGCTTCAGCTGTAGACTGCTGTGGGAACCCCTGGATTTGCAGTTTGTAGATGAATCAGGGAGGGGGGAGCCAGGGGAGGCAAGTTATTTCCAGACTAAAGGTGTGAGATGGTTGCCCTGGGGGAGGACGGCCATATGGCGAGGCTGTAGTGAAGGTCTCTGAGTGTCAGCCGAGGAAAGGAGCTTTGTGTGAGGTGCAAAGAGACTTCATACAAAGGCTTAACTCATTAGCTCTCTGGTCGAGAGGCCTTGGCGTGTGTGTGATGGCTGGTTGAAGCAGCCTCACGCAAGTCCGACGGACTGGACTCTGCATGCACATTGCTGCAGACGCTTCTGTGTTTTTTGTGCTGTGTAATTCATAATTTCTGTATAATTTCTGTAATTCATAATTCATAAGGAGGTACAGGTGTGTGTCTGCAGCTGCTGGTCAGGCCAGAGTCCCCGGAGCTCTCAGACAGGAGGGGAGGAGGGAGAGATGGATAGAGAGAGTGAAAGGGAGGGGCAGATAGACGGATGGAGGGAGAGTGACCAAGAGAGGGAGAGGCAACAGAAGGAAAGATAGAGAGGGAAGGAAGGAAACAAGATTCCCTAGAAAGAGAGGGATTGAGACTTTGAGCTGCGTTATCAGTCACTGACCCACAATACCCACGGGACCCGCCCAGCTGGATGCAATTCTTACGTTCTATTGTTACGCCCTATTGTTATGTTCTATTGTTACGCTCTATTGTTACAATCTATTGTTGTGTTCCTATGCCTCCACCCACCTCTTGTTTAACACGCACACACACTGACACGTGTGCACACACACACACACCCAAACACAGGCAGGCACACACACACACCCAAACACAGGCAGGCACACACACACACACACACACACACACACACACACACACGCCCACGCACCTCTCTGCCTCTCCTCTCCTTCTATGTACCTGTCTCTCCTGTGTCCTCTCCCCTGTTTCCCCTCTGCTGCTGTCTAACCCACCTGCTCCTTCATCAACTGTCTCTCTGCTGTCTAACCCTATCTGCTCCTTAGTGACCTGTCTCTGTACTGTCTAACCCCTACCCTCTCCTTGATGTCCTGTCTGTCGGGATACAGGTGTCTCCAGGACCAGGTGGTTAATCGTGAAGCATTAGTTCTGTCTTGGTGATCATTGTTACTCAGTGTTGTGCAGAGACTACCAACCCCCTGCTGTGAGTGAGAGGGGAGTGGAGGCCCTATTGCTCTTCAGATAGTACGGGTATTATTAGCTTCTCCAGAAATACGACAAGGAGGTCAGGTGATCTTTTGCCTGTCTCTCTGTCACTCTCGCTGTCTCAGTCTCTCGCTCGTTTGTCTGTCTCTGTCTCTTTCTCTCGCTCTATGTCTGTCTCTCTGTCTCTGTCTGTCTCCCTTGCTCTATCTCTGTGTCTCTGTCTGTTCCGTCTTCATCTCTGTGTCTGTCTCTCGTTCTGTCTCTCTTTTGAGATTCAGGATAGAGGTCAGCACTCCCGCGGGACGCAACGCAAAATAGTGCGGCGCAGGATGATACACTGCACTCCCGCAAATTAAATATGAGTGTAAAGTAAACTATACAAATGATTAATGTAGGGATTCTGTTTGGCAGCAATAAAAACGTTTTGAGCAGCCTAAATTTACGGATGTTGTCGTTTGGGGTGGCCTAATCTAGCGCACACGTGTTTAGAGACAATTCCTTTCCGCTACAGAAAGTGAACATCCATCCTGCCTGTCGACTTGCGGGCACTTGTGGGCGGGAGCGCGACATAATATCAGAGATGCGGGCGGGAGTGGGATGAAAAATGACAATTCTTTGCGGCAGCGGGACTGTACAATGTGGGAGTGGGACTGAACAATGCGGGAGTGGGACTGAACATTGTGTCCCGCGCAGACCTCTAATTCAGGACTTCATGTTCATCCAAACGTATGTTGAATTGAAAGCACAAAAGGTAAACTAAGATCTGTCTGTCTGTCTGGTCACATGTGAGGAGGTGATGGGAGGCAGGGAGACATGTGGTGCTGCTGCCCTGATGGACATCATGTGATACAGTGAAGGGTCGGAGGGCGCGGTTGTGGGTGGTAGATTTCAGACCGGAGGGGGGGGGGGGGGGTCAGCTGGGTTGCTGTGGCGATGGAGGCGGAGCTCAGACCACACATCAGAAAGCCTGGAAAGTGTTGCCCTGTCTGGTGACATTCTGAAGTCATCAGTGTGAACACATGGCCCTCATGGCTGACCAGCAGCACTGTCACTGCCCCACAGTATACAGGAACCGCGCCCGGCCTGAGCGGTTGTGGTCTGGAGACCAGACTGCTGATCCAGGAGGCCTTACCACCAGGCATCGCTACAGACAGAGGGCACACACCCAGCCAGGAGCAACTCTCCACAGCCACGTCCTCAAAGCTTGTGGGTCTGAGCTCATCTAGAAGCTGGGGCCTCCCCTTTATTTTCTCTCCTCTTTCATTCAGTCTGCACTGTACCCTGTAGTCTTTAGCCCGTAGATAACACCCTGTAGTCTTTAGCCTGTAGATAGCACACTGTACCCTGTAGTCTTGAGCCTGTAGATAGCACCCTGTACCCTGTAGCCTTTAGCCGGTAGATAGCACACTGTACCCTGTAGCCTTTAGCCTGTAGATAACACACTGTACTCTGTAGCCTTTAGCCTGTAGATAGCACACTGTACCCTGTAGCCTTTAGCCTGTAGATAACACACTGTACCCTGTAGCCTTTAGCCTGTAGATAACACACTGTACTCTGTAGCCTTTAGCCTGTAGATAGCACACTGTACCCTGTAGCCTTTAGCCTGTAGATAACACACTGTACCCTGGGAGTGCACGGGAGCGGGACTGGACATTGTGTCCCCCGCAGACCTCTAATTCAGGACTTAATGTGCATCAAAACGGCAGCCTTTAGCCTGTGGATAGCACACTGTACCCTGTAGCCCCAGCCTGTCCTCTTCTCTTCATCTTACACCCTGTGTCCTACACGCTAGGACCTACACCCCCTACATCTCCTGAGCCCCGCCCCCGACCCTCCACTGGGCCCAGTGTTGAGGCTAATCATAAAATAAGAAAAGCTTAATTGAAGTGAACCCACTCCTTCAGTGTATCCAGTTTCTCTGCTGGCACAATGCACACAAAGCCTGTTTTGTACCCACAGCTCCGCCTCTGAGTCACCGGGCTGGGCTGCGCCGGCGTTGAATAGGGTTTGGTAATAGCGCCCTGGGAGAGCTCAACTGCCCCCCCCCCCCCAGCAGCCCTTCCGTCTGCATTGTTGTGGGACTCAGTGAAGGGGTGAAGTCTTCACCCACGAGGACAGTACAGGTTGTGTGCTCTGCCAGCCTGTAGTGTTTCTGTGTGTCTGTTCTCTCCCCCAGAGGACTCTAGGTGGTCTTTATCCCTGATGGGAGATGTGGGGTCACAGCAGAAGGACAGTGGAACCAGAATGAATGAGGAGGCTGCAGGTCGCCCTGGGTTTTCAATTCCTCCAGGCCTCCTAAACATTGTGTATTGTGTAGGAGCTGTAGCAAGGGACCTAGCTACACTCTACCAGGTGGCTTTACTGGGTCCTGCAGAAGCAGTGTGCAGGCTGGTGATGCCGGAAGTTTATTGCAGTTTGGTTTACAGTGCTACATGCCGATGGGGCTCCACGCATCTCCATGCAGGAGATGTCCTGAGTGTTGTGGTGATGGCTGTTGGACCTGTTTACCCTGAATAAATACACTGAGATCACTGGCTGACCCCCCCCCCCCCCGTCCCCGTCCCCTCCAGAACATTCTATGGTGTGTGTTTTTACAGCACAGAACCGACTGGTCTAGAATGGCTGGATCAGGAGTGGTGATCTGAATCACTCTGCAGGCTCACAGTCCGATGGTGACGTGACCGCCTGGTGGAGCAGGTGGGTGGAGCGGGTGGGGGTGTGTGGGCATGGAGCCAAATCAGAATAAAGTAGATGGAGGCCCTTCAGACGGAACCCTAAAGGTCACCCAGAGAAGAGGTCAGAGGGGGCCTTGTGAGAATGTAGATTAGAGGGCAAGCTTTGACCTCTGACAGACACGCACAAACACACACACACACACACACACAATCTTCATTCTTCCACTGAAGTGACATCATAAAATAGGGACATTCTAGTTCAAACATAACATGCACTGTATTACGATAGCATAGTCTCTATACCAGTGGTTCTTAACCTTATTGGAGGCACTGAACCCTGCAAGCTCGTAAATGGGAAAAATAAAATAAAATGATTTCTTCAAAACATAGGTATATATTTTATTAGTGCACAAAATGAACCATGCACCTCGCGTCTGACCCAGGCAATGGTGATGAGAGGCTATTGTGATGGTTCTACAGCCCCTTGTGCAAGGCAGGCCCGGGGGTTTTTGCTGGCCCCACAAGCACGGCTAGCTCCTCTTTGCTAACTGTCTTGCCCAAGGAAACGTGGGTGGAGATGGCACCCCAGCTGGGGCTACCCAGGAACACGCAGCCTGGCTGTTCTCACCTCCAATCTTACGTCCAAAGTGAGAGAGACGAGAGGTTTAGCGGATCCTCTTTTAAAGGGCAAGGCCCCATCCACTGGTTGACCAATCACAAGTAAGTCTACCTAGATACACACACATGCTGGAGGCTGTGAGGTGAGCCTTCCCTTACCTGTGTGTCCTATCTAGATATGCACACACTGGAGGCTGTGATGTGAGCGGCATCCTGACCAGCCACTAACAGATGGGCTGTCACTCCACATGTAAATATAGATGCCTGTTCCTGCTGTAGACTCTATTCTCACGTCTCCCTCTCCTCCCCCCTCCTCCCCCCACCTCCCCCTGCAACCCACAGAGCAGGGTGATGTAATGATTAAATGTGATTTTAGTGTGTCATGCACTTTAACAACAAAAACACGTGTCAGGCCTGATGAAAATACCACACGTTTTAATTGAATAAATTCACAGCTGATTTATTCAAGAGAACATTTAATACAGAGGTGGTATATTAAACTTAATTCATATTTGATTTGTTGGACCTTTACATCGCATATAAGGGATCATATATATATATATACTGTATATATATATATATATATATATATTTATATCTCATAAGGGATTTTTTTGTTGATCTACAATGAATGGTGGTGTTTGTCTCTCGTGTCATATTAAGATGTGAGGCTTGAGGAACCTGCGGGCAGAAGGTAGCTGACTGCTAGATGTAGAGCCTGTGATGACACCAGGTTCAGAATGCAGGGGAACAAGGGTATGAAGTCCCCCATGTCCTCACTCAAATAGGTAGAGCAAGCCATTACAAGTGCCAGGGTTAGGGGTTCCATTCCCTGTGTTACTCAACTGGCAGAGTAAGGCATTATCACTGCCAGAGTTAAGGGCTCAATTCCCATTCCCAAGTCATTCTACATTGTACTTCGGTCCAGTACATTTGGAATAGGGTTTGTTCATACTGACGGTTGTTAAGAATGGGAACTGCTCGCTATTCCTGGGATGTTCTAGATGAAGATTTATCAAGAAGTCGTGGTCAACAGCTGCCCCCGAGTCTTCTAGGGATAGAATTCAACGTTCTTCTGCCCCAGCTGTTGCCCCACAAGAACAGATGATACTGCTAGAATGGCTATCTCAGGACTGTGTAGGGCTGTAGTCCAGACACTTCACCTCACTGAGACGTTGTTCTTTATTTAGTAGAACTGTGTTTCTGCTCCACATCTCATGTTTCTTCGGGTACTGAAAACTGCATTTAGTCGAGTTCCCGTCTAGCATTGAGCTTCAAGGACCTGCTTCTTGGACCTGGTCCCGCCCTAGTGGACTCACATCTCTGGTACGTCTGCCAATGAACTGCTGAGGTTCTGGTGCCGGTTTCAGAAAACAAGGTTAGGGATCTCTCAGACTTAGATCAGAATTCTGGCTTGACTTTTTGGTCATTTGTTTATGGTTTCCAAAGTTCTGAGCCTTTGATTGAGGAAGCGAGGTTGACTGAGCGTGGACAGGACTTGTGTGTGTCTGACTAGTGTGTTCTCACAGCAAATGTTAAAAGTCCACCACTGAATATGTGACTAATCATGCACAATGTAATGGTACAATGATTCACACTGTGGAAGTATTGGTCTCCAAGATCTCAGCCATGAACTCTCTTGCTAAATTATCAGATGAGTAACTGAGGACCAGCGTCAGCATCTTTACGTGTGCGTTGTGTCTATTGTTTCAGCTCATAGAGCTCATATGGTAACGTTCTCCAGCCGTGAGAAAGTCTCGTCCCAACGTGGTGGAGAGATAAGATCTTGCAGTCAGGCTCCTGCTGGCTCCGATGCGGAGGAACATCTGAGCCTCTCATCAGTAATGTGCAGCCTGAAGCCACTGGGGTCCAGGTGTTGTGACCTCTCATCGACATTGCTTGTGACCTCCCGTGACTTGGAGGGGGGGGGGCAATATCTGGCCAGGTTCCTTGGTCAGTAGATGGTCATTAGCTGCTGAAAATGCTGTGTCATCGTAGTGCCATTCATATTGAGTACCTCAGTATCCTGAGGGCCTTAGTGGTTAGTTGAGGGGGGACCTACACACTTTTGGGAAACTCCATGGGAAAGCCTTTTAAATGCCACCTAGGCAAAGAGATGGCAGAATGTCCCAAGTGCTACATGATACATTGACCCTTCGGTGTTTTAATGTCACACATTTAGGGGGTTTGCTCCAGGAAGGAAGGCCTGAAGCTTTGTGAAGGGTCAGATTTCCCCTCTATCTTCGTAATCGTTCTCCTAATGGCCGCTGTTGGAGTTGACTATTAATCATTGATGATTATTTCCCCTTTCTGTTTCCCCTGTTACTGTTGGCCATCGGTTGTCCCTCACGAGAAGCCCTGCTGTGGTGCTGTTGTTTGTTGTTGATGTGATCAGCTGTTCTTTTGTTTATTTGTCTGTTGATGCAGATAAACTTTACACTTTACTGACTTGCTTTGGCATATAGTTATAGTTATATTCCTGCAACTGTACCTCAACTTAGAAACTTCTGTCAACACTTAAACATCTTTTAAATCGTGTTTATTGATGGTGGGCTTTTTGTTCTGTCTTGCTTGTAGTGCCATGTCCAAAGTGATGCAGGGATGAATTGTAAATGTGTATTTCTTATACTTTCTTATACCTTCCCGTTTGGGCCTTCCATCACATTAAACAGCGTAATCGTCCGGCAGAAACAGCTTTTCAAAGGAGCTCTCCATGGCGACTAAATGCTTCATCCAGATGAGAGAAGGTTTCCATGTGGACCGAGAGCTCTGAGACAACATTGGTGAAGCTGAGCATGGACAGAAAGCTGTGCAATCTATGAGTGATGTGGACGTCATGAAACGACAGAACGTGCATCTAAAAGCTTGTTCCTTCCTCCTCCTCCTCCTCCTCCTCCTCCTCCTCCTCCTCTTCCTCCCCCTCCTTCTCCTCCTCCTCCTCCTCCTCCTCCTCCTCCACAGACACAGCATGCCGAGGGCAGGATGGACCCTCCTGGTCATCTGAGACGACCCGGTGACCCAGCTGCCCACTCTCCCCGGTGGCTCCCCCGTCGACCCCATCCCCCCAGCGGGGCCCTCCGCAGCCTCCCCCCCCGCAGCCCGCCCCCCCGCCCCCGGCGGTGGGCGCCGGTCCGGTCAGGATGCCGGGATGGCGGTCCCGCTGGCGGCTGGTCCTGCTCAACGCTCTGACCTGCGGCCTGGAGATCTGCCTGGCGGCTGGCATCACCTACGTACCCCCGCTGCTGCTGGAGGCCGGCGTGCAGGAGAGATACATGACCATGGTCCTAGGTAGGTCCTGTAGGCCCGGTCCTAGGTAGGCCCTGTAACCCAGACCTGTGACCCTGTCCTAGGTAGGCCCTGCACCCCAGCCCGGTGACCCGGTCCTAGGTAGGCACTTAATGGTTAATGGTTATGGGTTATGTTTAAGGTTAATGGTTAGGGGTTATGATTAGGGTTAAGATTAAGGGGTACGGGTTACTGAAAGGCATTGGGGGCGCTGGGGGAAAATCAAACATTCACACAACACAGTTGGGCATTTCAGCATCACCTTCATCATGCTTTAGTTGATTAAATAGACTCACGCTATTCGGACCAAATCATTCACCAGCTGTTCAGGCAGCATTGGTCCTGAAGTTCAAGGGAACCCGCAGTGAAGATGATGAAGAGGGACTGAAGCACATGACTTGAGTTATGTGAGGTATTTAAGGCATGCGGCCCCCTGCTGCAGGCTGACCTGCTGACCGTCTGCTCCAGACCCCTCATCGGGGGTCACGGTGATGAGACGAGCCTGAGTGTCTCTCAGCTAGCGATGGCTTCTCATCCGGACATTCAGGCATCCCTTCCCCAACCCTCAGGCCTCCGAAGCCTCTCTCTCCTCCAAAACACACGGCTAGCTGGCTAGTTTTAGAAGCAGGTCTGCTAGCCTTGAGGAAGACTCCGGTCATGGGCACCAGCTGTCATCAGCTTACGCAGGTAGCCAGGTAGACAGTCAGGTAGTCTATCTAATCTTAATTTAATTTGGGCCAAATTAAATGTTTGGACGGGCTTTGATTTATTTATTGCTGTCGGAATGTAAAGAGACAAAGATGACAAAAAATGCTCCTAAATGAATTGCCGGCCCTGGCTTTAAGGTGTGGCCTTACATCCTCCCAACTCTAATTACAACGTTTCAGGATGCAGACGGCGTCTGAATGTATTCCAACCTCCGTCTGAAATGACATCATCTTCATAACACTTCTTAATGAAATTACAAGGCTCACTTTTTCCAGGAGTCTGTTCTTTTGGTGCGCTCTGCTGAGTGTGCCAGTGTTGTGTTTGTGTGGTACCAGTAGCGTTGTGAAGTTCAGTGTTGGAGTAATTACTGTGAAATAGAAGCACCATGAAGACGTTGTTGTGCCACAAAGACAGAGCTCAGATCAGGATCAGCCAGCTCTGCTTGTTTATCCGCGTAGAGATCCATATGAATGTCAATGTTGTTAACATCATTATTGTACCAACAGACAGTTTGTGTAGCGATGGGAATACATGTGTGATCTTGTTAGTGCATTACATGTGTCTGTGACCCTACTGCAGTGCCTTAACACTAACCTCACATACATGGCTGTGAAGATGAGCAAAAGACCAACGTGGATAAACGTTGTGCACTAGAGCTCCCACCCCCTACAGACAGGTATCAGCTAACGAGCGGGGAACTTAAGTAGCGAGCCGGCGTCAAAAGGCTTCCACTTTGTACCGCAACACGGCGCGCAGCGCGACCACCACAGCGCGACGTAGCTTGTAAGCGCTAAGCTAGAGCTGGGTGTAGCCAGAGAGCACGGCGCCCTGAGGGATGGGGGAGGCAGACTGCCGCGCTGAAGGGCCGTCGTGAGATGTTTTGTCTGAAGTGGTGAATGAACCACGTTTAGTCTTTAAACAGCTGAGGGGCCAGAGGCGGGAGGTGCATTTCTGGCGGCCCCCGCTGTAAGATAATCTGAGACGCCGGCGTCGCTCACCTGCCAGTTTGCTGCGGCGGGGAGTGAGGCGGCCGATCGACAGGGTGCCCCGGGAGGATCAGAGCCGCTGGCTTCTCAGATGGCAGCCAGATGCACTATCTCAACACCATTAGCTGGCCCTCCGAGCCCTCAGTTGTTTCTCTCTTTCTCCAGTGTCCTATCATGTTCCTCTCACCCTGCTCTTCCTCCCTCTCTCTATCACCCCGTCTCTCTCTCTCTCTCTCTCTCTCTCTCTCTCTCTCTCTCTCTCTCTCTCTCTCTCTCTCTCTCTTTATCTCTTTCTCTCTCTCTCTCTCTCTCTCTCTCTCTCTCTCTCTCTCTCTCTCTCTCTCTCTTTATCTCTCTTCTCTCTCTCTCTCTCTCTCTCTCTCTCTCTCTCTCTCTCTCTCTCTCTCTCTCTCTCTCTCGCCTCTCTCAATCTATCTCTGGTCATCACTCTATCTGTCAGAGGGGGTGAGGGTATCTGTTTGTGGCCCCCTCTTGTTTCCGCTGGCTGAGGTTCTAAGTCGGTCTACGCGGACACAGCATGAGGCTCACAGTGAGGGCACTAACTCACATACTGCCTGCGTGAAACCTAGCTAGGTATTGCCCACTTCCTTTTTAATTAGAGGCCGACATCTGGAGGGAAATAGATTAGAGAGTGTGTGTGTGAGACAGGGCTGAGGTCTGGTCATGCTAGATTAGATAAGAGAACTGCTGTCTTAGTGTTCTGAACGCCACCGCAGCTTACCACATTATACAAGCTGGTCAATAGGAAACACCTATAGGAACAAACAGAGGTTCACAGTCCACACAGCCATGCGGTTCAACATCCAGGGTCCATTTTGTTTCAGTCCAATAAGGAATGGTCAGCCTTATGTTTGCCAATTACTCAGTTTGAGATTAGACATTTAAGTTGAATGTGCATTAGAACCTATATCCTCAGGGCCCTTCAGGTACACATTGTGTGGTCAGATAGGGAAGATTAACTGTAAGAATAAACATTAATAGGTATGTAACAAGATGAATATAAATATATCACAGCCCTTGCTTACGCTGTCCTGTGTGTGTGTGTGTGTGTGTGTGTGTGTGTGTGTGTGTGTGTGTGTGTGTGCGCGTGTGTGTGTTGTGGTCCCGGCAGGTGTTGGGCCGGTGTTAGGCCTGCTGTTCATCCCTCTGATTGGCTCGGCCAGCGACCAATGCAACAGCAGCTACGGCCGCCGCCGGCCCTTCCTGTGGATGCTGTCGGTGGGGGTCCTGCTGGCGCTGCTCATCATCCCCCACGCAGACCTGCTGGCCGCACGTCTGGCCTGGGGGGGCCACGCCCTGCAGGTACTGGTCCTCCCGGGGGTGGAAACACCACAGCTGCTTTATGAGATGTACAGGAGGTCTGGAGGATGACGGACCGTAGGTTTAGGACCTTAGCCTTTTGTCATCAGTAGAACATAGAGGACAATCGATTTATGTTAGGAATGTTAGAATTAAGAATAAAGGAATCTATGTTAAGATGACATTCTGAAACTCTTACAAATGTACATTTTGTAAGTCGCTTTGGATAAAAGTGTCTGCTAAATGCCCTAAATGTAAATGTCAATGTAAATGTATGACATCTCTAGAATAAAGGACTGTGATCTGTGGTCACGCAGTAGTAGTATACACTATAGTTAGTTATAGCATACACTATAGGTGCACATGTGATGTTTTGGATATATATAGAATAAAGGTGTGTGTTCATGTGGCATTGATGATGTGTCTCCGATCCAGGTGGGCATCCTGATCTTTGGGGTGGTTCTGCTGGACTTCTGTGGCCAGGTGTGCTTCACGCCCCTGGAGGCGCTGCTGTCGGACCTGTACAGGGACCAGGAGGACCTGGCCTTCTCCATGTTCTCCTTCATGGTGAGCCTGGGCGGCTGCGTGGGCTACCTGCTGCCGGCGCTGGACTGGAGCCGCGGCCTGCTCTCCGTGTACCTGGGGGGCCAGGCCGAGTGCCTCTTCACCATCCTCATCCTCATCTTCGTCTCCAGCGTGCTGATCACCATGAAGGTGTCAGAGGAGCCGCCGCCCAGCGGGGGCGTCAAAGGCGTGGGTGCGGGGGCCGCGGAGAGGTCCCTGGAGGCCGGGGGCGGCCCCCCGGAGGCCGGTCCTCGGGGGCGGGGCCCCGCGGGCGGAGCCCTGGAGGCGGGCCGCCGCGGCCTGCCTCGCTCCTGCTGCTACCTGCTGAAGTACAAGCTGAGGACGACGAGGTCGGTGCCTCTGCTGTGCCTGCTGAGGACCTGCTGCTCCGTCACGCCCGCCATCTACCGCAGCTACTGCCACGTGCCGGCCGTCATGAGGCAGCTCTGCGCCGCGCAGCTCTGCAGCTGGGTGGCCGTCATGTCCTTCATGCTCTTCTACACGGACTTCGTGGGGGAGGGGCTGTACGAGGGCGTGCCCAGCGCCGCGCCCGGGTCCGCTTCCCGGGAGCGATACGATGAAGGTACGGACGGGGTGTGGTCTGCAGCTTCCTGGGGAGCTGGGGGTGTCCGTGCTTGGTCGGTTCTGTATGTCCCAGACCCTGACTCCAAACACGGACGTGTCTGCTTTCAAAGTGATAACTTCAGGCAGTTATTTAGTCTATTTTACATAGCTATAGCTATAGATAGGACAATCAATACATGCCCTGATTGCCTCGGTAGCGTATTTGTAGCGCTTAATGGTTGACTAGCTGATTAGTTGAGCATCACGTTTGACCTCTCGCTCTTTGTGTAGTGTCAGTAAGGGGCTGAGTGATGCAGGTTGATCTGTGATGTCTGTAAAGTGGGCTTGGTGTTGCCATGTTTGAACCTAATAAAGTCTACATCTGGCAGCCATTATCTGGCCTGCTCCAGAACCTTTGACGCGCCTTCCGCGACGCCACTATAATGAAAACACAAGTAGAAGCAGGGGTCTGGAGTTAGTTTGACGTATGAATGTGGTTTGTGACGGTGGCGCTGTCACATTTCCGAATGCTGCTTTTTAAGTTAAATTCAGACTCAGTGTTTTCACACATACTGTGAGTTCTCACACATCGCCTTCGGACCAAGTATTTGAGTACAGCTGAATGTGAATGTGAAAGTTATTAAGGAAGTATAATTTCTCTGTTTATCAAAACAGTGTTGCCAAGACTTTAGTAGCAAATCTGACTTACTATTTCTAATTTTTAAGTTTAGCTGTCCCAAACAGTTAGCAGTTAATTCTTCGAAATCCCTGTTCTTTCTCCCCTGCAATCAACCAGAGGCTCTATCCCCCCGTCTCCTTCTTGCTGCTCTGTGTACCTGCCTGTATTATGCTGAGTCCGCCATCTTGGTTGACCCAAGCTGTCACCGAGCACCGCGGCGCCCCCCCCCCCTGCATGTTTTAAACTCTCCAACCCAATGGACTAAACCGCCGCCCTCCATTCCACAGGCATCCGTATGGGCAGCCTGGGTCTGTTCCTGCAGTGCGCCACCTCCACCTGCTGCTCCCTGGCCATGAGCCGGCTGGTGGGCCGCTGGGGCTCGCGGTGGGTCTACCTGAGCAGCATGGTGAGCTTCACGCTGTCGGCCGCCGTCATCTGCCTGTCCAAGAGCGTGCTGCTGGTCACGCTGATGTCTGCGCTCACCGGCTACGCCTACGCCACGCTGCAGACGCTGCCCTACACCCTCACCTGCCACTACCACAAGGAGAAGGAGGTGAGGATGCACCCTGCAGCCGGCAGCCAGCCCCCAAAGCTGGAGGGGACCGCGGTGGGGGGTCGGGGCACGTTGGGGGTGGAGGGAGCTTGCTAATCGTAGCTGTAGATATAGATGATCACTTTGAAGGGTAAAAGTTGTTTATCTGGTGCAACGTGCTAACCTCTACCACTTACTGCCTCATTGGATTAGTGGAGCAGATTAAAAAACTTGGCAGAAGTCGGGTGGCAATGATTGTCAGTTCTAAAGGGTCCTGGAAGTGCGGGTCCGGTTGACAGCCCAGAGAACAGAACAGTTCCCATTTCATGTTGTGAGCTCAACCGATCCCTAGTGCGAGGAAGCTCTCGTTTGGGTGCCAGGACACCCAAACAATTTTAGGGTGCTTTAGTTCTCTGCTGAGCCATGCCTGATTCTGTCTTAGGTCTACATGCCGAAGATGAAGACGAAGAGCATTCATACGAACGGCGTCTCCGTGAAGCGGGACCCCCCCCTGGCGCCCGGCGGCTACACCGAGGTGGGACTCAACGGCCATGGCTACTTCGGCCCGGGCGGCCCCGATTTCTTCACGGGTCCGAACGGCCAGAACGGCCCGTCCGGGGGGGCTCCCGGAGCGGGGGCCGCGGATCAGGACGAGACGGAGGAGGGCTTCCAGAAGCGAGGCGTGGGTCTGGAGGAGGCGGAGGAGGGCTTCCAGAAGCGGGGCGTGGGCCTGGACTTCGCCATCCTGGACAGTACCTTCCTGCTGTCTCAGGTGTTCCCCACGCTCTTCATGGGCTCCATCGTGCAGCTGGTGCAGTCGGTGACGGCCTACATGGCGTGCTCGGTGGTGTTCGGGTGCCTGGCCGTCTGCCTGGCCAACCGCATCGTCTTCGAGCAGAAGGACCTCCGGACCTGAGGCGCGGGGCTGGACTCACGGCGTGGCGGAACCCCGGCTCTGGTTCTCCTGTGGGTCCGCTCCGCACCCCCCCCCCCCCCACCCCCCAGAAGGCCTTGGTGTGGACCCATGTAGCTGCTGCCGATTCAGCAAATGCTTCATTCAAGTGTGTGTGTGAGACTGTGTGTGTGTGTGTGTATGCGTCAGCCTGTCACAGGTTCTGGATACCGGGCTGAATATGTCAACTGTCACTGTTTCTTCGGGTTTTCCACAGGGAGTAACTGTCTTCAAACTAACGCCCCCTACTGGCGGCCTCACAGAATGAATCCTGCTGAAGTTCATCGAAAATAGTTTTCAAGGGATGCCCCCTAGTGACCTGCCTTGGTAGTATGAGTAGTTCTCAAGGTAGCCTAATCTTATCTCAAGGTACTTTGATGGTGTTTGCGGTACCAGTACCCTTCATATGTGCCCACCATCATCTTCCTCAGGTACAAACACACACTTAACTGTAAAAGGAGCCAGACTGGACCCTTTGTAAGGCTGCACGTCAGACATACACACACGTGCACGCAAACATGTGCAATAACACAGATACACTCATACATTTACCGTTTATGTTTAAGTTGAGTTTGTTTCTGGATTTTAAACCATGTATCAACATATCACCACTCCATGTGCCGGGTGCCATACCTAGTTAAACATGCTAGTTACATACGCTAGGCTCACAGGCTACTTACATAAGATAGATACATAGGCTAGTTATAAGCAAGTAACACATGTTAGCTACACATGCTGGTTACACCTGCTAGCTACGCATGTTAGTTATACAGGCTAGTTATCGGCTAGCTACACAGGCTAGTTAAAGGCTAGCGACACATGTTCGTCATACAGGCTGGTCATAGGCTAACTAAAGAGGCTAGTTAATGGCTAGCTACACAGGCTAGTTATAGGCTAGCTACACATGCTACTTAAAGGCTAGCTACATATGCTAGTTTCACAGGCTAGTTATAGGCTAGCTATACATTCTAGCTACACAGGCTAGTTAAAGGCTAGCTACACATGCTACTTAAAGGCTAGCTACATATGCTAGTTTCACAGGCTAGCTACACATGCCAGTTACAGTATCCACAAAAGTCCCCTCATGACTTAGCCCCTCCATTTTGTGCTGGCTACCAGCTGCTTAAGTGGAGTAAACCTAAAGTGCACTTCTCCGAGGATACAAATCACTGGGAGAAGGTCTCTCCTCTCACACGATGGAACAACCTCACCGTCCGTACACTCCGCGTCCCTCAGCCGATGAACTCCCCGGCTGCTCCTCCAGCCTGTGTGTACTGCTGCTGTACAGTGTTTTTTATTCTTATTTATATCCCTATGGGAATATTTGATGCAACCTGTGTGAGGTTACGGACTGCCTTAGCATCTTGCTCTCAATACAGTGACTTAAGGACATTGGTCTCAGGTTAGCGTTCTCCTTAATGTCCGAACTCAAACGACAATCCAGGATAAGTAGCTCTGCTGCTCAGGCTAGTCCGCTCATCAGCCGACCCCTCGCCTCTCGGCCGGCGTTTCGACAGAAGACCAAAGGGCCTGAACGCTGAGGGGATACTCAGGAGCTCTCACTGCTAGGCACTTCAGGGAGAGGGGTTTTATTTGAAGGCTAACATAGAGGATAAAGATGTGTGTTCAGGCTAACATTAAGATGGTATTTTATTAATCCCAGACATCAGACTCTGTGAAGTCAGGATGATCTCACCAGGGGTGGAGGGTGTTCTTTGCCAAGTGGTTCACCGCCTAACTCTGTCCTTATTAACCTGCTGGGATGCTGAGCAAGCAACCAATCAGGAGCTGTGGTGTGGTCAGGAGAAGGGATGCAGGGGATGAAGTGATACGCTGAAAGATGAGAGACAACACGTAGGAGTTAGTTCAGCGTTGTGGCTGATCTGCCTTCCCCTGGCAGTACGATGAAGAGCGTCAGTGTTTGCTGGCGACTGACCAACCTGTCGGCCAAGTTAAATCCAAGTGCCTCTACACGTTTTCCAAAATGTACATATGTATTTATTTACTTAAATAAAACTCATAAGCACATGTCTGGTCATGTGCAAGTACAAGGTATCTTTTGTAAAAAGGTAAAGATAAATTATTTGTACAAATGTGGTATAGAAACATCCGCAGAGCTATAATTTATTTTAATATCACATTGCAACATTTCCCTCTTATATCATCTCTATCATCCCCTGTCAATCACAGCCCAGCAGCAAATCTCTCACGTCAGAACCACCTTGTACCTTTGGCTATTGGGTTGACCTTTCTCATTTTATTCCTAGTAGCTATTATGTTTATAATTTCATAGTGGTGTTGATCGTATAAATATTGACAAATTGTCAGTATTGCTTTACATTGTTTGCTTATAACCACTTTTTCATTTCCAGAATTCAACATTATTGTTTTGGTGTCTACTAGATTATTTGGAATAACCTTTTGGCCCATGAATGGTTTGTTCATGTTCTTGTATTTCAACAAAGTGCCCAGCTTTCTTCAACATGCGTGTGGAAAACAGTAGGTCTACAATAACCATTTCTCTCACCGTTTGTATTCAGACGCTGTGTTAATCTGCTATCAAATGTGTCAAAACTGTACTTATTTTAATTTTTAAATCCTTGTAAATGTGTGCAGTTACCAAATAGATTTTATACTAAATAAACGAACCGCATTATATACTTGTTGCCTCTGATTGGTGCTGTGGAACCGACATGTCCACTATCCTCTTGACACCCAGTTCAGCAGCTACACTACCTTGGACCGCCAAGTCAACGCCCCCCTCTAGCGGTCAACCGGAGAACTGCTCCATCAAAGTGTGGCTAGTCAGCCGCCCTGACGTGCGCTGCCGATCACTTGACGGGCCGTCATGTGGCGCTGCGGGGTGGCCCCCGTGGGACGCCCCCCTGGTGCTCTGCTCGGTGTATTTTCAGCTGTCGGTGTGCGGCCCCTCCGTCTGCCCGTTACAACCTGAAACACAAGCTGGACAGTTCTTATTATTTTATCTTATTATTCTTATTATAGGGAAGCTCGCGGAGCTCCGAGCCCCCCGCTGCTCTCCGGTGACACGCGGCCTGTTTTGACACCTTCCTTCTAAATAAGGAAACGGCAGCGGCCAGACACGTGACCACCTTCCCAAATTGGAAGCTGCCAAAGTGAAGCCCCCCACCACCGCACGCCACCCAATCAGAGGTCTCCCTTTTCAGCAGCGAGGTGACATGACGTTCACATGAACCCCACGCACCAGGAACCCCCCCATGGAAGGTTGCATCGTGGGGGAGATGAAGTCTGCGTGACGTCACGTGGAGATGCTCGTGGGCCCATAGCGTGACGAGGTGAGGGGGGCAGCCCCCCCTCCGACACACAGCGAGGGAGAGAAGGTGAGAGGGAGAGAGAGAGGGAGAGGAAGCGAGTCAGAGAGGGGCGAAGAGTCGCACAACATGGTCACCTCCACCTCCACCTACACCTCCACCGTCGCTTCTCGTCTCCGTTCCGTGCCCGGAGCCCCCCGCTCCGCGCGCCCAAAATACCCCCCACCGGCATGCGGCCGCGGGGAGCCGAACCGGACGCGCGGTATTTTTAGGGCCGTTGGTTCGGACCACGTGCCCCGGAGGTAAACCGGATGGCAGTTGCGCAAAGGCTCCTCGTCACCGCGATGTCCCGCGAGGCCGGCGCGCGCCGGACGTCGACTGCGACGATTGTTCTCCTCGGGCTCGTAGCGGGGCTGGCGGCGGGCGACCCCCGGCCGCCCGGCGGGGGGTCCAACGGGACCCTGCTGGAGCAGAGGTGGGAGAGGCTGTTCTCTCGCTCCGCCCTGGGGGTGCACTCCGGGGAGAGGTCGGAGCAGAGGTGGGAGAGCGACTACCTGCTAGGTATCAAGAGGGTCCGCAGGCTGTACTGTAACGTGGGCATCGGGTTCCACCTGCAGGTGCTGCCCGACGGCACGGTCAACGGCGTGCACCACGAGAACCTCCACAGTGAGTCCGTCTCCATGACGCCGTCTTACCGGCTCCGGGAGGGAGGCTCTGTGATGAGGGTCCCTCTCTAGCCACTCTATGTACAGTATGTATTGATCTGTGTCCGACCGGCATCGAACACACGCATTAACTAGGACCTGATAACACCGCGTGGGCATGCGTGGACAAGTTCACGGGCGCTCTGGCGGGTGCCACTACTAGTTTAGATTATGTGTAATAATTGATGATAATTGCACTAATAACAATTGTAGTAAGTATTATTGATCATATTGTCAGGAAGCCCCATGGTTTGTAAAGGTGTTGCTTCCGCGAACCCATCCACGCTCACGGACAGCACGATGCTATAGTGACCGTGACTTCATGATCGGTATGATGATGTCATGTGCGGATGTATTGGTCAGGTCTGATCGAGATCTCCACGGTGGACCGAGGGGTGGTGAGCCTGCTGGGAGTGCAGAGTGGTCTGTTCGTGGCCATGAACAGTCGAGGCAGGTTGTATGGAACGGTAGGTATGAACCTGTCCCATTGTCCCCTGACACGGTACGGGAAATACTGAGCTTTACTTTTTGGGGGAAAGGCCTATTTGAAGTTTGAACAATTGGAATAATTGTTTTTTTAGTAAAATATGATTATTGTAAAGGAACAGCAAGCTTAGTTGTGTACATCTTAGGAGTCTGTCTTCAGTTCCTAGAACTGAAAGCCTTATTGTGCTAAAAAAAAAAGGATAATTAGCCCGCTAACAATGTGTCTGAACTCTTCTGAAATTATTAAGATCTAGGTGTATGGTTAGTAATAGGCTATGTTAGGGTTGAGAATGAGAGAGACTTACAGCCCTGCTGTGTCTGTACTCACCACCCCCTACCTGGTCCCACTGCAAGGAACGTGACTAAATAACTGAAACACTTTGAGCACAGAATACAGTGCACAGAGGGCTCAGTCTATTTCACCGCCTCACACGCTGTCTCTCTTGCTCTTTTGTTCCTTCTGTCTCTTCCACCCACGCTGTTCCCTGTCTGTCTGTCTGTCTCTCATTCTTTTCTCTCTGTCTGTCTGTCTCTCACACGTGTCTGTCTGTCTCAGACGGTGTTCCACGGGGAGTGCATGTTCAGGGAGAGTCTGCTGGCTAACAACTACAACGCCTATGAGAGCGTGTCTCACCCCGCCTCCTACATCGCCCTCACCAAACACGGCCGCGTCAAGAGGGGCAACCGGGCGACCACCGCCATGACCGTCACCCACTTCCTGCCGCGGATATGACCAGCGCCACCCCAGCGCTGTCACCCCACGTGTGGCGTGTTTCCCGGGTGACGTGTAGAGGAACCCGCGCTGACACGTGCGCTAACTCAGAACAGTACAAGCTGGGGGACTGCGACAGGAACGCCACTTTAAGTGCGCGATCAGAACGATTCATTCAGACTCCCCTCGTGTCTTCGGGGTTGCTGTCAGACCGAGCAGGGCTGCTGTCTGTCGCTGCTGCCGTTGGGTTCAGGAAGGAGACGAGAGGGAGAGTCCCTCTGGTCCAGAAGAGGTGCTGGTTCTGGTTCCTCATCATCGCCTCACCCCACGGCGCCCTGTCTGAAGAGCAGCGGACGAAAGACGCTTGCGTTGTTCTGAGCGTAAGGCCACGCCCCGCTGACTTCACTGACTGAAGGTGCACATCCCGGGCATCCAGGGCCCGCTGTGTCCGTCGCGGTTGTTGACGTGTTGTTGTTGTATGTACTCGAGGGCAGCGGGGGGCCCGGCCAACATGGCGCTGACCTGTTTCTTTCTCTGTCATGAGGCCCTCTTTCCTCCTCCTCCTCCCCCATCCTACCCTACCAAGAGAGACACAGAGCCCGGGTCAGAAATAGGAACCCCCCCCCACCCACCCACCCAGCCAGGGGCCTGCCAGAGGTCCTCAGCTGATGTCACCGTGACAAGGCGCTCCTCCAGTAGGTCAAACCCAACACCGCGGAGAGTGGTTAGCATGGTAGAGGACTCCTGGTTAGACCGTGCTGTCTACCGCGCATATCAAAGCAGCGGGAGGAAAGATTGGGGTTGTAAAGGGAGCAGAAGAAGGCAAAGTTTTGAATCTAAACAACCTTCCCTCTCTGCTCCCTCCCTTTGCTACATCTCAGACATTGAGCAGTGTTGCCTTCATGCACCTGTGATTGACAGGCAAGATTGTGTCCCTGAAACAATCGGGGAAGAGATTCCCTGTTGGCGCAGGTCACTCCTGTTCAGAGGTTTTAGCGCAGGTCACTCCTGCTCAGACACTGTGGCGCAGGTCACTCCTGTTCAGACACTGTGGCGCAGGTCACTCCTGCTCAGACACTGTGGCGCAGGTCACTCCTGTTCAGACACTGTGGCGCAGGTCACTCCTGTTCAGACACTGTGGCGCAGGTCACTCCTGTTCAGAAGTTTTAGCGCAGGTCACTCCTGTTCAGACACTGTGGCGCAGGTCACTCCTGCTCAGACACTGTGGCGCAGGTCACTCCTGCTCAGACACTGTGGCGCAGGTCACTCCTGCTCAGACACTGTGGCGCAGGTCACTCCTGTTCAAACACTGCGTTTAGAATGGCTATTCTGTTTAAATCCTGTGGTTTTACACAGTGGAGACCCAGGGATGTAGCTAGGACTAGAACATCTGAGGTCTTACACAGTGGATACCCAGGGATGTAGCCAGCCCCTGAATATCTCTGCAGTTATGTGGGAGTGCCGTTAGATTTTTTTTTATAATTGGTATTTTATTTCCCTGGCATAATCCTTTTTAATGCTATTTGCTTGCTATATGGAATGCTCAAACCATTTACCTGTCAACAGTTATGCATGTTATATACCTCATCTACTAACTTTCTACATCTTTTAGAAGGTTGCAGTCTCTCCGCTCAGAAGTGATGCATGTGATTGTTCACTTGAAGAGTTTATGGATGCATCAGGTGTCAGTTCCAAACGTGCAATATTTTAGCTACCATGTTTTAGAGTGAGCGGATGTGTGGTCTTGAGCCATGTTTCGACATGATTTACTTGTGTTTGTTTTGCCAAAGAAAGATCGGATGTCTTTGGATCGACTTACCTTGGGACAGGAATAACAGGCCGCGACTTCAAAGTGACGCATTCTCCTCCAGAGTGCTGGCATGTCAGAGCTACAGGACACAGCAGGTGGCTCCACATGGATGAGGGGCCGGTGGAAAACACTTAGGAAAACATGTTCAAATGCTTCCAGGAATGGCCGAAGGACGAGGCTGAAAACTGTGTTTCACACCTCTTGAAAAAGAACTGAACGCCACGATGACGTCTGGTGTCGTCCGGTAAATGAAGCACATTCAGGGCTCAGCAGTCTGGGATGATGTTAAATCATGCCGGGTACAAATGGTTTTCCATTCATGCTGATCACCCCCAGAGCACGTGGGTGTCGCCCTGCTCACTGTGGTGATGCAACGTGATCATAGAGGCTGGTCCATTCAGGTACAACATCCACAATGTGATTTGTAATAATGCAATATGGTTTCAGTCTCATGCAGTAATATGTTATGATATGATATGTACAAAAAGGGAATTGAAAAGTGTGTGGATGTTAACAACAAAAAAGGAAGAATACAGGCGTTTTCTCCCAGTACATTTCTGGTGAGGAAACCTACAGCTGCTGTGGTTGTGGATTTTTGTAATTTTTTTTTTTAAACCTGTCATTCTGGGAGGAGCGGCCTCAAATCGAGCTCGGTGATGTTCATCAAGGACTCTGCTCGTTAAGCTCCTGGGGGAAAACCTGGGCCGGAACTCCTGGTTCTGGACCGGACTGCGTGGGGTGGCGGCGGCCTCTGTGTTTTAACTAGGGTTTTGTATTCCTGCACTGAGGCCCATCCCTCGGAGGCCACTCCATTAACGTATACCTCACCTTCTGCCTTAGTTGGGATTATACAGGTGATTGTGCATTAGTTTGGAACAACAGACTTCTCCAATCATTTGGTCTTGAAAACAGAATACTACGATGAAGAGCATGTGAAATAGTATAACATAAATGTTTTTCTTTATTTTTGTACGTATGTGCTGTGCACAGTTGTAAACTGTATTCCTTAGATGAGAATAAAAGATGTTTTGTAAAAGATGCTAAGGGTGTTTAATCCTGGAACTATTCATTTTTTCGCTTATATAACGGCTATGGGTCGACTGCATGAATAAAAACGGTTATTTTCACAAGCAAAGAAAGACTGTTAAAGATTCAACCACTAGGGGTCGCCCCTAGCTTCACCATGTTTTGAAACTCGCCTACCGTTGCTCTCCTCCTATGGCTTTAACTCACCACGGTTCTCTGCTCCCTCCATCACCACCGCTGACCTGAGCCGTGGTCCTGCGGGTCTGGGTTTGTTTGGTCTGCTGCTTGTGGTTTCTGATCCTGGGCCTGGCTTCTGGAAGGGCCTCTGTATACTCATCAGGTTTCCTTCCCCAGTCCAAAGGCCAGATGGAGAGGAAGACCCTGATACCAACCAGAGCCCTAGATCCCTCAGGCCTGGCTCCTGGAGCAGTCCAGGGTCATTTGGATGGGTTCTGCTCCTCAGCATGTTCCTTTATTTTTTTTCCATTGTTTTATTGTGTGATCAATGTATTTTATCAACCATTCAGTTTGACCGTTTAGTCCTGCCGCACTGCGAGACGTCCCCTGCTTCCCTGATCTGCCAGGATCTCGTGGAGTGTTGAGCGACAACGTCCGGGAGCCAGCCTTTCCTCTGGGGGCATCGCTCCACCACAGTCGCCAGTCAATACAGCTGGCCTGGTCCCCGGGACGTCCCGGATTTTTTTTGTCACTTCCTTCTTAAAACAAAGTGTTGTCTCTAGTATCTTTTAAGCATTTAAGTTTGCATCTGTGGCACCTGTTACCATTCACAGGCTCCTATAGCTCATAGCTGTACTTTTCATGAATCATGTTTTTATTTACACTAAATAGGAAACATCTGTAGGAACTGTATAGGAACATCATTCATAAATATATTTTTTAAAGGTATATATTATAATTTATTAGATTGATTATAAAAAAACAATAAAAATGTTTCTCGTTCATTCATCTAAATTTAAAGTGTAATTTAAAATGCCATTGTGATTATATATATATATATATATATATATATATATATATATGTGTGTGTGTGTGTGTGTGTGTGTGTGTGTGTGTGTGTGTGTTTGTGTGTGTGTGTGTGTGCGTGCGTGCATGTGGTTTGCATCGTGTTATGGTTTTTTTTTTTTCGTTTTCGGGGTGCCCCTCTTGTTGTCGACGCGCCCTCAGTCCGTCCGTCCCAGCATGCCTCGCGTGTTCAACGGCTCTCCGTCTGCTCCCCGGCCTGTTCAGGACGGCAGCTCACAGGCTGCAGAACACGGTACTGGACCTGTACACGATACGCGTTCTTTGTAGTACACGCCGCTCCCTCCGTGAAGAGCCCAGCTTGGGGTGAGTAGGGACGGAGCGCCGGGCGGAGCAGCACCGAACTCCGGCTGCGCCGTGCAGACCTGCGGGGGCAGCCCCGGATGATGGAGCTCGAGTCGGCGAGCCGAGCTGAGCTGGGGGCGCTGGGAGAGTCGCTCCAGCCGCAGACCCCCAGCCGGCACGAGAAGAGTCTGGGTCTGCTCACCACCAAGTTCGTGACGCTACTGCAGGAGGCCAAGGACGGCGTGCTGGACCTGAAGGCGGTGAGCCCATTGTCTGTCAGCACGCGGATGGCATCTTTTGAACCTGTCTGTTAGCATGGCATTAGCACGTTAGCATTGCACTAGCACTGTAGCATTGAAATGGCACTGAAGTATTGCATTAGCACGTTAGCGTCACTAGCCCTGTAGCATTGCCTTAGCGTAGCTTGCCAGCTCGTTAGCCAGCCTGTTAGCTGGCCGTCCGTCGATTTGAACGGCCAGCTTCCCGTTTGAACGTTTATCATTTAGGTTCTGGGTTCTAAACCCAACAGAACCACGTCCAGAGGACAGGTTCAGATCTTCAACATGCGGTCCTCAGATCACTGGCAGAAGTTGTGAAAGTTTCCACCCTCGACCCCCTGCAGATTCAAAGTTTACTAACTGGGTCATCTTTTGTTGGGACCCATTTGGGTCTTCACACATGAGCAGCTCCTCTGCGTCCTTCTCTCCTCATTCTGCCATCCTTCTCTCCTCAAATAATATTGGCAACGAGGCTTTTTGCGTTGGACATCCCCGTGCTTGGTGGGAACCTACAAGTCATAGAAACATGTTCTGGGAGATATTTCATACTAAGATGTCATCATTAAGGACATAATTTTCCGGTCAAGGTTTTGAATTTAGAACCCCAGTCATGTGCGTTTTCAGTTCAACGTTAAACTTTCATTGGCTGATTTTTGCTTTCTCTTTCAATTACTTACTTACTTCTTCCGTGTTACGGCTCAATCATTGCCCTGACATTTCTATTTGAACAGCAGACGTTACATTAATTGCTTTTGGATGTGGACGAATGGTTTTGCCTGTCAAGTGTTGGTGACAGCAGCATGTGTGCTGGCTATAGGTCTTTATTCTGGTCCAGCTGACAGGACTCCACTGCCCCAATTAAAATGTAATCATTCAAAACTGTTCTTAGGAGGAAGAACTGAGGTTGAATGTGAAAACATTGTGACTCAGCGTCTTACTGTATCCACATATTTTGTTGGTAAAATCTCTCATGTTAATGTGTTAATTCATTACATCCGTACTGGGACGTATGGGTGTGTACATGGATAAGAGGTTTACAACAATAGCAGGCTGCAGGGGGTTAGACAAGGCTCATGCTGATTGGACCTTATCTGAACAGCTTCAGCAGAGTGTTCCTGTTCGGTGTCTGGAGTTATCAGTGACATACAGTTATGGTCGTCTGGTGAGCGTTCAGATCTTACTAAGGAAGGAAGTCAGTCACTGAGCAGACATATCTTTACTGACCTACTGTGAGTTCAGAACCACGTCTTTAAGGAGCTGGTAGGGGTTAGACAGTACAGAGACTGATCCCTAAGAAGTGGGTTGAGCACTGCTCGAGCACTCCGCTCAACTACCTCAGCTAGTTGACTGGTACCTCCATCACTAAAAGGAGGAAAAGGTCGGATGGCGAAATCTCAACTCTTCTCTGTTCTGGCACCGCAGTGGTGGAACGAGCTCCCTGCCAATGTCAGGACTGCAGAGTCACTCCCCATCTTCCGAAAGAGACTCAAGACCCACTTGTTCAGAGTTCACCTGAACATTGCATAACCCTACCCTCATGCTCTTATTTGTTGTACGTCTTGGCACTTTAATCACTTTGTAACTTGTGACTTTAATCGCTCTTTGTAACTTGGCACTTAGTCAGAGATGTTGTATACTAGAAATGGTTAACCTAGCAATTGAAATGCTTGAAACTTGTTCCGGTGACTTTCTTACTGTATTAGCAGCAATTAAATGTTTCACCTTCTCATGACAAATGTACTCTTTGTAAGTCGCTTTGGATAAAAGCATCTGCTAAATGTAAATGTAAGTGGGTAGGGAACCAATGCAGCCCTGGATGTTTGGTCATGTGACCGTCATCTGTCCTGCAGGCAGCCGATACCCTGGCGGTGAGGCAGAAGCGCCGCATCTATGACATCACCAACGTGCTGGAGGGCATCGGCCTCATCGAGAAGAAGTCCAAGAACAGCATCCAGTGGAAGTGAGTGTGTGCGTGTGGGTTGTGTTTTAAATGTGTATGGGTTGTGTTTCTGTGTGTGGGTTGTGTTTGTCTGTGTCTTACTGTGTGTGCTCTCCAGGGGTGTGGGTCCAGGCTGTAACACCCGGGAGATCGCAGACAAGCTGATGGACCTGAAGGCGGAGCTGGATGACCTGGCCATCCGGGAGCAGGAGCTGGACCAGCAGAGGGTCTGGGTCCAGCAGAGCATCAGGAACGTCACGGATGACTCCCATAACAGCCCATATCCTTCACCACGGGTTCTGCTGCGAGGGTCGGGTCGTTGGACCATCCTGAGTTCACGTTGGGGTTCTGCCTGATTGGCCTCGCCCTGGTCCTGTTGAAAGCCTTTCCCAAAAATGTCAAAATGCTACGACCAGTCAGCACTTGAAACAAGATCAAATGATCAAATTAAAAAAACATGGCAGCGCCAGAGGAAGGTGAAGCAATCAGCACTGATTTAACCCAAAATAGACTGAACAACTGCTAAGAGATGAGGAGAACTCAGCACTCTCTAAGAGAGCACTAGTGTCACTGATTGGCTGGAGTCGTTTGAACACCCTAAGGCCACACCCACATTTGGAAATTAATGGACGCCCAGACAGATGTTCATGTGAAACGTGAACATCAGGATGCTTTCGGAGGCGAACTCGAGGCAGATAAACAATCAGGTTTATTGTCCTGTCGGTCAAAATTGTGTTGTGACTTTAACGCAGACATACAATGGCTTATGTTAGACACGAAGACCTCTGTGGCGCTTTCAAAGGTAAGATATAACATGTTTACAGTACAGACACAACTTTATTAGTATGTTTATTTATTGTTTTGCTGTTTCATGTGATTCCCATTGTAAAGTGTCTTTTTGAGTGTTTTACAAATCAAGTATTATAATTATTATGAAGCTATATTTTATCTACAGTCATCATATTGATGGCGACCCCTTCTTCTATCTGCAGGTGAAACTCTGCTAGCCATCCGCGCTCCCACAGGCACACAGCTGGAGGTCCCCGTTCCAGAGCCGGTGAGGGTGCACGTGTGCTGACCCCTCCCTCCCTGTAGAATCAGTCATAGGATGGGATTTTATTGATGCCATCATTCAGCATTGGGTGCAGATATGTCCAGGTCGTTTTAACCTAGGAGCTAGTTGAACTGCCACACATTGGGTCTTTAAACTAAAGCTAGTTGTGGAGATGTGTAATCTGGGATTAGGGGACAGACCCCCTACTGACAATGGAGTTGCCATACACCTCCTCTGACATGCATATTCCACTGTATATTGTACAGATGACATGAGTCATCAAAAAGGTCCACATGATGAAGGAGCCGCGGCAACAGACTTTTTCTTCGTGTTGCTAGATCCACAACGGTCCCAGGAAGTACCAGATCCGTCTGAAGAGCTCGTCCGGGCCCATCGAGGTTCTGCTGGTCAACAAGGACCCGACCAGCCAATCTCCGGTCGTCCTCCCGGTGCCCCCCCCTGAGGACGTCCTGCAGAACCTCCCGGCCCCCACATCTACCTCACAAGTACAAACCGAGATCAGTTTACAATGTTGGGGTCCCGTTGAGGGGAACCATAGTGGAACCAGGAGGCCGCTGCTTCAAACGCGTGTTGTGGTCTGAAGCATCCAACTCGGTTTCCGTACGAAAATGTCCAAAACACAAGGATTTGCGTTCTGTAATGGTCAAATCAAACTGGGTTGACGTTGCAGAAAGAGATTGTTTCAACACGCGTATGAAGCAGTGCTCTGTTCTATCCGAAGGTATCCGAACAAGACTGTTCCCCTTTCAGCGTCGACTCTGACGTTACAATTTGAAGCATTTTATTTTATTTTGTTTTCGGAGTGGAGGCGAGAGTGAAGTAATGGGTTTCTGTGATGCCCTACAGATCACAGCTTCTCCCACGCCCACCACAGCAGCCAGTCAGACGTCCACCACAGGTAGGAGGGAACCCAGCCCCTGTTTGAAGGCTTCTTCTGATGCACTTTCTTTAGTGACTTTAGTTTAAAGGCCCCCTACTTTACCACCAGGTGTGAGTGATTGGTCATTACCAGCCACTTCAAAACCTGCCCACTTGTGACATCACAAATAACATGGGGGCCCTGACTTGTAATTGGCTTTGTAATTGATGATTTGTAACCCTGTTTAGATACCCTGTGTAGCACAGCCCTGGATAATATTCCATACGCGTCTTATGAACAACATATGTGGTTGTAGCGTGTCGTGACCCACTGTCTTGTTCCAGACGCTAGCAAGACGTCACAGCTCCCTGCAGCAGACGCCTCTGCGGGGACGTCATCGCCGAGCCAACAGCTTCAGTCCTCCGCCTCTCTGGATGGCTCCACCCCCTCATCCGGCTCCGCCCCCTCCTCTGCCCCCGCGCCCTCCCCTGGCCCCACCCTGTTTGGATCGATCAAGTCGGATCCGTCTGATTGTGAGCAGAGTGTTCTTTCTTCTTCTGCAGATTTAAAAATGGACCACTGTAGTTTAGTTTGCATTTACAGATGAGCAACGAGTGAGTGAAGGAACCAACAAGTGTTCTGTAGAACCGCGGTGGTTCCTGGCAGGTGTGTAAGTTATCATCACGTGACTGCTGTTCTCTCCCCCCATAGTGTTGGACTTCCCTAAGGATCTCTCTGACATGTTTGACCCAACGAAAGGTAAACATGTCACTATGTATTGTACTGCTGATGTCGTTCTGGTAATATGCAGCAAATTTTAATTATTTTGTTGCTGCCTTTTAAGGTTAAGACTTCTCCTGTGTCCTGTCGCTGTGTATTTGTCTCTCTCATTCACTAACTAATATGTCTGTCTCTCTCTACAAAATATTTTATTTGCTACTGTTTTACTGGTTTAGACTTCTATGTTCCAACTCATTATAATCTCTCCCTCTCTGTCTCCTTCTACCAACCCACCAAGCAGAAATCATGAGTGGGGACCTGTTGGAGGACTTGATGTCATCAGAAGGTGTTATTTTCTGCTTACACAAGCTATCTGAAGAGAAGCCCCAACATCTGTTCAATGCCATTACAACTTCTGTCTTGTTGTAGTGTGTGTGTATGTGCTGGTCCTCACATCTCCTGTGTGTGTGTGTCTCTAGTGTTTTCTCCTCTGCTGCGTCTCTCTCCTCCACCCGGGGACCACGACTACATCTACAACCTGGACGAGACGGAGGGCCTGTGTGACCTCTTCGATGTCCCAATCCTCAACCTCTGACCCCTGACCTCCAGGCTGACCCGGGGGTCCCGGGGAGGGGGCGGGGTTCCAGGTGTAGTGGGACGCCTCACTTAAGGGGTCATGTGACGTCCCTGTGGTGCCAGACAACACAAACTTTTGATCTTCCTTTTTTTTAACCCACACTCGTTACCATGGAAACAAAGTCACAACAAAAGACAAAACAAGTCTATTTTTAGGACAGTTGGACTTTGTGTGTGTGTGTGTGTGTGTGTGTGTGTGTGAGAGAGAGTGTTTTGATTGTTCTTTCAGGTTCCTCTGTCCAGCGTCACAGAACTTTTCCCCTCAATGTTTTAGACGCCGAGAAACGATATTTTAAATCAGGTAAACTGAGTGTTGGACCCCTGTCTCTATGACCCACCGAGCTGTGCTTCACTGTTTGCTCAAACCTTTACAAACACACTGTCTTTATGTACATAGAGAATATATATTTTGTACTACCAGCATATGAGGCAAATGTGTAATAATGTTCAAAGGCAATTGTTACTGAATAAAGGTACCAGGCTCAAAACCCAGGTTCAAGCATTTCTAAAACCAAGTGCAGGTAGAAGCAGCTTTTTCTGTTGTGCTCTCTGAAGAACTGAATGGGCTTAATGTTCTGTCCCCAACGAGGGAGAGAGTAGGAGGGTCCAGGGTTGGCCAAAGCTTTGCTATTTGCCAAATGAGAAGTGTTGTGAACTCAAACTTAGTGAACATAAGCTAGTTTTATATGCCGCTGGCTTTACATGCACTTGATGGCAGGTCTTCTCACAAGCTGGGAGACCAGCTTGAGGACCAGAGGTGCTCTGGTAGGCCCTGCTGCGTATGGCTGCTGTCTGACTGGTGAGGCGAAAGGGGAGCAGAATGATGGCTGCTCCTCTTCAGCCTCACACGGCCACACAGCTGTAGCCCACCGATCAAGGCCCCCCCTTCTGTTCTCCTTTTTAAACCTCCTCACACCTGAAAACATCTGCTCTTGTTTTGTATATAAATCTTGTTTTCAATGAACGTGTGTATAAGGTTGTAAAAGGATCATGTATGTGCCTCAATGTATTTTTTTTTCTTTTAGTATTTTTGCGGATGCTGTAACTTGGCTCCCGATGTCAACAATTATGCTAAGGATTTGTTTAGTTTGCATCTTTCTGTGTGCAGAATAGGATATTTTTCCCTGGCTATTCCAATTGAAATACTGCCTACAGCCAACAACTTGAGTTCTAGATTTGATTTAAAGGAAAAACGTCTCCACCAGTGTCTCATCCATGGAGGGATCAGATGATGTCATCGGTTTGTAAAAACCAACAAAAAAACAAAACAAGTAAAATTTTGTTTGAGAACTTTTGTACGTTTCATGCTGTGAAATCAGTTTGCATTGAAGCAGTTTTCCAACGCTGTGTATAACCTGACTCTTGTATAGAATAGCGTTTATTTTTATATATCAGCTAGCTTTATGGATATCCCCCCAAACTCTGAGTAATAAGTAGAACATGTAGAAAACCGTTTTTTTAACCCAGCAGGCTATCTCATCACTGCACTTTACATCACGTTGAGAACTCCCATAGAGACCATGGGAAGCGTCTTCTCCTGTCCGGTCCACTCTGCTTCAAACTCCTGTCCCCTAGCGCCCCACGAGACCACTGGCGTCTCTCCATGTGAAACACAATAAATACTTTTTTTATGCTCTGTGGGTTCCCTACAAGTTTCTTTCTAAAATGTCTACGATTAATTGTTTAAATCCAGTCATCTGGAATTGTTGTTTGCCATGTGGTGCATTGCTCTACATTCTGTTAGAGGCGAATGAACAACCATTAGTCTGGACCGTGTTTTGGGGCAGGCTACATATTCCATACACATATTTCTGTCTGTCTCTGCTGCCGTGCTGCTCACCGAGAAGGCTGACATCACCATCCCTCCTTTACTGTGTGTATACTATAGCCTACTATAATACTAGCATTTACTACTGTACAATACTGCATTGAACTAGTAGGCTATGCCCAGTGGTCAAGTTGTAAAAAAAAAAAAGCCAGGGGGGATGGTGGATCTGTGATCCTGCTAGGGGGTCCGGGTGAATGCCCCCCCCCCCCCCCCCCCCGGAGATTAAAAACAAAAATCCAAAAATGGTGCTTATAATGAGTTTTGAGGTAAGAAATCACAAAAACCTGTGATTTTAAAATCATAAGACTAACCTGCAGTTCAGGGTAGTTTATCTGTATTAGCAGAGGATTGTTTGGTGCTGACTGCCTTAAGGGCCCTTAATTTGATCTAATGACAGCGCATTTGGTGGGAGACCAACGTTGTACCCTTTTGATTATTGTTTAAGCACAAAGATAATTATATTACTGTAAAACAACATGCATGCTATGGATATATTACGTGTCAGATACTCCTGTCATTGATCTTGACCAAGGCACCTCAGAATTAGAGTTGGTCCCATGGCTACCACTGCTCCTACATAGTTAGGGTAAATGCAGAGGACAAATTTTCCCACTGGGTGCAAGTGCAACTTCAACCATACTCACGATACCTATAAATCTACTGGGAATTCATCCATTAAATGTTGAAACAAAACCTCACAAAACATTGTAAATGAACATGAATCCACTCAAGTCAAGTCAATTTTAATTCAAGGACAAGAACATGGATTAAACAAATATACCATTTACAAAATCTGAAAATAATACATATAGTGGCAATATTTCCACATTAATTGATCAGATAACAGGGGATGGGAAGGGGGGATGGCCGTTTCATAAGGTTTTGACCATTTTAATACCTAAGGGTGGAGGGGGATGGGGGGGGATGCCATCCCCCCCCATCCCCCCTCAACTTGACTACTGGCTATGCCTTACTACACTACTATACATGATACTTTACAACAAGATACTTAACTATAGTACCCAAGTGGTATTACTACCCTATACAACATTATAGTATATAATACACCACACTATACTTTACAACACTAAACTATACTATAGTAGTATATATTATACTACACTATCGAACAGTATATATTATACTACGTTTCGTCCGACAAGGGGCGCCCTTGACCATCCCGAACCAACCCGGAACTTTGGTGATCAATCACTGGGAGCTTGGCTGGGACTTTCTTCTCTTCTTACAAACTGGACCCTTCGGACTGGTTTCTACCCAGTGCTGACCGTCCCACGTGTTCCCCCCACTACAGCGATGTGTTGACCCGTCGGGACCGAAGTTCTGTTGACCAGGTAAGTTCTACACCGTCCGAGATCACGGCCCACCGGGACTTATTTACAGAGACCAGCCATGTTGGTCTCCACGTACAGTATGCTCAGTATGTGAACTGTATAATACATAATATATATATAATGCACAGAGTGTAGCGCCACTGTTAAACGAGACAACTAGAGGGTCCGCTTGGTTCAATTTTTTCTGCACATGGAGTCCAAAACCTTCTCAAGTGGGCAGAGTTCGGTCCACAGGAACACACGAAATAACTTCTCTGGTTAAGACTCCAGGAAACGATGGTTACCAGGCTGGTCCTGCTATGTGTGTGTGTGTGTGTGTGTGTGTGTGTGTGTGTGTGTGTGTGTGTGTGTGTGTGTGTGTGTGTGTGTGTGTGTGTTTGTGTGCCTGTGTGTGTGTGTGTGTGTGTGTGTGTGTGTGTGTGCCTGTGTGTGTGTGTGTGTGAGAGAGAGAGAGAGAGAGAGAGAGAGAGAGAGAGAGAGAGAGAGAGAGAGAGAGAGAGAGCGTGAGAGTCAGTTTCAGTGTGTGTGTGTGTGTGCATGTGCGTATGTGGTGTGTGTGAGAGAGAGACCAGAGAGAAAAACTCAGAGTCAGTTTCAGTGTGTGTGTGTGTGTGTGTGTTTGGACAGCTGTAGCCTAACGTACCCCGTTCCTGGTACCAGCCACCGTTCTCTAATCTCGGTGAGCAGCAGAGTTGCGGTCCAGCGCCGTGGGGGAGGAATTCGAGGCAGCTGGGTGGGAGATGGGGTGTGTGTGTGTGTGTGTGTGTGTGGGGGGGGGGGGTTGTTGCGAGCCAGGGTAAAATGATTAGAGCTGGTAACTGGGTTGGTTTAAAGTGAACATCCTTCCTGACTTGGGTGGACGTTTTCCCTAATTTCTCCTCCTCCGTCTGGAGCAAATAAACGCTTTTCCTGAGACAAAGTGAGCATTGTGTCCAGACACCCCTCTACTGTCCGCAGGTCTGAGGGTAGTCCGCACAATGGGCATGGCCTGCCCTTCTCTGGTCCCCTGCAGGCGTGTTTAATGCACAGAGACCCAATACAGTAAAACGTATACAAACCACCACTGCCAGGGCCAAAGGGCTAGAGTATGAGAAGGACCTCCGGAGAGCGTAATGCTGTAGGCCTACCTGGTGGAGGGTCACCAACCAAAGACTGTTTGTCTGATTAGGTTTTGGTTGGTTAGGTCGGTTTTGGTTGGGTAATATTAGGGACCATCCTTTATTTGTCTTGTGCCGACACTACAGTGATTTCAGATCATTATGGTGCAGGCCTGGGTCTTGCTCCGGGATGGCATTTGGAATCAAACCCAGTACCGTTGGCTGGGAGTGTAGAGCTGAACTGTGTAATAAGCACTGTAACAACCTGTACCACTCTGTACCTGATATGTAACAGTGAGGACCAGCGTTACCCAACAGTGTGGTAAGGGTCAGGGGTTACGGTTAGGAACCAGCTATAAAGAGTTCTACAATAGTGTATAGCTGCTCCAGAAGATTATCGCACATCAAGTACATGTTTTTAAAGGTTGTTATCAGAGACTCATTATTTCTGTTTGTGGTTGTGGTTATTACATCGTCATCGAGTCATTGGTTATCATTGTAGCCTTGATGACATGTTATTGTTCAGCTCCCTGATGTCACAGGTCTTGCAGCTAGTGCATAGCGTAGCTCTCCATCCCATTGACTAGCTGCTAACTCCAGGCGTGCTAGCTTAGCTGCTCTCATTCCTAGAAGCTAGCTCTGTGCTAGTTCAAGTCATGCTTGCATAGCTTTGCTTCCTAATGCTGGCTGCTATCTCCAGTCATGCTAGCGTAGCTCTCCTTCCAGCACAATGACAGGAATGCAGCAGGCCAGCTGAGGGGCGAGCTGGGGCAGGTTAACATGCATGTCAGTACACCTGGAAACACACAGCCGCTCTCTACATCAGCTTCTTCTGCTCCTAGTAGGTTAGCACTGCGGCTTCACAACTCCCTGCATTCTAGCCCAGCTGGGACCTTTCTGTGAGGACTTTGTGTGTTTCTTTTACTACTGCTAGTGATGGTTAAATACAGAGATCCCATTTAAGTGTATTGTTGTTGTACGGGCCAGTCGACTCTGACTGAATCCCCTCCACACCTCCAGGCTACATTATGTCTAAACGGGCTGCTTGTTCATATCTTGGCCTGTCTTTGCGTTGTGCTCCTCTGTTGGTAAATCCCAGTACAGACAGACTACTGTGTAGCGCGCACAGGGCTGGAAGTGTGTTTGTGTTCACTGGCAGGGCCGTGTGTGTGCAGGACCCTGGGACAGACAGCGGCCGTCTGGGCTGTCTGGGGAGTCACTCTGCCGGTGCAGGGCGCCCCTTTATGAAGAGTCTGAAGAATGAATGTTCCTGCAGTAGAAGATGACAACATGTCTTCCTCATCTGTCACTCGTAGCGCTGAATGAGCTCCCACTGCTGCGAGACAGCAGAACCTGTCCCATGTTAGGGTTGGATGATAGCTCTGTTTTGGAGAGTACCCACCATAGATGCACCGTGGGCCTCTCTAGGCCACCAACCATAGCTGCACCGTGGGCCTCTAGGCCACTAACCGTAGCTGCACCGTGGGCCTCTAGGTCACCAACCGTAGCTGCACCATGGGCCTCTAGGCCACTAACCGTAGCTGCACCGTGGGCCTCTAGGCCACTAACCGTAGCTGCACCATGGGCCTCTAGGCCACTAACACGTGGGCCTCTCTAGGCCACCAACCATAGCTGCACCGTGGGCCTCTAGGCCACTAACCGTAGCTGCACCGTGGGCCTCTAGGTCACCAACCGTAGCTGCACCATGGGCCTCTAGGCCACTAACCGTAGCTGCACCGTGGGCCTCTAGGCCACTAACCGTAGCTGCACCATGGGCCTCTAGGCCACTAACTGTAGCTGCACTGTGGGCCTCTAGGTCACCAACCTTAGCTGCATAGTGGGCCTCTAGTTCACCACCATAGCTGCACCGTGGGCCCTATAGTGTTTTCTTATGTGTTTTAAGATAGACTGGTTCAGGAGGTTTGCAGTGGGAATGAGATTTGGACACATCACCTTGCGTTATGAAGATCACTGCTGTCGCTGACTTTGACTTCTGGGGGCCATCCGTCGTGCTGTCGTGTAATGCTTTTCCATTGATCAATGCAATTCTTCATGTTGACATTTAGACATTTTTATTGGAGGAGTACCAGACATGTCTACCCAGCGATGGTGGAACCTATGGTGGACTGAATGTAGGAATGTGTGTAGGAATGTGTGTGTATGTGTGTGTGTGTGTGTGTGTGTGTGTGTGTGTGTGTGTGTGTGTGTGTGTGAGTGTGAGTGTGAGTGTGTGTGTGTGTGTGTGTGTGTGTGTGTGTGTGTGTGTGTGTGATTGAATAGAAAAGGATACTTCAAGACAGAGGAGGAAGGAGGAACACATAAAGCCTTTCTCTGTGAAACCCATTGGTGTTAAAAAATAGTAACCAACTATATTATGTTGTGAAGGTTGTTGTAGATCATATCAATCGCTACGCATCGAGACTGGACCACAATCTGTCATATTTCTCTCGCACACGAGTGATTGTGCTACTAAAGGAGTAGGTTGCATCGTCCAAAGGCCAAGTATTTTGTATTCACAGTTAAAAGACTTATTTTGTAAACGTATCCCATGCTATAATTTGCATTGCTATTGTACTGTGAATGTCTTTAAGGAGCAGGTGAGGGTTAGGGGGGGTTCTTGCTCAAGGATGTCCATAGAGGTTGCACTGCGGACATGGGGGTTCAAAACCGGAATCCTTTGGCAAGGAGTCGGACCTCCTTAGCCACCAGACTGCTTACTGTCCTCTGGTGGACAGCTTAATGTAGCTTTAATAAAAAGATCCATGAGCAGTGTGTTGCTCTTTTCCAGGGAAGGCATTAGCACAGCATTAGCTCAATTAAATGACAAAGTCATGACAAATGTACTCTTTGTAAGTCGCTTTGGATAAAAGCGTCTGCTAAATGTAAATGTAAATGTAATCAACACTGGATAAACTAAATATGAACGACAGTAATGACCTACAGCATAACTCTGCAGCTGTAGCATCCTGAAGAGCGAGATGCCGCAGCAGAAAGACATTGTGAAGATCGCCATCCAGATGCCTGGAGCGTACCCTCAACTGATCCAACTAGACCAGGTAACACACACACACACACACACACACACACACACACACACACACACACACACACACACACACACACACACACACACACACACACACACACACATCCCCCCGCTAGACCATGTAACACACACTCCCACACATTACGATATGGCAGAAGCTTGGATACGAATGCCAAACGAATGACCAGTTTTTCTCTCATGAACTCGTAGCTCAGGGCTAGCATATGGCTTTCATCATGCTACATGGTACAATCCCCTTCCTTCTACCCATGATCTCATCTTTTAATAGAGATTTAAAAACTCAACAGGACTGCCTTGTTTCTGTTAACAATTACCCCGTGCAATACCTCATAAAACCGCAGAACAAATGACTTCAACACCTTAGGAAGCGCTCTCCACAAAGGGCTGGGGCCATCCAGATCCCTGACCTCTGACCTCTGTCCTCTGATGTCAGCTTGCTCTCGTGTTTAATTCAACATAACACACAGCAAAGTCTTGTGAAGTTAGACACTGTTAAAGGTCAAAGGTTACAGTGAGGCGTGTTTGGATGGTTAAGTGTGGAGCGAAAGGGCTCCCCGGTGACGCCAGCCCTCCGGGACGTCCCGCCAGGCCCCTGAGGGCAGCTGCCGCATGGCAACAGGTTACTTGGCGTTCACACCTTCAACTGCACTCCTCTCACAGCCCGTCGTCATCAGAACCGACCACATTCGACAACAGAACTCCCCCCCCCCCCCCCCCCCCCCCCCTCACCACAAACCTCATCTCATTGGCTGAATGGGATCCACAGCCAGCGTGGCGATTGGCTGCCCTGCGGTCCTCGGCCACTAATGACAGGGCTGGCAGCAGGTCCACCGCGGATGCCCCAGACATCTGATTGGTCGACCACTAATGACGGGTTTGCAGAGACTCGGAGGCTCGAGTCGTCGACCCGTCGCGTTATGAGCCGTGACGAGGCCTGTCTGTGTGGCGCGAACACCCCCAGCATCTAGAGCTACTGTTAGCCCTCCACACTCACCGGTTACGGAAGCCCTGGTTACTGCACACAATCACCGTGGTTACCGCACACAATCACTGTGGCTGCTGTACTCAATCACCGTGGTTAATGTACTCAATCACCATGGTTGCCGCTCACAATCACCATGGTTGTTGTTACAGCAGAGTATCACCATGGTGATACAGTCTCACAGTTTATTGACAACATGGACGACAGATAGATAGTTAGTTAGACAGTTAGATAGATAGTTTTTTTCACGTCATTACGAACACTAATACCACATCCTATCTCCCTTATCTGCACAGAAAAAGCCCCTATCTGCGGTAATCAAGGAGGTCTGTGATGGGTAAGTGGATGTGTGTGTGTGTGTTTAAACATAACTCAGCCTTTAATCTCTCGCTGGAACATTGCATTTGCCTTTCATGTGATGTACACATAATATTGTGTGTGTGTGTGTGTGTTTGTGCATGTGGGTGTGTGCATTCCTGTTTGTGTGTATGCGTGCATGTGTGTGTGTGTGTGTATGTGTGTGTACGTGTGTGTGTGTGTGTGTACAGGTGGAACCTCTCAGGGCCTGATAACCACGCGCTGCAGTATGCTGATGGCGTGCAGACGTACATCACTGAGTCGGTGAGTCAGCCTCGATGACATCTCCCATGTGGCCAGACGTTACACACACTGCACATCATCTAGGGACGCACACGTGGACGCCAAGAAAACCATTTCTGCTGAATGACTCCGTGTTGGATTGACCCGTATTGAGTTAGTGACCCCTTACTTAGCTACTACCTCTTTCTGCTAGCATGCAGCCTGGAAGCTGTCGTCCTCCACCCACAGGGCTGGCCTGTTGGGTTTTTACCAAAAAAGATAAGAGTGTTAAAAAAAAGTGTTCATATGGTGAGTAAGTAGTATCAGGGCTGGAGTGAGTTAATTAATTTATTCAAGGAACTGGGCCCTAAAATTAAAGACTTGGTCGAGCCTCATTTCCCTAGATACTCCTCTCTCTCTCTCTCTCTCTCTCTCTCTCTCTCTCTCTCTCTCTCTCTCTCTCTCTCTCTCTCTCTCTCTCTCTCTCTCTCTCTTTCTCTTTCTCTTCTCTCTCCACAACTGTGCACAGCCTTGCAAAACTCTGAAGCCTCATACTTTGTGATAAGGGACTTTCTGTTTGCACTCTACATGTCAGTTAGTGTGTGTGTGTGGGTTTCTTTGTTCTAGAATCGTCTGGATATCAAGAATGGCTGCATTCTGCGTCTTACCAAGGCCCCGGTGAGTGTAGTCCACTGCCTCTTTCTCTCTCTCTTCTCTTGCTCTCTCTACCTCTCTCTCTTTACCCCCCCTCTCTCTCTCTCTTCCTCTCACTCTCTCTACCTCTCTCTCTCTCTCTCTCTCTCTCTCTCTCTCTCTCTCTCTCTCTCTCTCTCTCTCTCTCTCTCTACCTCTACATCTTTCTGACTACCTCTTACACCAAATACAAATACAAATACATAAAATAGACAGATTCCCATGTTGTCCATAATAAAAAATCATTGATGTCACAATCACTCTACCCAGATGGAAGTGGCTCTGCCCACACGTTGGGAAATACTACACAAGGCATTGCCCAAAAAGGTCCATACAGGATTTACTTTAACTTAGAAAGAGGTCAGAAGTGGCACCCTTTCTGTTGTGGGGGTCTTCATAGGTCCATAATACACGAGGACCGGACAGGAAATTAAAAGTAAGGTTGATTCACTTTCCAACGTGCTGGTGTGGATCTATTGAGGGCTGCACGCTCAACATGTCTTTGTTTTCTCTAATTCCCTTCACTTCCTCTAAAGCATCACCACCTCAGACTGCCGATGACTGTCCAACCCATGCGCAGCTGGAGTTCCTGTTTCTAGAAACAAGTGGCGACCTGTTGTTATCCTCATTATGAGAGGGAAATAATCCTGCACAAACTGGTGCTGCAGGGAGCAAGAACAGAAAGAGGGGAGACTCAGACACCAACTCAGCAGAATGACTTGTGTAGAGGAGCCAACACGAGTTAGGCCTCCAGATGAACTGATGAC
>JAXIVH010000013.1:5349697-5367197 GCA_036785325.1 Urophycis tenuis
AGTCCATGCTGGGGGTCACCTCTACTTACATCCGTCATGGTCCTGTAAGACACGATAAATTGTGTCCCACAAATGGCCCACATATTGAACTTTAAAGGATTTGCACTGTTGTTCTGTGTGGGTTACGATGGGATGGTTGCCCCTGGCAACCAGAGACAAATGAAGCTAATAAACGTAGCATGGGCCTTGTTGTTCCGGAGGGGCGGACGAGAGAGAAAGCGAGTGTTGGTCTTTTTGTCTCCGCGTCCCGAACAGCACGGCTGTCACCGCTAACAACCAGGATCAGGATGACCTCTGACCCCCTGACCGCCCGGCAGCAGGCGGGCCTTTGTGTCCCCCCCCCCCCCCCCCCCCCACACACACATTACACTACCCACGGGGCTTTGGGTAGGACAAAGGGATGCGTGATGTGAAGCAGCAGAAGCAGCTGGAAAAAGAGAGAATAAAACAATGAGAGAGAGACATCAGCAGTAATGAGAAAACAACAGAGAGAGAGAGAGAGAGAGAGAGAGAGAGAGAGAGAGAGAGAGAGAGAGAGAGAGAGAGAGAGAGAGAGAGAGAGAGAGAGAGAGAGAGAGAGAGAGAGAGAGAGAGAGAGAGAGAGAGAGAGAGAGAGAGACATGGGGGAAGGGGAGTGAGGAAGGGAGAGACTGATTGATATAGAGAGGGTGAGCTCTCGCTCTATTCTCTTCCCTCCTATCCTCCCTCCTATCCTCCTCCCCTCTCTGCCTCCTCCTCTCCTCCTCTATTACTCTGCAACTCCGCCCCCAGCCCCCCCCCCCCCCCCCCCCCCCCCCCCCCCCCCCCCCCCCCCCACTGGCTCCAATACACTTTTTGGCGCAATTTATCCCTAGCCTGTGTGTGTGTGTGTGTTGTGTGTGTGTGTGTGTGTGTGTGTGTGTCTGTGTCTGTGTCTCAATCGGATAGCTGCAGTCTGCAGTCAATCCTATGGCTACTCCAGCCCAATGATGGAGAGAGGGAGGTGAAAAGAGACTGTGTGTGTGTGGTGTGTGTGGACATCAGGTTCTATGTTTACAAAACACTCACACACTTTCACTTGACACATCCGATGGTACTGCTCTCTCTCTCTCTCTCCCTCCCTACCCTACCTCACTTTCAGAGGCAGGGGTCAGTATTTAGGTGTCCAATCTGTTTTAGTGATTTGGATATTTTGGAAAGCTGTTCTTTCAAGGACTTAACATGGAGGTGAGATGTGTGTGTGTGTGTATTTGGTTTTAATTGTGTAGTTGCATACTTTTGTTTTTTGTACTCATGAGAATTGCTCACTGGAAGACTACGTCAACCAGTCTTGTCGATAGTTTTTATCCATGACCTCTGTTGAAGTCATTTCAGTGGTTTGATAACCAATTCATTACTAAAAACTAAAAATAGGAACGTGGTCACGTTCCACTGTGTTTGTGTTGAGGCTGAGCGATGTGAACGTTGTGTAGAGACACTGATTCCTCCCATATTGTCATGAAACGTGTACACAGTTTGCAGGGCTGAGGCTGTAAACAGGCTAGTGGTGCTGTGAGTTTAACTGGTTTGAACAGCTGAACACATTTTTACCACAATGGTTTTAGTTTTCATATCTGTAAGTTACGTTTAATGTAATTCAGGAGCAGGTAGAGGTTAAACATTGAAAACAGAGAAAGGTCATTAAGGAGCAGGTAGGGATTAGACACTACAGAGACAGGCCATTAAGGAGCAGGTAGGGGTTAGACAGTACAGAGAAAGGTCATTAAGGAGCAGGTAGGGGTTAGACAGTACAGAGACAGGTCATTAAGGAGCAGGTTAGGGGTTAGAGACAGTACAGAGACAGGTCATTAAGGAGCAGGTAGGGGTTAGACAGTACAGAGACAGGTCATTAAGGAGCAGGTAGGGGTTAGACAGTACAGAGACAGGTCATTAAGGAGCAGGTAGGGGTTAGACAGTACAGAGACAGGTCATTAAGGTGCAGGTAGGGGTTAGATAGTACAGAGACAGGCCATTGAGGAGCAGGTAGGGGTTAGACAGAACAGAGACAGGTCATTAAGGAGCAGGTATGGGTTAGACAGTACAGAGACAGGTCATTAAGGAGCAGGTAGGGGTTAGACAGTGCAGAGACCAGTCATTAAGGAGCAGGTAGGGGTTAGGCAGTACAGAGACAGGTTAGAGCTAAGAGTCAAACAGCCCAAATGTCAGACTCTCCGGTCACTGTTTTATTTTTGGTGTGGTATTTGGTATGTGTAGTACTGTGACAAAGCACTGAGTTGGCTGATGAAGTATTTTTATTTAAATGTGTGGAGCAGTCTGTGTGAAGGGATTTGCATATCAGTCATGGTGTTGTCAACAGAGAGGTTACCATGACAGTGGTAACCTTGGCAAGCCAGACATCGCTGTGGGTAGTTAGCCACCTGGATAGCTGAGTGGTGAGTCAGAGTGCTTGTGAGCTAGCTGGTTATCTGAGTAGTGAGTCAGAGTGCTAGTTAGCTAGCTGGTTAGCTGAGTAGTGAGTTAGAGTGCTAGTTAGCTTGCTAGTTATCTGAGTAGTGAGTCAGAGTGCTAGTCAGCTGGCTGGGCGGTGAACCAGAATGCAATGTCAGCTAACTGAAGCCTGAAGCAGCCTGCTACAGATTTCAATTGATTTTCCTCTTTTTATAACCATGACCCCAATAAAGAAACTATAGATCTGTCACACACACACACACACACACACACACACACACACACAAACACACACACACACACACATGACCTAGTAGTGTTGGTCAGGGCTGGCAGAAGTCCAGAATATCCCATCATACACTGCACTCACAAATCCGTTTACTGGTTTTAGTGGTGTATCTGCAGGACCAGCATGGCATCTGCAGCATGGCATCTGGTCTGTACTGGTCTACTCTGTACTGGTCTGGTCTATAATGGGTTATGGTTTTGGGCCCCAGCTGTGTTTACCCTTCGATGGAATGGTGAATCATCTGTCATCTCTCTCTCCTAACACTGCAGCGGGTAAAGATACATGACCTCCCTCACTCCCCGACCTCCCTCACTGTCAGCTGTTTGGTAAATATTGCTCACAAACTCTCCCCCCCTCCCTCTCCCCCGCCAGGTGATGCAGGTGGTCCGAGAGCAGATCACCAGGACCCTCTCCAGTAAGCCCACCTCTCTGGAGCTCTTCAAGAACAAGGTGAACGCCCTCAACTACAGCGAGATCCTCAAGCTCCGGCAGACCGAACGTTTGCACCAGGAGGAGACGTTGGCCCCACCCGTGGTGTGAGTAACCTTGGGCCTCCAGTATGAGGACCCTGAGGCCCCTAGTGTTAGTAACCAGGGGCCTCCAGTGGGAGGACCCTGGGGCCCCTAGTGTTAGTAACCAGGGGCCTCCAGTATGAGGACCCTGGGGCCCCTAGTGTTAGTAACCAGGGGCCTCCAGTATGAGGTCCCTGGGGCCCCTAGTGTTAGTAACCAGGGGCCTCCAGTATGAGGTCCCTGGGGCCCCTAGTGTTAGTAACCAGGGGCCTCCAGTGGGAGGACCCTGGGGCCCCTAGTGTTAGTAACCAGGGGCCTCCAGTATGAGGTCCCTGGGGCCCCTAGTGTTAGTAACCAGGGGCCTCCAGTATGAGGTCCCTGGGGCCCCTAGTGTTAGTAACCAGGGGCCTCCAGTATGAGGTCCCTGGGGCCCCTAGTGTTAGTAACCAGGGGCCTCCAGTATGAGGACCCTGGGGCCCCTAGTGTTAGTAACCAGGGGCCTCCAGTATGAGGACCCTGGGGCCCCTAGTGTTAGTAACCTGGGGTGTCTTCCTCCGTGTGTGTGTGTGTGTGTGTGTGTGTGTGTGTGCAGGGAGCTGAAGGAGCGTCTGAAGCCAGAGCTCATGGAGTTGATCCGCCAGCAGAGACTCAACAGACTCTGTCAGGGAACGCTGTTCCGCAAGATCAGCAGCCGGCGCCGCCAGGGTACACACACACACACACACACACACACACACACACACACACACACACAGACACACCCACACACTCACTCACACAAATGTCCGCATGTCCACACAAACACATACACATACACATGCACGCATGCACTCAGACACACACACACACATGCACCAACATGTGTATCTCCTGTCAAATCACTTCCCATCTGGGGTTAATAAAGCTGATCTTATCTTAAAACACTCACGGTACATGCATACATGAACACACACGAGTGCACCCTTAGGAACCGAGGACATTAGACCACTCCTTCTTTCTCTAACTGTGGTGTGTGATTGGTTACTTCCAGATAAATTGTGGTACTGCCGCTTGTCGCCCAATCACAAAGTCCTGCACTACGGCGACGTGGAGGAGGACACAGAAAATCCACCAATAGAATTACTGCAAGAGAAGAGTAAGTGGGCGGGACTTGTGGATGGTGTGATTCTCACTGGATGAGAGATGTTCCATGTGGTGGATAGCCCTGACCTCTCCATGATGGTGACAAATCATATCTACTGGTCAATCCACTTTATTGGTATCCCAATATGTGGAAAACCTCAATGCAACATGAGTTTAAAATAACACTGAACAATCTGAATCACGAGAGGTATTGCAACAATGAAACTTGATTGAATGACCGATCAGGAGGCCTGAGGGAGCTTTCAGTGTTGTTTTGTCAGATCCTGTCATGGTTCTAGTGACAAAATGTTCTGTTCGTGATCCAAATGTTCCGTTCAACATCCAGAACTTCATAGTTGTACAAATGTTTGTTAGTGATCCAAATGTTCTGTTAGTGATTTAAATGTTCTGTTAGTGATCCAAATATTCTGTTTGTGTTCCAAATGTTCTGTTAGTGATCCAAATATTCTGTTCATGATCCAAATATTCTGTTAGTGTTCCAAATGTTCAGTTTGGGATCCAAATATTCTGTTCATGGTCCAAATGTTCAGTTAGTGATCCAATGCTCTGTTCTCTCCTGGGTCTCTAGTTCCTGTGGCTGACATCAAGGCTCTGCTGACGGGGAAAGACTGTCCCCACATGAAGGAGAACAAGGGCAAGCAGACCAAGGTTAGTAGCTCACCGCACTGACTGCGATACTCATGCTAAGCATGCTAACCATGCTACTGCATGACAGGTTAACAGCAGCTCAACACCTTCCTGACCTATCTAAGTGTGCCCTTAAAGGAAAAGAGCTCATTTAATTGTACTGCTACATTCCGGGGGTTAATCGCTAGTCCTGTGTTTATTACTGTTATCTATTCCTCAACGCCACCCTGGGAGAGACATGCAGAGGCAAGCTCTGCAAAGGCATTTTTGGTCTTTGGATCTAGTGTGGGTGGGTGTGTGATTGTGACAGTATGTGTGTGTGTGTCAGAGTGTGTGTGTGTGTGTGTGCAGATGTTTAGATCCTAGCTGATGGTTTTTACTGGGGTTTTTTGTCCACCTCTGGGGATAGGAGGTTCTGGACCAGGCCTTCAGCATCACGTACGATGTGGAGGACTACAACCTCAACTTCATCGCCTCGTCGAGAGCTGACGTGAGTCCTACAGACCTCTGCTACACCTTGAGGCCTTCCTCATCAGGTTTCTAGTGTGTCTTCATGGTGCACATTCATAGGAGAAGTGCCTGAAGTGCTTGAATTCCTGGCCAGCTTAAAGCAATGGTTAACCTAGCAATTGAAATGCTTGAAAGTTGTTCTGGTGACTTTCTTACTTCTTACCGTATTAGCAGCAATGAAATGTTTCACCTTCTTATGACAAATGTACTCTTTGTAAGTCGCTTTGGATTAAAGCATCTGCTAAACGCCCTAAATGTAAATGTAAAATCAAAACGAGTAATAATGGAAATAGAGATTAAATGAAAGTATTGTAACTTCTGCGAGTTCTGCAAACATTGCAGAAGTCGTGTGATGTCCAAAACATGATGTGACCTTGCAGTGGGGCGGTGTCTAACCCGATGATATGACCTCACTTAGGGCTGGGCGATATGGATCAAAAGTCATATCTCGATATTTTCAAGCAGAATATCGATATAAGATAAATATCGATATTTGTTGACGCAATAACATATTTGCTGTTGCCGCGCTCCAACTCGTCATTCTACATGGGTGGCGCCGTTGTGCTTTCATTTCCAGCCTGCCTGCGTCGCTGCGCTCGTTAATCTGCCTTGCTGATTGCAAACTCAATCCTCAATTTGGGTGTAGGACAGGGTAGCGAAACATTTTAAAATGAATGAGTCAAAAACAGTCAGAACAAGATGTGGCAAATGTCACCATTCTCGAATTTGACAATGCGGTCCCGACGTTACAGGAACGATAGCCTATGCAGAAATCGTTTTATTGTAGCCTAGTATAGTAGAAACAGAATAAAATGAATGTTAATAAAAGGCAAAATTCTGCAATCGTATAGCAAAACAGTGGGTGCAGTCAGTCTATGCATAGCATCTTAAATAGGCTAAGCAGTGGCAATGTTTCTTAAAAGACGGATCAGAACGCTCCGATGCTTCGTGAAATATATATATATATCGTCCGTTATCATAAAATATCCGTTATGTTATCGTTCGTTCATTTGATATTTTATGTCATCTAGCCAACGTGTAATTTAGATTCGATGTAGCCAGCGAAAGCGAATGAAAGAAAGCGCAGTCGCGCAGAAGTTGCCTGCCCATGAAAGTGTGCGGCAGCGTCGCTACAAAGTTTCTGTGAAAGCCACACGTTGTACACGTTGGGCCGGGGCAGTGTGTGTGTGTGACAAGTCGGAGGGAGCGGGAGAGAGATAGTGCTTCGCAGAGAAGAGAACGAAATAGCAGGCGGCAGTCGCGGCTCGAAACGGCTGTTATTTGGAACAAAGTGCTGTACTTTAAAGGCAAATGAAACTATATTGATATTGACGATATCGTCTCGTTCCATATCTTGTTTGAAAAAATATCGATATATTTAAAATATCGATATACCGCCCAGCCCTAACCTCACTCACGTGATGTTGTGACCTCAGTCGGGCAGTGTCCAACGTGATGTTATGACCTCACTGTTGTGATGTTGTGACCTCACTGTTGTGATGTTATGACCTCACTGTTGTGATGTTGTGATGTTGTGACCTCACAGTTCTGCCTGTGGACGGACGGCCTCAATGTGCTCCTCGGACGGGACATGAGCAGCGAATCGATGCGCAGCGAGCTGGAGATCCTGCTCTCCATGGAAATCAAGCTCCGCCTCCTGGACCTGGAGAATGTCCAGATCCCTGACCACGCCCCCCCTGTCCCGCTGCCCCCCAGCAGCTACCACTTCTGCTACGACTTCAGCCAGGCCGAACAGTAGTGTGTGTGTTTTCATGTGTGTGTCTGTGTGTGTGCGTGTGTCTGCTTGTGTGTGTGTGTGTCTGCTTTTTTGTGTGTTTGCATGTGCACACGTTTACTTGCAATCCATTGCGTCAGTGCACTCGTTCGTATGATACACATCATCAGAATGCTCTTCCCAATCTTCGCCATCTTGGAGACGAACCACTAGCATAGTGGTTGCCATGGCAATTCTCAACAACCACATAGACCATTTTTAACTAAAACAATGAAATATGAAAAATAATAGGTTAGCATCATCGATCATGTGATCACCTAACCCTGAAGTGTCTGGCTGGGCTTGGCGTCATCTTGAGTTCTCCTCCATGTTAGGAAGACGCTCGCGTGGCTAAAGGTACTGAGAATAGAATAAAACTACTTGATATCAAGGAACGGTACAAGATCCATCTCAATTCAAATTCTTTGGGCATTGATGGACAACAGAAGAGTATAATAGTCTGTTGTGATACTCAAGACCTGGTTATGTTCCATGGTAGTCGGTTCTCTTGTCATGGTTCCACCGGTGGTGACTTGTATCGTCACAGAGTATTTATTCTTATCATATAAACCAATATGTTCTGTGGTCCTTGAATCCTGAGATGCTGCGGTACATGATTGTATATGTTGAAAGTGGTACATGGAGACACAGTGGAGGTACGTTTGGCCTGGGACCCCACCAGATACTGGACAGTGAAACAAGCAACACACTCATTACCAAGTCAAAAAAGTGAGAGAGTTCAAATTCCTCTATGTACTGTTCATTGTTCATCCATACAGTATTCCCCCTTTCAGTCACATACCGATGGAGAAATGCAGCACACAGTATGCATGTATAGTTTTGGAAGAATGGTCCTTAACATAGCTACAAATTAGTCCATCCTGCTTGGTCATCAGGTGGGAAACTAATGTTCTGTCATCATAAGTTGATTCTGGAAATACTTTTAATGAGCGTAAATCATGTCAGTACTTCAGAAATACGCTGATAGGTTTTTCTTTCTGCAATCAAGACAACTCGGGAAATGACCTCCGACTTGTTCCAAATTAATTAATTTCAGAGTTCCGGTTTGGACATGGGCAGCACCATCAAACATGGTGGCCTTCGTCGTTAATGGAAATTAAAGTATTGTAAATGTATTTGTTAACGTTATGCAGTGTGTGTTTGTATCGTTTATATTTCGCTTCGCTCATAGCGATATGTGGCTTTTGAAAGCTATTTTACATTTTAGATTCAATTAGCTAGCCAGTGTTCGGCTACTCTTCTTCATGTTTCCAAAAGAGGCATTAATTGCTGCTGCAAATATATTCTGTAATATATTCTGTATTCAGCCCTGAGCCACAAGGTTCTGCAGAGTAAACGCAATCAGGTCGGAAGTCAGTCTCCGAGTTGAGGCTCCAAAGTCCGAGTTGTCTTGAACGCTGCAGACTGCTCTGTGTTACTGTAAAAACAGTCCGACCACTTCAATAATGTAGTTGATTCAAACCCTGCAGTGTGTCGCATTCCTACGGAGTCCTTAATGGACCTGCTTGGATTAACAAAAATATAAAAGAAAAAGTGGGGTGAAAGAAAAAACTGCCGTCTGTAGACTGGAATGCTTATATCTCGCAAAACATTTGCCCCTACCCCCCGCAGGTTTTAGTTTTTCCACCCCACAGATTTATTTTTCACACCAGTGTTCTTCTATGCAGGCCCATAAGGGGCTCCGTACATTTGCAAGCCTTAAATTTTTAGATTGTTGCTGAATTGTGTTCTGGTCGAAGTGTCTTGATGAGAGCTGAGTCTCCAGCTGATTGAGGGGCTTCAGGTTCGGGTCGACCACACATCGCTGGACGGCTTGTATAACCGCTGATGAATAAAATACAATCTAATGAATGCTGTTTGGTTCTTCACTTAGAAAGAATCCCCTTCAAAAAGCAGACGGGCGAAAAAAGCAACTACACTAAAACTGTTACTACCCACCACTGCGTAGATGATGATCAACATGTCCATAGTGAAAACAGCGAAACACTGCCGTTTGCTGGACGTGATGGGTATTAAAACACTGCTCTCTGTTGGCTGTGATGGTAAACCGACTACTGAAAACGATAACCTGAGTCTTGATTGATATGATCGCTTTGCATAGAGTGAAACGTTGCTGCGGTTTCTCCTTGACGGAAGTTAAATGCTTTCGACTGAGAAACAAATTATGTTGTTTTTCAGAATTAGAGATACGTCAACGTACTGATGCATTACACTTCCACACTGTTGACTTGTGAAAGGGCCAGCATTTTGCTCAGAAGTTTAGTATGAAGGGTGGAGGATGAATTCAGCGTGTTAGGGACTTTAGGGTGAAAGGGTCCAGGTTAGGGTCACAGGGTCACAGTGGGTCACAGTGGAGCCTCAGTCTTGGAGGACAGGGGCGTCCTCCAGGAGCTACAGGTGTCGCTCATCTTAATTGTGGCTCCGCTCCATTTACGTCCTGGGGGACAGCTGGGAGACTACAGTGGTGTACCATATCAGTCTGCTGTGACCACCATGATGTTGTTCACAATACTAAATATGTATCACCTGCAAATGTGGACCGTTTCATCCAGCTCTGTTAAAGCTGCCATGTTGGTCATTTAACGGATGGGAAGCGGCAGTAAGTTAGAGTCGACATGGAGTTTATATCTTACAGTATATATTTAGTTAGACATTTATGTTTAAATTCTTAATGGCCTCTGTTGTTTTGTTGGTGGGTCAGTATAGAACGCGAAGGAGTGGGTCTTGCTCAAAAGCACTTAATAAGAATTACTATAAAGCTATTCCCCCATTAACAACGTGACAATGTGATTCTAACGTGGTCGCTGTGTTCAGATGGTTAACTGGCCTCACTGGAGATAAATTATAATACAAGTAACTTAGTGATGCTGTACCATTAGTGATCAGTTAATAATTTCCCCCGGAATCAGTCTGTATCTGTAGGCCTATCACATCACAACCACCTACATGAGTACCTAGTCTGTGGTTGATCCATTTCTGTTGTATTTCCATACATTCCATCTATTGCACCACCCATTCGGCTCCGTCAGAAGGCTGCTTAGGAGGCCTACCGCATCGCATCGCTCATCGCTTTAGTTGAGACGGTTGTCTTCCACAAGGGGGCGCCAGGACGCTGGCCACTCATTAGTGCAACTCCCCAAAACAAACAGGGATAAACAACGAATATATCTACCAGGCATAGACACACAACAGTGTTAGTTCTACTAACATGTTATCTTTCCAAAGAGATACGTGAACTAAACATGAACGTTATGTGGTCTGTAATATTGTCCAAACGCTGTCGGTACCCTAACGTTGAGAGACTCAGGACCCCCCATGGTCACCGTTTGGGCCTGTTTTACCAGCAGTGCAGCAGGTTGCCTCCATCACGGGGGGCAGAGTTGAGTCTCGCTCATAAATCACAGTCTTAACGCCCCCCTCATCGGGGATGGGCGGGGTCCGGAGTGCAGCCTCGGGACAGACAGACTCCCTCCCCGCAGAGGACCGGGACGCGCCATGCAGGGACACCAACTCTGGATCTAACTCTGGATTTAACTCTGCGCCTGGGCTGCGAGACATGGCTCCGTTTGGGAAAAGTTTCCTCAAAGCGCGCCTCAAGAACTACAGGTAAATGTGATGAGAACTTCAGGTAACGCGATGGGAACTTCAGGTAATGGGATGAGAACTGCAGGTGATCGGAACACAGCGAGGTTTCGTCCTGGGAACGTGTGTTCGCGTCCTTATCGAAGAGGCTGTTTGTGCGAGACGCTCACTAACCATCACGTTTGTCTAGTCCTACATCGCAGATACTGTAACCTGTACGTTATTGATGCATTCATGTTGGAAGTAGGCCTACAGTACTTGGCGTGAACTATTTCGGAACTTTTAGCTCATCCTCGTACATCGGATTTATTCGCCCATTTCACCGACGTTGCCAACATGCGTCCTTTAAATCTCAGCGCAGGCTGACGGTTGATTGGAATGCGTCCGTTGTGCCCGCTGGGCACAGCGCGTTAGGATCAATAAATACCGTGTGTGTGTGTGTGTGTGTGTGTGTGTGTGTGTGTGTGTGTGTGTGTGTGTGTGTGTGTGTGTGTGTGTGTGTGTGTGGTGCACCTGACAACAACAGGACCATTCCATCCTACAGGCCTGTAAGTGATTAAACATTATTTGATTCCAAAGTGTAAGCCTACATGTCCTGTAGGCCTACACACGAACACTACAGGGGGGTTAAACTAAAATATATATTTTATTACTTTTTAAATCGTAAACTTTGACTGCACTGACTAAAATAGTTTTAACCACCGTGCCGTGCCCACTGTTGAACTACCTGACCATAAACGCTGCGTAACGACGCAGTAACGACGCAGTAACTCGGCCTGTTCGGGGTCGCTCTGCTGCCGCGCTGTGCGAAGCGTTTTTTCCTCTCCCTGCCGTTTGATTTAATTCTTCAGGTCTCATTTGAAGACGCTGCCTGTACTCTTGGGCTTTGTATTAAATTACAGTTAAACGTGTCTTGGGCAGCGACAGACTATATTTTTCTGCACACACAGCTGAGCAGAGGAACTTTGATCAGTTCAAACAGTCTGGCTCGGCTCTGCGTTAGACGCTTTACGTCGTGTAGTAATTACCATCGCGGCACCTGTAATTACCTCAAGTGTTCAGATCTACAGATATGGCAAACACTATTTTTCGCTTGCTGCTCCCCCCAAACACACACACACACACACACACACATACACACACACACACACACACACATACACACACACACACACACACACACACACACACACACACACACACACACACACACACACACACACTTATGTATTGACACACATCGACCCCCGGAGCTGGTGGGCTACAGGCACGCTCAATGATGAGAGAACTTTGAATTGAAGTGAAAAGTAATCATACAGATGATGATGGCGTGGTGCTGATGGATTAATGTTTTATAGCAAGCCATCAAACGAGCCCAGTCTCCCAGAGGTGCGGTGTGGTCCGGGAGTCTCAGCTCACAGGGAAGTGAAAGACTCCAGTGTGGACCTGATGCGTCTCCAGACTCACACTCAGCTCATCCAAGAGCTTTACTTTGGTCTCCCAATCTTTCCAAGATGGGTTCAGGACTAAACAAATTTCCACCTACTTGCTCCCTTTGACGCAAACCCAGTGGCTGAGGGGCAGGGCGCCATGTGAAGGCCAACCGGTCAAAGAGTTAGAGAAGCGGTGTGTGTGTGTGTGTGTGTGTGTGTGTGTGTGTGTGTGTGTGTGTGTGTGTGTGTGTGTGTGTGTGTGTTGTGTGTGTGTGCTTGTGTGTGTGTATTACTGGGCAGAGAGGCAGTGTGTTTTGTCTGCCTGGCTGGGAGTCATCCTAGAGATCAACTCACCAGATTGAACCAGATAAAGACTCATGTTATTTCCTCAGCAGTCCATCCTCTATGAGATAAGTGCAACAGGATACACATGATGTTCAAACATAGATAGACCCCTTTATCCCCCCCCCCCCTATCTTTCTCTCCCCCTCTCTTACTCCCGCTCTCCCCCCACCCTCCCCATCTCACTGTAAAACAGTTTTTTTAGAAAATGAACACCCCTGCCTGGCGGAGTAGCCACAGCCAGCAGTGCTGTGTCTCCAGGTGATTAACCAGCTGGAGAACATGGGGGGCGACCAGAGGAAGCTGGACTTTTACTTTCTTAACTGGAGCCACGGCCGCAGCCAGCTGTGACTTGGGCAAAGGAAACCCAAAACCTAATGTGTCTTGAATACTGTTAACGAATGGGAAGCTAGCGATGCCACTCTGCATATCCTCCAGTATTTGTGCAACACCAACAGGTTTCCTCTCACAGCACAGTCTGTTCCCCGCCGTGCTCTCACCTTATATTACTGCAAGTTCTCTCAATTACGTTTCTCCTGCCTGCCGATCCCTTGCGATGCGAACCCACTCAGCCTTTCCCTTGTCGCCTGCCATAACTTGTTCCTGCCAGGGCCATATCACGTCTGGCTGTCATTCAGTTTGTTAGATCAGATGCATCATTCCTGCTTATTAATTGTACATATTAAAGGAGCTGCAGTCACACGCAGCATGTCAGAAACAGTCGACTCAGAGTGGCCCGTAAACAGAAACTCCCAAATTGTTGTCACGCTCTAACTTTCATGCAGTTAAATGCAGTTTTAGTTGCATGACAGAGAGTATTTTTCGTTTCATGTTAAACATTTAATATATATTGAACATATATCATGAATACAGCATTTCCCTTTTCAGTCAGTTAAAAATACTGATGATACTGAGCCAAGTAAACTTACTTGGCTTTGGGCACAAGTAAGACAGTTTTAATCACATAAAGCTAATTACATGAATAGCTTTGAATGACAGAGTGCTTACTGTTGAACCTCTTGTCACGATGCCAGCAGCAGCCACATCCAAAGACTGCCGCTAACGATCTGTGCGTGCACCTTTATTTTATGTGCATTTTCTATTGTGCTCATAAGAACATTCAGGGGAAATGCAGAAGCTAAACAAACTGCAAGAAAGTGTTTCAGTTGAGGGAGGTGTGAAAGGTGGTGTGTGATAAAAGTTAGATGCAACAAAAAGTGCAATGGACACAAATTCAGCAAACAAGCGAAGACGCACAGAAGCCACGAGGGCTTACGTGGCCCTCTAGCCTCTGCCCGTACACACGTTCCGTGTCAGAACTCTTCCGGAGCGCACAGCAGTGATGTCGTTCTGAACCCTCCATTTTGTCACAAAGCTTGGGATCATTGCTCCCCTCGGTGAGGAGCCCTCCACTCATTTGAAATCGTCTCGAGCCACGCTGGAAAACCAAAACTGTGACTATAGAGAACCTCTCTTGGGAAGGCATCCTCCTCCTTCTCCTTCTCCTCCTCCTGCTAAGGACGGATGAGTCGCAGCCCAGACGGCCCCTTGGAGGCGTTTGTGTTTGCTGAGCTCTGGAGTCATGCTGCTGAAGACCTGGGAGCTCCTGGGCTCCTGGACTCAAGCTGGACGTGATGCTTCTGGAGTGCTCTGCCGTCTCCTGGCCCTCTGATGGCCTACACTGTAGACACTGTAGGCCTTACAGACATCAGAGCACCGCTAGTCGCTCACGGGGGAGGGGGGGGGGGGTATGTATGTTGACAGAAGGGAAAGTGAGCGACGGGGGACATGACTGCGCCTGCCCGCGGTGTGCATGGCTGGTGAGCGGCTAGTGAGCGGCTGGCTGCACCGCTCTGCCTGCCCATGACTCTGACTGCTCACCGCTCTGACTGCTCACCGCTCTGCCTGCTCACCGCTGTGACTGTTCACCTGACACGCTCACTTTGCCGCCAGCTCATCAAAGCTGTAATCTGTAAGGAATTGATAAGTACTGAAACACAGGCAGCGTCACACTGGAGCTTGTGTTGGAAAGAGTTCCTGAGCCTTTACGTTTACACCGACATGAAATACCGTGGAAGCTCTCATCACCCCTACACCTGCGCTCCGCTACCGCAGACATAATAATCCTACACACCCTCACAATGCAGGGCGGCCGTTCCCCTCTGTCCAGCCCAGTCTTGACGGGGGGGGGGGGGGGGGCAGGAAGTGGCAGGAAGTGGCTGGAGTGGAGCTGATTGTACTGGGCTGGGGGGAAAACACAGGTGTTTCCCTGCCCTGGTGGACCAGCATCCTGCTGTACAAAAGAGACCCCCCCACCACCCCTAGAACATTATGTCATGGCTGTTTATTCACCTGCATGGCCAAGGTCCACCTTCTGTTCCCAACATCTCTGAAGCCTCAGACGATGGAGCGTTTCGTTCTGCCTCGCTTTAGTTACTCTCCATCCTCTTCTGTTCTTTTGGGTCTTTTTGGCCTTCATTATTTTTCGGTCAGCCGTCCTGCCTCTCTGTCTCTCTTCGATTGTTTCTTTCTTTCTTTGACCTCATGTGGGTTTCAGGTTAGAGGATGCGGTGTGGTGCGCGTGGGAATCCCTCTGAGACTGTGAGACTGGACCGGACTGCTCCATCTGAAATGATACCCAGGGGAAACCCCCCCCCCCCAGGGCATGTGTGAGTGTCGGGGTCCAGGGCTCCGAGAGGAAGGGGCTCGTTGAGGCGAGCCCTCCGAGCAAAGGGGGGCGGGTCAGAGTCATGTTGGTGGTGGTCCGGCAGCGCTTGGCTTGTTGCTCTGCGCCACATAGCTCAGGTGTTTGCTCTTCTCTGCGTGTTTCCAGGGTAACCATTAACCAGGCTCGCGCATTGTTCACACATATCGCATTCCTCCACGCACATGTGTCAGCCACTTCACACAATGGCCCACTTGTGTGTGTGTGTGTGTGCGTGCGTGCGTGCGTGTGTGTGTGTGTGTGTGTGTGTGTGTGTGTGTGTGTGTTTGTGTTCTTTAATGGAAAATGGAAACCAAAACAAATATGCTATCAGTCTGTTTAACCAACTATGCTGGTAGCTATAAATAACATTGTGTTTTACACTTCTGATTGGATATTTCTGAGGAGGTTGAGCTGCTGTCCATGTGATGTTCCTTTTTGTACGGGGGGCTCACATGCCACCTCCTCCTAACACGCAGTGACTAAAGGGAACTCAAGCCAGCCCAGGTTATCAGCTACAGGCAGGGTAGCACATGAGGCCAGAATCACTCATGATGCAATTAACACCACACTAGAACCACAAAAAAGCCTCACATTTTGATACAGCAAAACCACTTGATCATGATCAGATTATGTTGCATTATCTTTATGATGCAGTGTTATCTCGCGATTCTAACTACCTGTTGACATCGGCATGCATTGCTATCTACCCTTTGATCCGTCAGATGAATCCACAACCAATATGCAGTAACGTGTTGAGGTGCTAATGCTTGTTACGATGACAGAATAGTCAGTAGATATGGATCTGCACTATCCATGAGATTACTGCAGCCTCTCACTCAGACATCTTTCTGCAAAAACCGCAAACCCGGTCACAAGTGCAAGGAATCAGAAAACTAAACTAAAGGTCGCTCACCACTACAGTGCATTGTTTCCCGTAACAGAAGTGGTTTGATTCCTGTTGTGCCACAAAGGTTGCCAACACTCACCAACGTTGTTATTTAGATTAATTAGATTAATTACTTTAATCTCTAACTTCATCTATAACTATAATTTTGTTGACTTCATTTTGGATTATTCTGCTGTGTTGCGCATTATTATTTGCGTTGCGGTCCAACATTTGTATTTGAGTGTTGGGGTTAATGTTATGGTGCTGTTGTAAGGCAGAGGTGTCCTGTTGTTGAAAGAGGAATGCGCGCCCTCGGTGCGTTATTGACCGAGCAGGATCACGCATTCAACCATGCAGTGGAATAACAACAATGGGTTTGATGGGGCTGTGGCCCTGAGAGCTCCTCATGTGAATGAGGACCCGCTCCGCTGCATTCCTAGCAGCAGCACTAACAGAAGCCCTGCGCCTGTGTTCTCCACAGGACAAAGGACGCGGAGCCCGCGGTGGGGAAGGAGATTCAGATTACCGTCTGCGACGAGGAGAAAGTGGTCTGTGGCGTGACGAAGCACACGACATGCGCGGACCTGGTGCAGGCCCTGCTGGAGGACCACCGCAGCGCCGCCGGCAGCAAGCGGCTGCTCCACGGCGAGGGCGAGGACTTCTGCCTGGTGGAGCGCTGGAAGGGCCTGGAGCGAGCGCTGCCCCCCCCTCACGCGCATCCTGCGGCTGTGGAGCGCCTGGGGCGACCAGAAGCCCCTGATCCAGTTTGTCCTGGTCAAGATCAGCGACTTCGTGCCTCAGCCCGCCGCCAAGGGCAAGCTCAAGGGGGCGGGGCCCAAGGGGGCGAGGCCCAAGCGCTATGAGCGGGGCGGTGCCCGCCAGGCGCTGCCCGAGGAGCGTCAGAAGCGCATGGTGAAGAAGGCCTTCCGCAAGCTGGAGAAGCTGCACCGAACCCCCCGGAGCCCCCCCGGCGCCGAGGAGGTGGACCGCATGGTGCGGCTCATCCTGGCCCAGGACCACACGCTCCGGGAGCAGGGCCAGCGGCTCAGGGACCTGGACCTGGACATCAGGCGGTCCGAGCTGTGCGCCCAGAACAGCGCGGCTGCGGAGACGGGGCTCGGCCCGCCGGCTCAAAGCCCGGACCCCCGCGGCGACGAAGAGCTTCAGCGGTACCTGCGGTGCACCGGCGACGGCGTGGAGCAGCTGGGGCTGCAGGTCCGACGGCACCAGGAGCTGATCCTCCAGCT
>JAXIVH010000013.1:5374697-5384626 GCA_036785325.1 Urophycis tenuis
AACCATCTGCAAAGCCAGGGTTTCCCACGCTTATAGAATACAATCACAATTTTTACTGTCTTCACAAAGCATGTCAAACAAAAAGAGAATAGATTACAAAAAAATCAAACACCAAAGATGGAGACGCTATTTCATGAGGGGCACAATAGCAATGAAAAGATGGAGATCCCCTGGGAATCAGCAGTATGGCTGTACTGTGCTGGCTGTACAGTGTGCAGTACAGTGCACTGTACAGTGTGCTGTACGGCTGTAATGTACTGGCTGTACGGCTGTACTGTACTGCTGCACAGCGCACAGTACAGTGCACTGTGCAGTGTGCTGTATGGCTGTACTGTACAGTGCAATGTTGTACTGCTGTACTGCTGCGCGTCTCAAGGGCCTTCTCGTTTACGGGCGCTCGCTCCCAACACAATCACTGTATTTGGTAGTGCAGGAAACAGAGGTCTTTGTGCTCGAATCCCAGACCCCATCATATTTATGAGGTCCTATTTCAGTCGGGAGCTTCCTGTTGCCGATGCTAACGCTGCTGCAGCGAGCTCGGGACACGACCCGCAGACACCCACACAATGGACTGGACAAACACGAGGCATCTGTGGGCCGGGCACGGAGGAAAACCCGGGGCCGGACCGGAATGCTCATCCTGTTTCAGGTGATAACACGGAGGAATGTGAGAAGAATGGAAGACCAAGAGGTGAAGGTCAGCCCTCTGTGTGGTGAGTTTCTGACCCCTGAAATATTTCTACAATACAAACAAATAACCCCACTTTGTCAACCCGCCTGAGACAGAGAAAGAGAGAAAGAGAGAAAGAGAGAGAGAGAGAGAGAAAGGGAGAGAGACAGATATATAGAGAAAGAGTCAGAGAGAGACAGAGAGAGAGAGAGAGAAAGAGAAAGAGTTGGAGACAAAGAGAGAATTATCCATTTTTAAGATCCACTTTGTTTTGTCGTGATCCTAGAAGAATGAGCTTCGGCCTCCAAACAGGTTGTGGAACACATTTTATTGTGGGCGTGGCCAATTCATCCCCTAATGCCTTTCTTGTCAGTGGTAAATTCCAACACTCCATCTGTGACATCACTAATGACATCAGTGTCTGCCGCGCCTCTCCCACGGCGGCCGGTCGTTAAGTCTTTATGATGACTTCCTAAAGCCTTTCCACACAGCAGGGTGCTCCCTAAACACTGTGGGTGTTTAGGGAGCACCCGCTGTGTGGCTCTGTGCCACCACCAAAGCCAACATTTACTATTTGAATCATAATTTCACTGAAAACAAAAAGGTTGAATAGCATCTGTAGATTTTGATTTTTTCATGGCCATAAAGTGTGGAAAAAGTTTGACACATATCAGTGAATTGAGTGTACCACCACTGTGCATTTGTGAAACAAAGTCAAAGTGTTTCGAAAAAGAGAAAGTTTGCCGGGACCCCGGGGGAAGCAGACCACCGAGGGGGAAACCACAGATGACAAAACTGCCCTCAGAGTAAACACTCCTCCCGTTGCCGCCGACGCCACAAAGAACCAGAACTCCAAGCTCCGTCACCATGACAGTGGCCCCTACAACCCGCCCCCCCAAGTGTCTGTGAAACACACACACACAGAAGAGCTGGGCCCAGCAGCCCACTGAGTCCCATTAGCATGCTAGAGCTCCTTCCTCACAACATGGTGGCTTTCTTCTGCTACATGAGAATACAGTACGAGGTTGTGAACAAATCATATAGATATACGTATATTTATATATATCCACACTTTAACAGTAGCAACTATTCCGATGGAATTAAACAGCTGAACCGGAGATCAGACAAAACTTCTGTGTCTCCACAAACCTAATCCAAAGCACTTTGTTTCGTGATACACATCTGTATGAGCTGTCAAAGTGTGTATGTGAGTGTGATGGAATACACTAACACACAGACACACACACACACACACACACACACACACACACACACACCTGCCCTCCTTCACTCACATTGTCTGCTCTTTGCTTTCATTGGCTGGAGTGTTTCCACTACACCACCCCCACGGGAGGGAAGTGACGTCAGAGACAGGAAGCACCTGCCCATTTACGCAAGTGGGTGGGAGGGGGTCAATGACCACCGCCACAGCGGACACAACCCTGGTAGGGGGGGGGGGGGGGGGGGGGGGGGTACTGTAACACTGACGACCGACTCCACTGTGGACACATTAGCTCACCACCCATAAAGGTGTGTTCAAATTTCACTCTTTTAGATAAATAGCCATATACTTGCTCAGGAGCGACAGGAAGTCAAGGTCCAGAGGTGCTTTTATTTTGAGAGGAAACACCCACCATTGTTCGTTCCTGGCGGCCTCTCCATGCCTCGTCACCATTCCCCCCCCTCCCCCCCCCCCTGCCCCCTGTGAACGCCAACACTGATGGCTACAGGTCAGTGGAATTAGAGGGCCTGGCTTCTAGAAGATCCCCAAACCCAGAGGGGAGAACCCTGGAGAAGGACCCCAGAACTGGATCCCTCCATCCAGGGTCCAACAAGGGGTTAATAAGATGAAGTTGTTAGAGAGTAAGACATTAGTAAAGAGCTCCACATGATCCATGAAGGGGAGCTGTTCACCTGGAACACCAAGAGAGTGACGACAGAGTTCAGGTCTTGGCAGTCTCCGTGGACGAGGACATTTCATGAAACCACAAGCAGGCCTTGGGCTCTTGGGGCTCTTCCAGTCGGCAGCTGACACAAGCTCCTCCCATGTGTTATGCATGGCTGTGTTGTGGAAAACAAAAAACGGTCTTTTCTTCTCTCTACTTCATGAGGTGGTCCCCAATAAAGTTACACAGAGTCCTTGATGTTATTTTTTTTTTATATTTTTGAATATACATAGAATATTTTTTTGAATCAAAATTGAATTTTGATTTTTTTACCGCCGTATGTAAAGGCACAGTTCTGTGTGACACGGAATCCCCAAAAAAGCAGTCAGCGGCATCACTTCATAGGCATCAACAAACCAGATGTAACCCATGAAACACAACCGGTCAACAGGAAGCCCAGAGAGTAGCACTCACGCTTTATCCTACTAGAGGTGTTATCTATATCATGCTAGAGGTGGTATGTATACTGGGCGTATGTTATGTTCCCAATAACTAGTGCATAGAAAGCTAGACTAACTTAACTAGAGAGAGAGACAGAGAGAGAGAGAGAGAGAGAGAGAGAGAGAGAGAGAGAGAGAGAGAGAGAGAGAGAGAGAGAGAGAGAGAGAGAGAGAGAGAGAGAGAGAGAGAGAGAGAGAGAGAGACGTCACGTTATTTTCAATCACAGGGGCTAATGGGACACATGGGATGTATGCATTACACAGAACGTTACACTGTTCTGTGCATGCGTTCTGCTGCATTAGATGTGAGAACATCTCTCCACACGCCTCGCTCTCCGTACATCCTGCTTCCGTACAACAGCAGAGCCCTTTCCCTGGCTGGTGCCTGTGATTTATGTGGCCTGTGTTCATGTGAAACGTCCCTCGCCAAAACAACCTTCACAACACAATGCGGGACGCCGGCACAACTCACAGGATGACTGTGTAAGAGACATTGGCCAGAGTACACATGAATAACTTCCCCCCCATACAAGGAGTGGAAACTGAGGCGCGGACGATACTATGGAATATGTTTAGTCTTTATAAAACGAGTGTTTCAGCCAAAAGAGTTCACAAAAAGTGATGTATTGCGTGACCAAGGGGCCCGTGTGCAGTGATGAGGTACTGTGTTCAGGGTCCCCGCGTTGTTTGCTTTGTCAGGGTGTAGCACGACGCTGATATGCATCCAGAATGCATGCATGCGCCCAGAGGTTCAGCCAATCAGAGGCCTGGTTTGTCACCTTTAGATTGCCGGGCAGGAAGTGCCCGCGCCAGGCTCTGATGCTTGGCGATAACCCAACGGCCCCCCTCCCCCCCCCCCCCGTATGTTCACGCTTAGCGGATTAGCAGGCCTTCGTGGAAACTCTTCCCACACACTAGAAAAACGTGTCGTACTCATGATAGCAAACAGCTCAGCCTCGTGTGAGTGTTGTGAGCCTGACCAGTAGAACAGAGGAGAGGTGGACGTTGTGCTACAGGAGTCCATTAGTGCTCAAATCAGAACAGAACAGGTTATGGCTCCGTTGGGAGGTTCCAGTTTGATTATTCCTGTGTGACTAATAGATCTGATTCACCTCGCGGCCCCTTATTGGTTCGTTGGTGGGAGACGTTCTAGAATCTTTTGGGGGAAGCCATGACAACACAATGGGAATGTGTTCTAAATGCAACCTGGGCGGGGGAAAAGGAATGCAGAACTAAAAATAATCCATTTAGTGGGCATGTTCTCCAAGGTCCCCCCCCCCCCCCCGCCCCGGCAGCACGGCCGCCAGGTGAGGAGGGTGCGTTGGCTTCCAAATAAAACCTTGTATGAAGCATTCCCACTGCTGGAAACAATAGCCCGCGGCTGTCCTTAAACACAGAGCCGTGTCTGTGTGAAGCCTCCCCTGACAGCACGGTGGTATCAGGATGAAGCTCAGCATAGGGGTGGGGTGTGTGTGTGTGTGTGTGTGTGTGTGTGTGTGCGTGCGTGTGTGTGTGTGTGGGGGGGGGCTTGTCTTGTTTTGGCACCACAGGAAAACTTTGTTCCTTATCTTCTGACACTCTGGAGGTGAGACAGAAGAGACGATCGTCTGACGGCCACCCTTCTTCTTGGGGATGTTCTTTGCCAGAACATTTGTTTATATTTTTTAGGCTGATCTTTTCTTCCACATCGAAAGACAAAACATAATGCCCTGCCAAAGTAATCCCACATAGTGGGATTACCTCTACCAACGTGGCAAGATAGTCCAATTCGCGAAGAACAAAAACTGAACAATGTGAGTGGTAACAGCGTGTTCTGCTAATTCCCACCAGGTTCCCATGCAGAGGGCGGAGCAGACACTGCTAAACGCTCCACGGGTTCGTGGATTTGTAGTGCAGCTGAAATGAAGCTCTGTGCCTTATTCATCTCCAACACGGATTACTGGAACATGTACGTTTTGTTTTGAAGAAGCTAGCAAGGCTCGCATCACCCCAACACCACAACCATAATATAAAGGCCAACTATTCTGCCACTCCATTTCAAACAAATGTCATATCTTCGTGGAGACATGATGATCTGATCATCACCAGAACAACGTACACAGAATCTTCTCCTCCAGATACATACAGTAGATTATCAGCACCACGGGGCACCATGCATCCCCAGCATCTTCTCGTTAAACGTCAGTTCTCCGTTACAGAAATTCGCCAGCAGCAAAGTTATTTGCTCACTGCGAGGTTATGACACAGAGCTCAGCTGGTACCAGTGAAGTGATACCTCAGGGAAGGCTGACCGACTGGGTGACGCGGTTGCAAATGAAACCCCAACGTTGAATCAACAGGCTTTCTTCTTTGTGAAAGTAAACCTGCTCTGGCAATTCTCCCAGCACAAGATACGGTAGTTAGTGAGGTATGTAGTGACTGAGCTACTGTAGTTAGTGAGGTACTGTAGTTAGTGTAGTTAGTGAGGTATGTAGTGACTGAGCTACTGTAGTTAGTGAGGTACTGTAGTTAGTGTAGTTAGTGAGGTATGTAGTGACTGAGCTACTGTAGTTAGTGAGGTACTGTAGTTAGTGTAGTTAGTGAGGTATGTAGTGACTGAGCTACTGTAGTTAGTGAGGTACTGTAGTTAGTGTAGTTAGTGAGGTATGTAGTGACTGAGCTACTGTAGTTAGTGAGGTACTGTAGTTAGTGTAGTTAGTGAGGTATGTAGTGACTGAGCTACTGTAGTTAGTGAGGTACTGCAGTTAGTGTAGTTAGTGAGGTATGTAGTTACTGAGCTACTGTAGTTAGTGTGGTACTGTAGTTACTGATGTACTGTAGTAACTGAGCTACTTTAGTTAGTGAGATACTGTAGTTACTGAGGTACTGTAGTTACTGTAGTTACTGAGGTACTGTACTGAGCTACTGTAGTTAGTGTGGTACTGTAATTACTGATGTACTGTAGTAACTGAGCTACTTTAGTTAGTGAGGTACTGTAGTTACTGAGGTACAGTAGTGACTGTAGTTACTGAGGTACTGTAGTAACTAAGCTACTTTAGTTAGTGAGGTACTATTACTGAGGTACTGTAGTGACTGTAGTTACTGAGCTACTGTAGTTAGTGAGGTACTGTAGTTAGTGAGGTAGTCATTAGTGAGGTACTCTAGTTACTGTAGTTACTGAGCTACTGTAGTTACTGAGCTACTGTAGTTAGTAAGGTACTGTGGTTACTGAGGTACTGTTGTTACTGTAGTTACTGAGGTACTGTAGTGACAGAGCTACTGTAGTTACTGTAGTCACTGAGGCACTGTACTTACTGTTGTTACTGCAGTTACTGAGGTAGTGTAGTTACTGAGGTACTGTTGTTACTGTAGTTACTGAGGTACTGTAGTTACTGAGCTACTGTAGTTACTGTAGTTACTGAGGCACTGTACTTACTGAGGTACTGTAGTTATTGAGGCTTCACGCTGGGCTAACCTGAGACAAAAACATCTGTTAATCTGTTTATCTGTCACTTGAGATCCAATTACATGTAGATCTGCTTGTGCCAGACACATGCACACACACACACACACACACACACACACACACACACACACACACACACACACACGAAGGAGTGGTCCTGAGAACTCGATAGAGGACATGCTCTGAAGGCATGTTAAGATCAAAGCCTTATCTTGTTTATACTTCTTGAAGAACAGAGGCTCCATAGGGATCCGTTAAGAGGGGACACAGACTCCTAATCTGCTTTCCAATCTGAACACAAACATAAAAATCATATATTTTAGACCAAACCCATGAAAAAACAAAATATTCTGAATAGTAATATGTCTTCTCTTGCACGCATGTGTGCCAGTTGTGATGTCACAACTGGCAACATATATTGACAACCATATAATTGATGACCAATATAATGAGATTATATCTCTCTATTTATCTATCTATCTCTAGATAGAATGACAGTGATAGATAGATAGATAGACAGACAGACAGATAGATAGATAGATAGATAGATAGATAGATAGATAGATAGATAGATAGATAGATAGATAGATAGATAGATAGATAGATAGATAGATAGATAGATAGATAGATAGACAGACAGATAAGAAGACAGACAGAACAAGCAGGGAAGTGGCCATGTTCCAAGTGAAAGGCAAGACTAACCCCCCCCCCCGGCTGATCAATCTGTGTTAATGGACATCAGGTTCATGAAAACACACAGATGTGCATTATGCAAAGAGTTTCTCTAATTCGTCTAACAGGAGAGCAGTCGGCGTGTGGGAGACAGCCTGCGGCGTGATGGTGTGATTCTCTGTCAGGCTGAAGAGGGCCGTGCACAGTGTGGTTAGTGCCTTCATCTGGAGTCAGCTCCGTACCCTGTGGACGTGCGTTACTACGCGGTCGAATGTCTCATTATCTCCAACTAATTATCTAACGCAACAGCCAACAGGGCAACACCAGAAAGCAAGGTGAAGGTACACGTGAGCTTAACAGGAACACGTGTGTTGGATCTTACTCCTAAACTGAGCGATGTGATTGATTGTCTCTCAACCGTGTGACGGAAAACATTTTCTCAACCGAATGAAGAGAATCAAGTCTTACAGCTGAGGGAGACGTCTGGCCGAGGACCCGAGGAGTCTTCAAGACGCAGCCTTAACTTCATCAACAGAATACATTTCACACAGCCGGGACCAATGGCTTTTTACCCCCCCCCCCCCCCCCCCCCCCCCCCCTCTATCTTTCCCTCTGTCTCCCCTGTCCCCCCTCTGTCCCCCCTCTGTCCCCTCTCCTTCTCTCTATCTCACTCTCTCTCTCACACACTCACACTCTGTCTCTCCCCCCTCCCTCTCTAACAGGATGATTTACTGGTGGTTTGTGGTTCGGGGCCATAAACCTGTCAGCTGTCTGCTCCGCTGCAGCAGCTCCACACCAGCAACGCTTCTACCTGGAAAGCTGATATCATCCACTAATGTAAACCAACCTATTACAATTCAAACATGTGTTCATGCACCAAAAACGTACTCTGGAGCACTGCAATACCCTCATGTTGTGAGAAAAGTGGATTTTTATAAAGATTCGTTATGTGATTAATTTACATATGACATTTACATTTACATATTACATACATATCTTTTAATTTTGCCAATGTCGATTCATATAAACTAATAAAATGACTTTCAGATTCCAGCTGTTTTCAGAGGGTGCACAGCAGGAGGGCATCACATGTCACTGAGATGCAAAGATATTCATGTATTCTGTTCATTGTGATGCCATCAACATCACCGTCTCCGAGGGTTACGCTACGTCAACTGGTTGGCAATTGGTGGAGGACATGCTGGTGGAGGTGCTGACGGCAGTCGTGGTGGTGGAGGTGGATGTGGTGGAGGAGGTGGTGATAGTGTTGGTGGAGATGGATGTGGTGGTTACGGTGGTGATAGTGGTGGTGTAGGCGGATGTGGTGGTGGAGGTGGTGATAGTGGTGGTGGAGGTGGATGTGGTGGTGGAGGTGGTGATAGTGGTGGTGGAGGTGGATGTGGTGGTGGAGGTGGTGATAGTGGTGGTGGAGGTGGATGTGGTGGTTATGGTGGTGATAGTGGTGGTGGTGGAGGTGGTGATGGTGGTGGTGGTGGAGGTGGTGATAGTGGTGGTGGAGGTGGATGTGGTGGTGGAGGTGGTGATAGTGGTGGTGGAGGTGGATGTGGTAGTGGAGGTGGTGATGGTGGTGGTGGAGGTGGATGTGGTAGTGGAGGTGGTGATGGTGGTGGTGGAAGTGGATGTGGTGGTGGAGGTGGTGATAGTGGTGGTGGAGGTGGATGTGGTAGTGGAGGTGGTGATGGTGGTGGTGGAAGTGGATGTGGTGGTGGAGGTGGTGTTTAAGTAAAACAGTTTGGTGTGAGTCGCATGTGTAGGTGATTTAATAGACTGCTATTGGTGTAGAATCACAACACAACGGACAAAGGCGTTTAAACAGATCATAGCCTAGTTGCTGTTCCTCCAGAGGAGGCCATTGCTCGCAGGGACTTCCCTCTGAGGCCCGTTGGCGTGTTTGTGGGGAAACATGTTTCAGCTACGACCCTCTTTCAAGTTTACCCTCACACGTCCCGGGGAGCAGGAGGAATTCACCTGGCAAGACAAGTGTCTGACTGCTGGCAAGGCCTCTGTTTGGCTGCCTTCATGTTTAGAAAATTAGGTTTGGAAAATTATAGCTTTTATTAAATGAGGTGTAGAAAATGATTGCACCTAGAACTTTATACATTTGATATTTATTTCTGTCTAGTTAGTTGCAGCTTTGAGTCGGTCATGTTGTAGGGCTTTGCAGTGTGAAAAGCAGGAGCATTTGGACCTCATAGATAAGTAATGTACTGCAGTAGAACGAGCAACAGTTGAGAAACGGCCCTGTGGATGTGCTCTGTAGCTCTGTAGAACATCCAGTAACCCCCTGCAGCAAGGTGCATCCTGGGGGATATTCCTGCATCAAGGTGCATCCTGGGGGATCCTCCTGCAGCAAGGTGCATTCTGGGGGATCCCCTGCAGCAAGGTGCATTCTGGGGGATCCCCTGCAGCAAGGTGCATTCTGGGGGATCCTCCTGCAGCAAGGTGCATCCTGGGGGATCCTCCTGCAGCAAGGTGCATCCTGGGGGATCCTCCTGCAGCAAGGTGCATTCTGGGGGATCCTCTTGCCGCAAGGTGTATCCTGTGGCATCTTCCAGAACAGAAGCCGAGCTGCAGCCCATGAAGCTGATGTTTTTATATAGCCGTACGTTTAACGAGGCGACCTAGAAGAGATCTGAGCCCACTATATTCCTCTGCCAAAACCCAGCGTGTCTTCGCCTGGGCTCGGCGTCACATTATCAGAGTACCTGGCTGTATCTTCGCTGTGCGCGGCTGTG
>JAXIVH010000013.1:5384826-5389826 GCA_036785325.1 Urophycis tenuis
AATTCGACCAACAAGGCGCCAGCTCACCCCCTTTCGCCCGCACGCCGTGGCATCGTTGTGTCGGGCGTGGATGGTTTTGTGACGTGACGCCAGACGCGTCCCTGACCACGCCCCTCTGAGCCCACACAAGGGCGGGTTCTTCTGTGATGGCGCTGGCACTGCCGTGACGCGTGGTCCGGGAGAGCCCAGGAAGACAGACACCTTCACCTTCACCTTCACAGTATCAGCCAGGCGGCGCCGTGTTCGGCCCCCCCTGTGTGTGTGTGCGTGCGTACACTTGCTCAAGTGTGCACCCGCATCCTCATTCCTGAGAACAGCAGCGCAGGCAGACTGAGGGGAAACGCGATGGGTTACGCTGCGACCCGCGGCGCGATGTCACAAAGGTATAATTAGCAGAGGAGCGCTGGAGCGAGTTTTACAAGCCCTGTTCCAGGGAGCATATATCTGTCACCTCGCTACCCCCCCCCCCCCCCCCCCCCCCCCCCCCCCCCTCGAGTCTATGAGCTGGCACCCAGCCAGGCGACCCCTGACCCCTTACACCCCGCAACCCACCTACACACCTGCACACACACACACACACTCACACACCAGGTAACAACTGCACACACTGCTCTCTGCAGCGATCAGAAACACATAGGCCCACACAGGCACCCTTCTCTGCATCTCTCGCTCTCTCTCTCTGTCTCTCTCTCTCTCTCTCTCTCTCTCTCTCTCTCTCTCTCTCTCTCTCTCTTCTCTCTCTCTCTCTCTCTCTCTCTCTCTCTCTCTCTCTCTCTCTCTCTCTCTCTCTCTCTCTCTCTCTCTCACACACACTGACACACACGTTGACACACATATAAAGACACACACTCACACAAAGGTAAAAAAACAGCATCTATGTAATGTAAGAATGTAAGAAATGCAGCTAAAGAAGGTGTCCAAAGGAGACAAAATGCGCTTCACTCTGAAAACAGCACGTTTATGAACATGGTGTTAGATAATTCATGTTTCATGTGCTCTGACTTTTCCATATCTATTCAATCTAATTATGAAACACGCCTATGTGACTATGTCGTTGGAGATTAAACCAGTTTGGTGAACTTGGTTAACACCATGAAACTTAGTGAACCACTGTAACAGAGATTTTAATGTTGAGTGTTAACTTTAGATTGAGATTTCCATCCACACATTCATAGAAGCCTTAAAACATTCGTTCAACACTTGAATGAAATTAGGTCACCATTTAGGACACCATCTAAAAGGAATGCCATGCAACAGGAGGGGAAAGACTGTTGGTGGTTGATTCCCTTTTGTCCATCAAGCCTTTCCTCAAACTTTGCACTTTTGGTTGTGCTTTCCTCCTGCTGAGGGCCCCATGCCCTCAGGGCATGGGTCAGACATTAGTCATGGTTGTATATTTCATGGTTTAATTTGTTATATTTTCATGCTTCCTGTTGCAACCCCGCGCCACATACACACAGACAACAGACAGCCTATGAAGATAAGAGGAACTCTTAGAAGAGAGTCATTACTGATACTGCAAACCCAGCTGGCAACTCAAACATGCAGATTACCACACTATAGTGTGGTACAGTGAGTGATGCCATGACTGGTGTGTTCTTAAATATGAATCAAATTGTATTGTATTTATATATAGTCATTTAGCAGACACATCATCCAGGTGACTTACATTCAGAGCCATGTCTTCATGAGCAGGTAGGGGTTAGAGGGCATGTTGCTCAAGGATGCCTACAGGTAGATTGTGGAAATCCTACCAGTTTGTGGGAATCCCCACCAGTCCCATTTGGCTGGGAGTCGACCACACCAGCACCCCCAGAGCGTGTCCAACAGAACAACCACATCAGCCCAGCAGCTGCTGCGAGACACCAGATGTCCCGGTCCTGTTCTGAGGTCCGGGGCCATCACGGTTGTGCAACAGGAAGAGGATCTGTCCGTGGGCTGAATGTTTTGTCAGGTAACAAAGACCTAAGCTCCCCTGTTAAGTAACCTGTGATGTGTCTGAGCCCAGTGCCGTGTCACGTTGCAGAACAAGCGAGGGGCTCAGGTGGAGTGCTTGAAAAACAAGATAATGGCCAGCGGTTGGTGCATCTTCTTGAATGACACCAGCCGTGAGATATAAGACACTTAAGATGATAATTATGAAGTCATGAATATGATGCCCGCCGTAACCACCAGCACACACAATGACATGACAAGACCCTGAGCAAGGCTGCAGAACACAGAACCGTTCAACCTCGAATGGAATCATTCTAAAAGACGACAACGGGGGGAGGACGGCGTTCGCCTCCCAGACCGAAGGTACCGCGATCGACGCCCAAAGTCCTGAGTCCACCTGCAGTGCACCCTGCCAGCTCAGTCAGGACATGGGGCAGCAGCAGCTCAGTGGCTACAGGTGGACAGAGCAGGACGTCCATTAACCGTAGGGTCGGCGGTTTGATCCCTGACCTCCATATCGAACCCCGCAAATGTACTGATTATAAGTCGCGTTGGACAAAAGCTAAATGCCCCCTTTGCATCTGAGCCCCCTTTCCGTGAGCGTCTGAGCTCACGGAAAGTCAATTTGGTCCAAACTGGTCCAAAGGACGAAATAGACAAATACCATGACAAATACTAACAACATGGTGAGTCTACAGAGAAGAGTGCTGAACAGGTTGGTGGTCTCACGAGGAGAAACGTGATCCCCGGTCTGGCTGCCGTCGTTTGTTTTGAGCGCGGCAGCAACACGAGACAGACCGCAGCGATCTGCTTTCCTGCCGAGGCCAAATGCTCAGCAATCACAGTGGATTTTGCTGTTGTCACCCTGTGGTGTTTCCATGAGACTGCGTCACCACGTGCACCATGACCACCTCAATCCACTGTCTCACCGTGACCATGGCGACCAACACAGGGAGGGCAGAGACAGGTACATGGAGCACCAAGGGTTCAGGTTCTGTCCGTTGTTGTTGTGTCCTCAGTGTGGTGAGGGCGTGGGGGTTCCGTTTGACTCCCCCCCCCCCCCCTCCAACTGCATGATGTCACACACCCCAGCTTCTTGTTGCCTTCGTCCTCCATCATCTGGATCTGAGAGAAGGTGATCAAGTTGCGAGCGAGTCCCGGCTGGTGTTGGCCGTCCTGAAGTGAGTGAGACACTCACTCAAATACGTGTGCGTATGCATTCAAACACAAGCACAAGTGCTTGTGTGCACAAGCCAAGCACACACACATGCACGCACATGCACGCACGCACGCACGCACGCACACACACACACACAGACACACACACACACACACACACACACACACACACACACACACACACACACACACACACACACACACAGAACATAATGGAAGTGCATCACACACACACACACACACACACACACACACACACACACACACACACACAGACACACACACACACACACTCACACTCACACTCACACACACACACACACACACACACACACACACACACACACACACACACACACACACACACACACACAGAACATAATGGAAGTGCATTTCTGTCGATTTCCGTCCAGACCAGTACTGAGACTATAGAGTTGTTTAAGTATGCTGTCTTCCTGATGTGTTTTCTGGTTCAGTGAAGCATTTACCTTTTTACAGCACTGTTTCGATTCTCACTAGATCAAGCAGAAGTATCTCCCAAGACACTAATACTGAAGGTATGATCTATATAAAATGTTAACATTTTTATTAGATTAGATTAGATCAACTTTATTTATCCCGAGGAGAAATTAGAAGAAGACTTGTATATGGAGCTCAATAACTTTTTCTCAACTGAGTTTCCGTCTCTTAGGATATAAAAGTAAAATATTGCCTAAAGACGACGTAATAAGCCCGCGGTAAGATTTGGTAATTGTTTTGATTGAAGCCACGTGACTGGTGACGTCACTGTTTGCAACGTGGGGTTAAAGGCATTCATAAGTACTGAAATAACAACTGACTGAAACATATATTTTATATATATCACACTCGACTTTGAACATGTATGCTATATCCATTATATACACACAATTCAAGTGCATGAGCGCAAAGGACGAGCCTCAAAGACAGAGAAATTAGTCCTCTGCTGCTACCTAGCGGCCACGTCAAGGTACTACTACAAACATGACTTCAACCTGTTCAGAAACTTTTCTTTCAGACTTTTATTCGTAAAGGAGGTGACTTACACATTGTTCTCCCATTCTACATCTCAATAGACGTATCAAGAGAGCAATAAACCCGTCATTTGAAGTGAACCAAGGGGAACCTACATCGAATCAAAGCAACCTCCCCTCAAATCCCCCTGCTCGCTGTAGGTGTCTGATCTGACCCCCCTGGGCTCCCGTCCAGATGACAGGTCTGTTCATAGACCATCGACCATAGCCATCGACCACCTGAGTGTGACCGCGCGCCTGCGCAGTGTGGCCCGGAGTCGTGTTGATGTTGGCCGCTCTGCAGACAGAGTGATGTTCCCTCCCCTCTCCTCCCCTCTCCTCCCCTCCACTCCGACTCGCGGAGCAGGGGAGACATCGATCTCTCAGGCGATAGAGGACTCACTCCCCCCTCCCCTTTCTCTGAGCCTGTTTCCACTGGAAACACATAAAACATGAGGAGTATCTCCGTTATCTAACGTCAGGATCGAGAAAGAGTAAATAAGACTAGGAGACCAGGTGACCACGTGTTTCACACTTCAGTAAACACAATACAACTACACATTGCCAAAGAAAGTGGAAGTGGAAGTAATTTGATATTTGCCCAGCATGTTACTAATTAGTTGAATGTATTGGATGAAACTACAAAACAATGAAGTGACCATAAACAGTGACACTATATTGAGTCATTAAACCTATGAAGACACAAAGGAGGGACAGATTAAAAGCCAGCTCCTTCCTGGTGAATGTGTCATAATAGCAGGATTTAGAAGAGTTCCACTAGGCCTGATGTTCTCCATGGTGGACTGCCCGGGGAACTAGGTAGGAAGACCTTTGGCTGACCTGTACCTTTAGCTC
>JAXIVH010000013.1:5394826-5414961 GCA_036785325.1 Urophycis tenuis
CATTATGTGTTAACAACACCAACCAGGAAATACTTTGTGCAGAGAGGATAGTTTTTCCCCACTTTGCTGGATCATTTTGCTGATAGGAAGTTTTGCTCTTCGGCCATCGATATTGTATATATTTTATATCACGTTATATATGATATATGATATATTATGTTATATATTATATGTTTTGTATTATACATTATTTATCATAAATTATGCAAAAGGGATTATAGTTTATAGTTAATAATAGTAAATAGAGTTTATTTCAGTATGGGTTTTAAAAGTTGTGCATTTAAAAAAAAGGTTACAGGTTTTTATTAAAAGTTATGAGTTTTATTAATTAAGATTATGGGTTATGTTAAATATGTTTATGGGTTTTAATAATAAAGGTTATGGGTTTAATTAAAAGTATGGGTTATTATATAAGGTAATGAATTTTGAAAAAGTTATGTCTTTTCTTAAGTTATGGGTTTAAAAAAAAAAAAAGATTAGCTGATGATCTAATATTAATGAATACATCATAGCTGACTTTTGAACAGTAAATGTATACATTTTAATTTAAAATCAACCAAACAATTTCATATAAACACGTTTATTCCAGACTAAAGTCGTCTTTGACTACAATGGTACATTTATTTGTGTAACATTACTTCTCAGGCAGACCTACTGACTCATAACTTAAGTTGATAGTGACTCACAAAATTATGATTTGACATATTAGTGCCTTTAAACTGAACACATTTCACAGCAACAGTCCCATGGCTGAACATCTGTACGGTTCATCTGTATGGTCACCTGACGGGTCACCTGACGGGTCACCTGACCGGTCACCTGCCGGGTCACCTGACCGGTCACCTGCCGGGTCACCTGACGGGTCACCTGACAGGTGACCTCACACACAGTCAGACCACGTGGCCTGGGAGGCTGAGACACTCTGCGCTCTCACCTCATAAAGCTTTCATCAGTACGCGACCCCGTGACCCCGCCGCGGGGCTAACCCGGAGCAGATGAGGGAGCACGTGGCCACCGCACAGTACAGAGACATGAGGGCTCGCTGTCTGTTCGTCTGGCGCTCGGTTCTGTCGCGGATCGAGGGCCCGTGAGGGAGAACCTCTCCCCGGGACCGGGGTCCTCAGGCCGGCTGGAGGATGGGACTCGGGTTTCTCCTCGGGTTTCACAACATGCCGTTTAAACGGGGCGGGCGGAGCTACTGGGCGGGTTCGGTAGGGGTGTCGTTATCTCAGGGTTTATGTGTTTAGAGCTTTAAATGGAGGCTGATTTAGAGGTCTAAACTGTGAAGAGCTTTGTCGGTTGGTCGGTTGGTTCACCACCAGACAGCAGCATGTGGCGTGAGCTCTTTGTTCTCCGGTCTCGTGCGGGCGGTAAAGCGCCTCGCGGATGGCGGAGGGATCCGGAGAGATCTGCTGGAGGAGATCCTCGCCACGCCCTCGTTGGATAGTCATCCACGGTACGGAGGGATGTGTACATGTTTAAAACGTCCAGGACAGCAGACCATCATTTCAGACGGACGCTGAGATTATTCTAAATAAGTTTGAACAATGATCATGTTGAAGCCAGCGCCGCGGTGTACTGCCACCGGTGGAGCCCCCCCCCCCCCCCCCAGTCAGGAGGCACCCTTCTGGTTCTTCTCTCTGGAGAACTTCCTCCGTGTTCTTCAAATTGTGCAACTCCCAGTTTGGGACGCGCCAAATGGAGCGCACTCACGTTCCAGTCCCGCCATGCGTTCCCGCCATGACGCCAACGCGTCGCGCGGTCACATGGCCCAGGAGATGTTCGCCGCGTGCTCCTTGGCCTTCATGCGCAGCACCGCGATGCTGGACGAGCGCCGCTCGTACTCCGGTTTGGTCTCGAACACATGGTGGCCGCCGGCCGCGGGGGCGAGCAAGCTGTCCGCGCTAAAGAAGTTGTTGAGGGACACGTGGCCGAATTGGTTCTGCTGGTTCGGGAAGCCCACGTAGCCGTGGTCCACGGAGGCCCCGCCGCCGGCGGAGGAGGAGGAGGAGGAAGAGGAGCGAGGAGGCGGGTGGGGGGAGTAGGACGAGACGCCGCAGGGAGGGGAAGCCCGCGGGAGGACGCAGTGCGACGACACCACCGACCCGCCCGGACCCGCGCCGGCCCACAGGTTGTTGGGGATCTACAGGACCAGAACAGGGAACAGTGAGCTAGGCCTGGGTCATCCTCACCGGGATGAATAATGGGATGTGCTATTTGCAGAAATAATTAATGGATTTATTTATTCCTTTATTTAAGATGATATATATGTTTTTACTATAATAGTAGTAGTAGTATTGTATTATCAAGGGGTGAAATTTAATTATATTCTATTATATTATATTCTAAACCTAATTAAAGTCTCAACGGTCAAACATCGCTAAAAACGAATATATATAGGCATATTAAAACTGAAAGTCACTGAATCTATTAAATCAATAATAAATAAATGTATAGGCTACATTAGTGAAATAAATCATAAATAAATCGGACTAATAGCAGAACCCGCGAGTGCATAATGTTTGGTACCGTGACGCCACAACATGCAGATCAACAGAAAACTATTTAAACACAGCGGCACTGTGGTCCCGACCAGGAGATTAAACAGTTCGTAGTCAGTTTGTATGTAGGCCTATATATTCTATACATTTATATATACCTATATATATTCTCTATATTTGAGTTGTGTGACGGCCGCAGTGAGCTGATGCCTCAGCCTCACACACCTACAGATCAAACTTCGTTTTTCTGCATCGGCTATTTCATATTCGCGTTAGCTTTATTGTAGGACAGTGAAATATAGTTCTGTGTATGAATACACGTTGAATCAATAAACACGTTATTTTAATGTAAGTCTGTTAATTGGTTTGTGTGAAATGAACCCCCAGTGTCCAGCAGGCCAAACCGACAGGATAGGCCTGTCATATTTTTTTTAACCGAATAGCCCTAAATATATACGTTATATTTCTGAAGTGTGGACACAAAAATAAAAACGTATTTATAGTGAGGCGTTTACAAACCGCTGAAACATTGTGGCCGTGGCGCAACGCTGAGCTTCAACCCGAGGGACGCATGCGTGACGCGCCGACCTGGGCCGTGGAGGCCATCTGACAGTGGTTTGAACTGGAGCCGCATCACTCAGACCAGTAAACCGTTACTCAACTCAACTCTGCTGACAGTTAACGCCATTAGGGGAACGATGTAGGCCATCCAATGTGCCAGTAGGCCTACAGCGAACAAGTTTGGCCTTCATCGCTAAATAAACTAACCCTCAAGGATATGACAGAACGAATTATGCCAACATTCAGGCTAAGGGGCGCCTGCGTAGCATCATCCATCTAATTACTACATTCTGAAGTAACAAGAAAAACTTGTGTCTTTTCGGTCAAGAGAAAAAGTAGATTTAGTTTGGCACTAGTTCAGATGTTGTTGTTGTATCTGAGAGGGACTGAGCTCGCCAGTGCGCCTAAGTCCTGCGCTCCAAACCTGCAGTAGGCCAGCCAATGTAAAGAGCCCATATATCATGTTATTTTAGGGTTCATCTATTCACGTCTGTGGCATCAGTGCGTTATGTCTCCCTTCACCTCGGCTCCGCGGGACCTTTGCTCGACAGCGAGATGAATCGTGTCATGAAACCCGAGATCAAGTCATCATTCACCCAGCTCGCCTTCAGCTCCCATCAACCCCGGACCTTACCCGGGTTAGAGGCTCTGTCTGCGGGTACTTCAACACGGAGGCGGACACGTTAAACACTAACAGAAGACGTTGTACAAGATGAAACACACCGAACACTCAGTATAACTTTTCAGTTCGTTTTGTGAAATCCAGTCCGGACCTCTCCGCCTCGAGAACCGAGCCCAGGTCCGGTCCACACACAGATCGCTGGGTCCGCACAGTACTGGGTCGGGTCCGCAAAGTACAACTTTATAAGTCAATCTGCGATTATGTAGCCCTACAAGTGGATTAACTGAACACACCAGTGAGTATATGTTTTGTGTTAGTATTTATACTCAGTCCAGTGTAGAGGTTCTGGAGAACCTACTGGCCATTATTCTAGGATGCTGTAAGCCTCTCTCGCCGGTCCATCTGGTAATTTACGTATTTTTTAAGGTTAATTGAAGTTCCCGTTTCGCGTGGAAGCAGCGTATCGTTAGGTCCAGGGTCCATGGGGTGCTCCTACCTGAGAGTAGGAGTCCGCCCTCGGTAGGACGGACAGGTCGTAGGTCGTGGCAAAGTGGGACTTGGCTTGTTGGAGCTGACCGTAGCGCTCTCGCTTCCTCCATTTGGCTCTTCTGTTCTGGAACCACACCTGTGGACCAGCATGTTGGAGATATTCAGAAGAACACGACGACGAGCAAACTAAATTCTCTAGATCATTTTTTCTGGACCCCTACGCATTCTCAAATGAACTGTAAAGTCTAAATTACGCCCTCGGAACGAGCACAAATAATAAAAACTAATTGAATCATATAAACATCATTGAAGTGTGTGGCCGGCAACATAAATATAGATAATATGTTGCTGACTGCACACTTAATTTCAATTGTGTGTGTGTGTGTGTGTGTGTGTGTGTGTGTGTGTGTGTGTGTGTGTGTGTGTGTGTGTGTTGGTGCGCGCGCGCGTATGCGTGTTCGTATGCCGCGCCCACGTGTGCGCGGCGAAATGTAGGCCTATACCTGCACCCTGGCCTCGGTTAATTCCGTCCTCATCGCCAGCTGTTCCCTCACGTAAACATCTGGGTAATGGGTCTTCTGGAACACCTTCTCGAGCTCCTCCAGCTGTGCGCTGGTGAACGTGGTGCGGTGCCTCCTCTTCTTGCTGCTCGAGACGTTGCTGTCACACTTGGGGTCCCCGAGCTCGTCCAGCTCCCCCATCTTGTCGGCGCCCCGCGGGGAGCCGCCCCGCATGCTGCAGCAGCTGTCCATCGTCCTGCAGAGCTCGGGGTTCAGGGGGTCCTCCTCCGGCTTGGTCGAGTAGTTCGCTGGAATCCATAGGAACACCGAGGATGAGCACGCGGAACCAACCCAGGACAACGAGGGCTGTTGTTTATTTTTTTATTATATATATATATTTTTTTTTAATCATTTGTATTAGGCTATTCATTTGTATTAGTAATGCAATGGTATTTATCAGTATTTAATGTAATTAATACTAATGAAAGTCTTTTTAACCCTCTTACTGATCAACCTAAAAGGCTAATGACGAAATTAAATCGTATCTCGTAACACAGTTCATAGCCTAAATAAATATGATACAAAAAGACACAATAAATTAATAAGCCTATAAAATAACAAATAAATACATGATAAATAAATTAAACACAAGTTTACAAAAAAGTGGGTTATATAGGCCTATAGGTGGGCTATTGAACTGTAAAAACTTTAGATATCATGATACGATATAGAAATAGATATAACATATAACTATCTACATATACATATGTAGATATAGATAAAAGTAAAGATAAATATATAGATTATATACATGTAGCCTAGCCTATATAAATAAATATAGTTAGGCATATATAGGCCTATATAAATATATTTAAGACATAGATATATAAATATATTTTAGAAATAGTTTTAGATATACAAGATATAGCCATAGAGATGTAATGTAGGCCTACATGCAGAGAATGTATATATATATATATATATATATATATATATATAGATGTATATATAAAGATGACAGACAGACAGGCAGACAGACAGACATACTTTAATGATCCCTGAGGGAAATTGAAGATATAGGTATATAAGTATATAAATGTAGATATAGACGTAAGATGCAGAGAGTTGTCAGAGCCGCCTACCATCTCCGCAGGGCGAGGACCGCTCCAGGCCCGCGTGGTGGTCGCCGCCCTGCGGGCCGAAGCTCTGCCCGCACTTGGGAGACGCCTTGCTGTAGTAGGACGGCTGCACGCCGGCCTCCAAGCCGTCCATGACCTGCTCCAGCGCAGCCCCCGGACCCATGTAGTACTCGCTGCCCTTCATCGCCTGGCTTTTCAGGGCGAACTTATCCTCCATATATTCCATCATCATTCTACTGGAGTCCGCGGGCCAGACGCTCCCACCATAAACCCTCCTGTGTCGTCACTCCGCCGATAGATACGAGGGATCGATACGCGGGATCGATACGCAGTGTTTACCCACGTAGAGTTGCCGATGCCGAGCTTTGGAGGCGTCTGGGAGGGGCGCCTCTTTATAAGGAACAGGACAGGCTCTCCGACTCGGAACACGAGCACCGCGTCACTCTGGGTCTGGCCAATAAGACTCCGGAGAGTTTTGAGCCACGCCCTCCCCGAGTCCAAAGCAAACACAAATTAAAACCATTATATTCCCCAGAAGGAGGCATATGAAAGGAAACAATCAAATTACCTTTAATTTATTACATGTTTGGATATCCAGTTATAAGGCAATCATTCGTGCAGTAGGACAGGTTGGTGAAGGGCTCGTAGGCCCGTGTGGTAGGCCTGACTGGGGCTCCGAGGAGTGTGAGGCCGAGATGTCAACGAATGGCCTACACTTACAGTGTATGGGAAAAACAAGGAAAATGTGCGTGTGTGTGTGTGTGTGTTTATGTACGTGTGTGCGTGTGTGTGTGTGTGTGTGTGTGTGTGTGTGTGTGTGTGTGTGTGTGTGTGTGTGTGTGTGTGCGTGTGTGTGCGTGTGTGTGAGTGTATGTGTGTTATAGACTTGAATTATTAATAATGGAACATAACTACTACTACCTACATGAAGGAAGACTCAATTAATGTCCTCTAGGCTACAAGGTTGACCAGACCTACAGCCTCGGCCTCGGCCTATATTGGGCCCGACAGTCAGTAGTACATAGCTAAATTAAGTACACAGCTAAATTAGTTTACCAATTAATTGTAAAAGTTGGGAAGAGGTCTATAAAATACAAAGTTAAAGTAAATAGTCCTACACTAGATATTCTGTGAATTTTCCGATTTTATTACAGCAGTTCTTTAGGGTATAAAGCGTTGGATTTTCTACAGAAAAACATCACAATAGCCTACATGGGGAAAATAATTCCACAAGGACTATCGTACGACTGTCGCGCACAGCGAACGCACACGTCCTCGACATGTGGACATGTGGACATCACTCATGATGTCAGACAACCTGGGATTATTATTAAGAACCAGCCGCTCAACGGAGATAAGTTATTAAGTAAGCAGCACGGAGTAGCCTGAATATTAACTGTCTGAATGACAAAATAAGTTCATTATTAGGATATAATAATAATAATAATAATAATAATAATAATAATAATAATGATAATAATAATAATAATAATATATGATGGTGTCATAATTGTAAACTATTATGATATCCTAATATAATTATGATAACATAAAATAGTAATTATGTAGGATAATGAGTATTCCTGATATTTTTAACAAAATGTAAACGGCCACCATTCCACCATCATTCACCCAATAACCGCTTAGGCTATGTGCGTATTTATTTATATGTTTTTATGAAATCCTCGACAATACTAAATGCCTAAATCTAATCACACAAGCATCGACATTTCTCTCGAGCCTTCATTCATTTCCATGTCAAACGTCTCACACAGAAAGATGGAGGAATAATATTTTTACGCGCTGGCTTCCTTCCTAACGCGCGCCTCGCCTGAACGCGTTGTGATTGGTCAAAGCATTCTTAATGTATGGCCCAGTGTACATCTAACACCGTCAGGCGTTCAGGAGAAAACGCTCACATTGCATTAGGCATAACTGCTGCAGACACAGGAATTAGCTTGCCTGCAAATGGGGGGTATTTCAGTGGGCCAAGGAGGAAAGGGGGTCTCTCTTGGATTTATTAGAGAATGATGTTACCTCTCTTAGTCCTGCACGGTCAGTGGGACCACCTGTATCCCACGCCGCGCGCGCGGTTCGCAGCCGGGTCAGTGGTACCGGCCCGGGCTGGTCGGCTCGACCCGAGAAGATATCCAAATAAACACCGAGGAGCAGGGGGGCTCTCATTGAGCTTCTAGAGACCCCTCGCTAGGCGCTCATGCTGAGGACAAAATGGGAAAAGTTCAGCGCGGCTTGGTGGCCCTGGAGAGGAGGGTCCTGCCACACACCAGGAGATGCTCACACGGCAGGCTGTGTGTGTGTGTGTGTGTGTGTGTGTGTGTGTGTGTGTGTGTGTGTGTGTGTGTGTGTGTGTCACGCACGGTAGGGTCAATCCGTTTAGAGTATCTTTACTGAGGTGGTCGTCTACAGGCCGGCTCGTTTTAAATCAATATAAAGCCCTATATTTAAAATAATAAGAAAAACGACTAAAGCACACACGTGAGGAAGATCTGCAATTTTTCAATAGAAAACAAACCAGACATATTATCCAAAAGAGAAATTAAGAAATTAAGAGAAATCAAATTAAGAAAGCGCATTTCTCACGTAGCCTACCAAGTGATTCCGGAAAAAAATAGGCTAATTCTATAAGGCCTTCTTTCATTTGAGAATATCACCGAATCTCTGAAAAGTGAATAATGTTCTCGATGAAGGAGAAGTGTGTTGGTCTTCTGTTTGATGGGGACATCGTGAGGGACCGAGGGTCCTGGACGGGGCTGCTGGACGCACTGTTCTCCAGGAGGAGCACAATCCGTCCGCGCGCCTACACGTTCGTTTGGGGAAGAAAACGAAAAGATCTCATGACATACATTTTCAGGAATGAAAAAACGACGTACCTACATTTTAAATTACAATGTATTGGCTGATAAAGCCATCCGTGCCAAAACCTTTATGAGTCGATACATACAATACAATGTATCGAATACAACTTTAATAATAATAAAACCTTAAATGTAGGCCTAGATCTTTACGGTAAGTTTTAAATTCATGTGAATGTACGGCGAGATGTTTTAATATCCTTCAGGCCCACCGTTGTCATGACGTCATGGTGATGTCATGATGGTATGCAGTTATGAATAATCATGCAACTTACAAGATCACCATCACTGAATTTTCAAACGTAGTTAACGTTCATACTATATGTTTGCATTTCATTCGTCCCATTTGTATGATTGTTTCAATATGTTTCAATAAACGCTCACATTTCAGTTCAGTATATCGTTGCCCTGACAACCAGTACATGTGACTGTATATCACAACCCTGTGTACAATTCTGGACGGCTGTGTTGCGTGCACTTTAATGCACTTATGTCTGCATCTCCTTGAGACTGCTTCATGTCTGTTACTGCTCTATAATTGAATGTGTTTATATGTGGTGGCCTTTATGTCCAAGACAAAGTTCCCTTGGGACAGATAAACTAATCATGTATTTAAAATGGGTTTTTTATTTTTAGAATATTTATACTCTATCAACATTTTTTATATATAAACTTTGTACATATATATTTCTCCATATATAGAGAGGCGGAGGTGGAGATGGAGGTGAAGGTGGGGATAAGGTGGAGGTGGAGATGAGGTGGAGGAGGTTGTTCTCTGAAGCACCAGGCCTCCGCCCTGAGGAGCAGTTGGCCCCCTGATGGGAGACTCTTGGGTTTCACTTCAGAGTGGAGCCGACTGGAGCAGGACCACCGCACACATCAGCCCTCCCCCAGCCCTCCCCCAGCCCTCCCCCAGCCCTCCCCCAGCCCTCGCCCAGCCCGTACAGTCAGAACACCACCCTCACCACCGTAGACATAGCAGGGGAGAGAGGGGGTGAGAGAGGTTGAGAGAGAGAGAGAGAGGGAGAGAGAGGGAAGAGAGAGAGGGGGAGAGAGAGAGAGAGAGAGAGAGGGAGAAAGAGGGGGAAGGAGAGAGAGGGAGAGAGGGGGAAGGAGAGAGGGAGGGAGAGAGAGAGAGAGGGGGGGGAGGGAGAGAGAGAGGGGAGAGAGAGGGCAAAGGAGAGAGATGGAGAGAGAAAGGGAGAGAGGAAGGGAGAGAGAGAGAGAGAGAGAGAGAGAGAGAGAGAGAGAGAGAGAGAGAGAGAGAGAGAGAGAGAGGGGAAAAAAGCTAAACGGGCTAGATGTGCATTTCCTGGCAGGGAGTCATTGTCTCCCCTCACGACTATTTGTTTTGACGTTGTTACCTAATCGATTCCAGGCCGCGCCGTAACCATGGGAACCCCGGAACGCCAGGTTCAACGCTTCTGCCGGCTCGGCCTCAGGGGGGGGGGGTCGGGTCAGACGCCCTGCAGCCTGACATGTCCCCGCAGGTCGGGGACATGTCCCGGGGACCGGCCCCTTACAGAGGTGACCCACCACAGCACGCACCCCACGGGGCGGGGATGGCCGCGCCACCAGAGAGAGAGAGAGACCGAGACATCCAGAACCAGAGCAGAACCACAGCAGTCGACCCATTTGTTACATCAGAATGAAGAGAGGAGGTTAACGGCCAGCGGAGCCGTCATCGCAACACACACACACACACACACACACACACACACACACACACACACACACACACACACACACACACACAATCCCTCAGTGGAAAGTGCTGGTCCTGGTTTCCTGGCCCCTCGTGTGTGTGTGTGTGTGCATGTGAAGCGTGTCATCAGCCACGGCACAGCGCCCGCGTGCGGCAGGGAGCCAGGGGAACCAGCCCCGGAGAAGTGCCTGGAGAGGTTTGGGCTGGACCTCCTCTGCCTGGGTCTGGGTCCCCAGAGGGTCTGTTTACCTGCACAGAGAGGATCATCATAGGTTAACACACACACCTGTACCACAGGTGTGTGTAGCACACCTGTGCAATTCTTATTCAAAGTAGCACAGGTAGCATACACCTGTGCTATAGGCTAATCACACCGGTACTACATACTAAACACACCTGTACCACAGGTTAAATACACCTGTACAGAGAGGAGCAAGGGTTACACACACCTGGATAGAGTATATCAGGGAAAATATACCTGTGCGACCTAAACAGATGACGTCATGTTTCATGTTAAACACTCATGTATGAGTACCACCTGTATAGAACATCCCATGTTAGAGATACTTGTACTCACTGCACAGGGGAGTGAACACAGCTATACAGGGGAGTGAACACACCTGTAGTGGGGAGCATAGACGAGGAGACAAGAGGTAAGATGGAGATCTAAGATTTGCATCAGATTGGGGGAAATGTTCCATGTTAAATGAATGTATGACCCCTTGTATATACACTGATGAGTATTTTATCATAAACGCAAAACAAAGCTGCACAAAGTAGAAGAGGTTGTATCTATGCGGCGACATACATGATACACATCAGACCAGTCCACCACTGGAGAGTCTGGACCACCACAGTCTGTCAACAGACCACTTAAAGGGCCAGGACCAGGTCCTCAGAAAAGGTCAAATGAATTAACCAAGTAGAGAGAAAGACACGCAATGGCAGAGAATCCTTAACACTACACACACACACACACACACACACACACACACACACACACACACACACACACACACACACACACACACACACACACACACAAATACACACACACACACACACACACACACACACACACACACACACACACACACACACACACACACACACACACAAATACACACACACACACACACACACACACACACACACACACACACACACACATCACTGCAGTTGCCACAATAAAAATAAGCCATAGTATGAAGTGAAGTGAGGCAGGGAGGCAGGGAGGGAGGCAGGGAGGCAGGGAGGGAGGCAGGGAGGGAGGGGGAGCGTGGGTGATGTCCACATCACCTGAGGGATCAGCACCAGCGGTCTCCAAACACAGAGAACAGAGGCGGTGCTTCTGCTGGCTGTGATGTGATCCACGTGTGGACCCGGGCTGGTGGTCTCCGTGCCGCTCACACATTCCACACACGGAGGGCTGGGGGGGGGGGGGGGTGGGGGGGGGGGGGGCGTGGGGGGGGGGGGGGGGGGGAGACCTGTGGAATACCTGCACAGCCGGGGGGCCGGCCCTGTGAAGCTCCTCGCTGACAGCAGCACTGTTACTGTCATAACAACGCCGGCTCGGGTGTCCTCCGCACCGCGCAGCCGGTCTGCGTGTCAGCGGCGTGACGCTGAGCCCTCGTAGCTCGTGGCGGCGTGGCGCTCGGCGGCCGCGGGCCCCCCCGCCTGTGGGAGGAAACCAGCGCCCGCCTCGTGACGCCAAGTGGCGTTTAATTGGGAAATTGTTGAGCAATCTTTTGGCATGGATTTAACACAGCGGACAAACGAAGGGGATTGAAATAGCGCACGTTAGTAAAGGGGGCATTCAGCAGGCGCTTTTGTACCAAGAGAATTATAATCAGTACATTTGCGGGGTTCGACATGTGGACAGTTGGAGGTGGGGGATCAAGGGGATCGAACCACCGACCCTACGGTTAGTGGACGACCCGCTCTGTCCAACCACTCCATCCATTGAGCTGCCGCCGCCACATTAGTGCTGGTAGCATGTTGCTAGCAGCGTAGCTCGGCCAAGGCACAGGCAGCTAATATTCAGATGTCACTGGCAGCATACAGTGGATGTAATATACTTTGGTTATTTGAGTGCGTGGCCCTGCATGACTCTGGGTGAACAACACAACATGACGGCCTCAGGTCCGGTGGGCTGCGGCCGTGAGGCCAGGGGTTCTGCTCCATCAATAGGAGACTTCTTCCTCCTCCTGGCTGACTCTGTGGTCAAGCTACAGCCTGCCTGCATGGACACACACACACACACGCACACACACACACACACACAACACACACACACACACACACACACACACACACACACACACACACACACACATGCTCAGACACACATGGTCACACACACATGCTCATGCACGCATGCACACTCATACACACACACACACAGACAAACACACACACACACACACACACACACAGAGACAAACACACACACACACACACACAGACAAACACACACACAGACAAACACACACACACACACACACACACACACACACTAACACACACACACCCGCGGCGGCAGCACCTCGGGGATGTCATTAGGGGCTAAGCGGAGGGCGGTGGGGCTTCATTAGCGGGCACAGGGCTCCCATGGTCCCAGTGGAGGGGCGGTCTTCGCCGTCAGACGCGGCTCTGTCCCTGCGTCTCCTGACGGCCTCCTCCCTCTGACAGGACGGTCTGTTTGTGGCCGCTTGTAGAATCATCCACCAGCAGCACCCTGACCCCTGGGCGACCCCCCCCACCTCAGACCAGAGGTGGACCAGAGAAAGACCAGAGGTGGACCAGAGAAAGACATGAGACAGACCAGAGGTGGACCAGAGAAAGACCAGAGACAGACCAGAGTGGACCAGAGACAGACCAGAGTCAGACCAGAGGTGGACCAGAGAAAGACCAGAGACAGACCAGAGTCAGACCAGAGGTGGACCAGAGACAGATCAGAGGTGGACCAGAGACAGACCAGAGTGGACCAGAGACAGACCAGAGACAGACCAGAGGTGGACCAGAGACAGAGCAGAGGTGGACCAGAGACAGATCAAAGTTGGACCAGAAATGCAGCTTGCAAGACGAATGAAAAGGTTTTGCATCTCTGGCCAACAGGGTTGCACGTGTGTGTCTATGTACAAAACACTCACATAAATAACAGTCTCCTTCAGATAAGAGACACGTCTTGGGTTGGTAGGGTGTATGAGGTCCGTTTATGAGACACAAATGATATTATAAATATATACTCACTCTTATGATTATAGTGAATGGTCAGGATCTGTTCCTGTGTGGATTACTGACTGTTGTAAAAAGTCATCATAGTCAACATCAAACTACACCAGGGGAATGCTGATTGGTGGCAGAGCTACTGGTGTACACACACACACACACACACACCACGTCATCTTGATCAGTACACACACCACACACGCGCACACAATGAACACACGCACATCTACACACACACACACAACAAACCCAACACACACACACACACACACACACAATGTAGTGAGCCACAACGTGACGTCTCTCATGCGAGCCAACGGTTAAAGAGAAAAGCATCAGACAGCCCACAGTTGAGGAGGGGAAGGCGTAACCAAGCAACCGGGGTGGGGAGTGGGGGAGTGGGGGAGTGGGGGGGGGGGGGGGGGGGGGGGGGGTTGGGTGCGGTGATCGTAACTCAAAGTGTTGTGTAACGGCGCGGGGGCCCCGCGAGGGACGCTTCAAAGACGTTACGAGCATCAGCTTCGTTCTGGGGTCTCGTCGCACAGCCAGACCTGACACTGGTATTCCTGCACGCCAGGCACAACCTGCCTCCAAGTTGATCCAATTGAAGGTGTCACCACACTGGAACCCGAGCTAGCCCACTCAGGGCCCGTCTCTCTCTCTCTCTCTCTGTCTCTCTCTCTCTCCTCTCTCTCTCTCTCTCTCTCTCTCTCTCTCTCTCTCTCTCTCTCTCTCTCTCTCTCTCTCTCTCCCACTCTTTCTCCCCTCTCTCTCTCTGTTTATGAAATCTAATTCAACAAGAAAACATCCAGGACTTCTGAATGAAAGGAAAGTTCATGCTCGCATGTCTTCATAATATCCTTTAGTAGGAACAGTGTTACCTGTCTAACTGTCCATCAAACTCCTCGTACCTCTGGACCGTTCTTCATGAAGAACCTTTGATGTCTGGACCACATCACCATGTGCTACGTCTCACCCCAGCAGACCCTAGCAGGCGGAGATGCAGGGGGGACGTGTTCCAACTGGTCGGTATTCAGGAGGAGCTGCCAGACATCACGGATAGAACAGGGGCGTGTGAGCTTGGCCCTCTGGCTCCTGGTCCTCCTGGTCCTCCTTGTCCTCCTGCTCCTCCTTGTCCTCCTGGTTCTCCTGCTCCTCCTGCTCCTCCTGGTCCGCCTGGTCCTCCTGGTTCACCTTGTCCTCCTGGTCCTCCTGATCCTCCTTGTCCTCCTTGTCCTCCTGGTGCTTCTGGTCCCCCTGATCCTCCTTGTCCTCCTGGTCCTCCTTGTCCTCTTTGTCCTCCTGCTCCTCTTTGTCCTCCTGCTCCTCCTTTTCCTCGTGGTGCTCCTGGTCCCTCCTGATCCTCCTTGTCCTCCTTGTCCCCCTTGTCCTCCTGGTCCTCCTGCTACTCCTGCTCCTCCTTGTCCTCGTGTGGTCCCGACCCCGACCGCACGGGACAGAACAGATCCGTCATTATTCTTCTGCTTTGTTCTCTCTCCCTCACAACGACAACATTTGGTTAGGGGTGAGGGAGCAGAGGGAGGTGGGGTGTGTGTGGGGGGGGTGAGGGAATGGAAGACGAGAGGGTGAGGGGGTGTTGACAGCATGTTAACAGATCTTCCGTCCACTTACAGAATCCCAACACAAACCAACGAGTGATCCGTGGAAAGTTGGAGCAAGTGTTGCACAGGCCTGAGGTGACCGGCGGCTGGGAGCTGAGGGCTTCTGTTGTTTACGCTGCTCGTCCTGGAGTTTATTTGTCTGCTGCCTCGTGGGAGGGGGTGGGGGGGGCTGTTACATAGACATGAGGTCTGTTGCAGCAGCAACGTCCCGGGCTGTGTGCTGTGTAAGGATCTGAGAGGGATGAAGGGGGTTCGCAATCAACGCTCACATCCCATAATAGAGCCGCCATTCAACGCAGCCATTACCATCGCTCGCTGGAGGTTATGTGGCCAGCTGATCGCGTTCTGGACGGGCTGATGCTGGAGCAAACAAGGCCCCGGCATGCAGTCAGGGGCCCAGATGCTTTTGTTGAGTTGTGAAATGAGCTTTGAGCAATGAGGTTCTTTCTTTGTGTTTTCTCCTTGAAAGCAGGCTCATGGAGATACAGAGACCACCTGGAGTAGTGCGTCAATGATTTTCTGTTCAGTTTATTTCATTGATAGGCCTTTAAATTTATCAATCATTATTCATTATTTTATTAGCCTCCAGGCTCTATTGTGTCTATCTCTACCCTTCATAGCTTAGATTTCTAACACATAAATAATGAAAATATCAAAGTAAAGTGTTATTTTTGGGATGAAATGTCCAGCAGGCTCATTCTGTTCACTGTTATACAGAAAACAACACTTGATCAGATTGATCGGTGTCTTAATCAACAACATCCACCTGTCAGCCCATAAAAACAAGAATGGTTGTGTTTTGGTTACCTCAGAATGAGCCCTTTATCCACATGGTGAGTCCTCTTCCACAGAGCGGCCATGTTGCACCACCATGGTTCTACAGAAGCCCAGGACAGACAAACTGTACAGGAGACGCGTTTTACGTCTCCTCTACAGTCTATGTTTTGTCACATCATCGCTATGACCTACAGTTTTCATCGACTTAATAACTCAGTACAATTTATAAATCAAGAAACCTCATCACTTGACACTTGACACTACTCAATGCTGTTGTTGACGATGACATGCTTTTTCAAAGTAGCTACAGGCCCCTTTCACAATACAGGCCAGTACAGGCACTTTATACAATACAGGCCAGTACAGGCACTTTATACACTACAGGTCAGTGCAGGCCACCATAGCTTCTCAGACGTCGCTGGCAAGGGAGGGTTGATGGGAGGTGGGGGGGATATTCAGTTTGCTGCAATCTCCAACCTCACCACTAGATGCCACTAAATCCTACACACTGCATCTTTAAGCACATCTGAAAATGTTCCTTGCGCCTTCTTGGTGTGTGTGTGTGTGTGTGTGTGTGTGTGTGTGTGTGTGTGTGTGTGGTGTGTGTGTGTGTGTGTGTGTGTGTGTGTGTGTGTGTGTGTGTGTGTGCGTGTGTGTGCGTGTGTGTGTGGTGGGAGCAGGGGGTAATGTCATCATGGTCATCAGGTGAGGTTGGGGCTAGGAGGGGGAGGGACAGGGCTACTGGAGAAAGAGGTTCTGGGGGCTTATTTCTTTTGAGGCTCTGATATTAGCCCAAAGCTAGCGAGAGGGAAAGCAGAGACTCGATGCTGGCACTTAAGGCCCGGTCAGGGGCCATCTCCTCCTTCCTCCTCTGAAGCAAACAAGGCAAGTTCAGCCACCGGCCAAGGACCCCTCCAGGCCCTTAAAACAGGAAAATGGTGGCACAAACGTGACTCCAGGCGCACACATGAGGTGCCGGGCCAACGCGCCCCAAAGCCACACGGGGGCCTCCAAACGGCTCTTTGTTCGGACTCCACAGATCAGAAGAAGCTCTAAAGTCAACCGCTGGGGGGGGGGGGGGCCAGGAACCAGGACCCGGTTCAGGACTGAGTCATGGACTGAGAGAAAGCAACCTGTTGCCTGCCACCAGGGCTCCACAGAAACAGCGCGGCCGCAGCCTGCCGTGGTGTGTGGTCAACCGAACAACGTACACACAATGTCATAACCAAGTCACAGCTTGTGAGTGAAAGTGCTGCAGCCATCACAGCTGAAGCTCTGGGGGGCTTCAGGCTGGACGGAGCCGTTCCCAGCGTTCCCAGCAGAACATTAAACAGGACGCTCGATGACTCCAGCAGAGCTGAGGAGTCAGAGAGGACAGCGCTGACCTTAACAGGTAGACTGACCTTTGACCACGTGATATTTTATGTGTCTGGAGGTTGATGACCTTGCGATGGCACCAAGCATACAGACCTACAAGGCTGCTGGGTTTTGGTAACAGAGGTAGAGCTAAACTGAGCTACAGCTGCACTCACTCTCTGGCTCTCTGTAGCATTCACTCTGTCACCCTTCCTCTGTCTCCAGCTTTCCCTCTCTCTCTGTCTCTCTCTGTCTCTCTCTCTCTCTGTCTCTCTCTGTCTCTCTCTGTCTCTCTCTGTCTCTCTCTGTCTCTCTCTGTCTCTCTCAGTCTTTCTTGGTCCCTCTCTCTCTCTCTCTCTCTCTCGTGCCCTGAGGAGCAGCGACGACCTGTGATCTGTGGTTACAAGTTGCCCTGCAAGACTTGAAAGGGCGAGAGACGTAAGAGAGGGGGGGTGGGCGGGGGGTGAAGTGTCCTAAACATGCTGACCTCTCTGACCCGGCCAGGGTCAAGGCCTCCAGTCCAGGGTGACAGCAAGCGTCTTGTAGTTGCCAGGACGGTCGGCATGGCAACACCACACACGCAGCAGATATCCCATAATAAGGCGTGGTGAGCAGTGATCCCCTAACATCTGCTGACAGCTGACGAGGGGAGTGAGAGGCTGGTCCTGAAGCAGCAGCAGTGCTGCTAGCAGACCACAGGAGAAAGAGGGCCTCTGACAGACACATTTTCTACAATTACTGCAACCATTACAACAGTTGATGTAAATCAGCATGTACATTTATTGTAAAATGGAAGTTTACTGGAAACCAGCACTTAATTGGACACATATTGGTATGAGTATTAAATCTTTTTTTCAAGAAGTCATGGATTTCATGACTCCAACCCCACTGCGTGTTTGGTGGGGTTATTCTCCTGCCAGCTGTGATTTAGAACCCATTCTGTCTGCTGGGCCCTGAGAATGACTGAAGTGTAGTCACTAGGTTAGCTGAATTGTAGCAGCTATGTTTGCAGAAGTATAGCAGCTGTGTTAGTGGATATGTATGGCATATGTGAGCTAAAGTGCAGAGACCAGGTGAGCTAAGTTAGCCTAGCTTAGCGGCTAGGCTAGCTGAGGGAAGCTCCTAGGGCGTTGCCTCGCGCCGTCTGACAGGCCGTGAATCTCCCACCTCAAGTCGTGGGAGGACCATACTGCTAGGACCAGGGCCGCACCCGCGCTCATTCTCAATGCCCCGCGCTGGGGACCCCTGCGGGCTGGGGGTCCCACAGGTCTTTTATAGGGGTGGGTCAGAGTGGTCTGAGGACTTTGATGCAGCGTTGATTCTTTGTCGCAAAGGAAACAAAGCATCAGCAGCATCAGCACATCGCAACTCCCATGGCAACCTCATGCAGACGGGTTCTGGTGGTGCTGTTCTGGACTCAACCTCAGGTGCTCTATGTGGACCCCACCTAACCCCCACCACCCCCCAGTCTGAAGTGTAATATTCAGCGTATAGCTTTCATGCACCTCACCCAAACCACCACAGAGTCTAACCCCACCACCACCATAGAGTCTCACCCCACCACCCCCACAGAGTCCAACCCCAGCACTCAGGCAGCCCTCTCCACCCCTATGATCCAGCCCCGACGCCCCAGGCCTGGCCGGCCCAGCCATGTACCCTGGCAGGGCTAACGTTTCAGGCCTGAGTCTGGAGGTGATTAAGGCCCAAACCCGTGACAGATTCTTTCCGAGATACCCGACGCGCCTTGTTTATTTTAGCCAGCCTCTCTGTGTGGAAGTGGACATGAGCACCCCACTCACAATGGGTATCACCTTACACAGTAGAGAGGGAGAGAGGGAGAGTGAGAGAGAGAGAGTGAGAGAGAGAGAGTGAGAGAGAGAGAGAGAGAGAGAGAGAGAGAGACAGAGAGAGAGAGAGAGAGAGAGAGAGAGAGAGAGAGAGAGAGAGGAGAGAGAGAGAGAGAGAGAGAGAGAGAGAGAGAGAGAGAGGGGGGAGAGAGTGGGGAGGAAGACAGAGAGGCAGAGAAAGGGGAGAAAGACAGAGAGGGAGAGCGAGAGTTGGAGATAGAGAGAGAGCAGGGCGAGTAAAGTGTTTCCTCCTAAAGGCTGACTAAAGACAGATCTACTTCCTGTGTTTCGGTCTTTATTGTTGAGTCTCAAGACGCTCTCTGTCCCCAGGTCACTCTCTATCTACACACTCTCTATGTACACACACTCTCTATCTACACACACCTCTCACTCAACCGCCCCCTCTCACCCCACCCAGACACGCGCAGACAGTCTCACACACATGCACACACATGACCACTCGCACACCCATACACAAACACATGCATGATTGCAGACACACACACACACGCACACACACACACACACACACACACACACACACACACACACACACACACACACACACACACACTCTCACACACACACACACACACACACACACACACACACACACAGCCTCCAGCCCTGCAGCAGCCTCTCCTCTAAACAATCCTGACTCCAGTCAGAGGACAGGGGGTCTCCCGTCTGGAGCCCCTCTTAGTCTTTACCTCCCCGCCATTTAACTCGATTTCACACTTCCAGCCGCTACAAAGCCCGGGTGAAACACAATCACCTTGTTTAGCGCCGTCGTCCAAAACAACGCGGCCTCACCCACTCACCCGTTCACCCGTTCACCCACTCACCCGTTCATCATGTGGGACTCGTTTCCAGCCCCACCTCACCAGGCGTGCCGCGGCCTCACCGCGGGGC
>JAXIVH010000013.1:5415161-5513754 GCA_036785325.1 Urophycis tenuis
CACCCGGCTCTCTGTCACAAGATCAGACCGCACACACACCCTCAGCCACGTTCACTTCCACAACGCCCTGGATCAGACAGCGGCGCATCCTACAACAGATATGTCATGGAAAACAGATAGCCGTAGTACCGCTAACAACTGCCGGATGATGATCTGTGGTGCGGTCATCCTGATACGGAGAATGCGTGTCTGAGCAGTGTGGCTGAGCATAATAATCATCGCAAAACAAAGTACTATGTATGACAGTACAAAGAAAACAATGTTGGCCCAGTGGATGTTGGTACCAGGCTGGAGGTAGCAGGGTTATGATGGAGAGAGGAGAGGGGAGAGGACAGGGGGGGAGAGGGGGGAGGAGAAGGGAGAGGAGAGGGAGAAAGGGTCAACGAACTGCAACAAAGAGCTTGAGGCATTATCTTCACTCCCTCCAACACGTCGGCGTAATCTTGTACAGAGAGAACGATGGCCTTGGACCAGGAGGAGCAGAGAAGGAGCAGAGAAGGAGCAGAGGAGGACAAGAGGGTAAGAGGAGGAGCTGAGGAGGACAAGAGGGACAGAGGAGGGGCAGAGGAGGTCAGGAGGGACAGAGGAGGGGCAGAGAAGGAGCAGAGGAGGAGCAGAGGAGGACAAGAGGAGGACAAGAGGAGGACAAGAGGGTAAGAGGAGGAGCTGAGGAGGTCAGGAGGGACAGAGGAGGGGCAGAGAAGGAGCAGATGAGGAGCAGAGGAGGTCAGGAGGGACAGAGGAGGAGCAGAGAAGGAGCAGAGGAGGAGCAGAGGAGGTCAGGAGGGACAGAAGAGGAGCAGAGAAGGAGCAGAGGAGGACAAGAGGGACAGAGGAGGAGCAGAGAAGGAGCAGAGGAGGACAAGAGGGACAGAGGAGGAGCAGAGGAGGCCAGGAGAAGCAGAGGAGGAGCAGAGGATAACACGAGGCACAGAGGAGGAGCAGAGGAGGAAAACTCCCACACATTATAACCAGGTATCATATATACGAGGTTAACCGCAATGTTCACAGCAGTCCTGTCAACCTGTCAAACACAGCAGACATAAGAAAGTTAAAAAAGTATCACATGGGTGCAAAATAAAAATCATAAAAGTCAGAAAGGCACTTGCATTATTTGTCCGATATGCATTGAAATGAAGAACCTGCATTATGTGAGATAATGAATCAATAATGAAGCAAATCATAAACAGAACTAATGACATAAGGGCCTACCTGATGGACGTAGACAAGGTAAGACATGGGAGGGATTGTATTTTTCTACACAATAGGTGAATTACAAAGTTCCCTCTCCCAAACAATAGCCTAACTAAAACATAGGTTAACCTTGCATAACATACTGTATATAACACAGGTTAAACTGACATAACATACTGTGTAAAGCATATGTTAAACTGACATAACATACTGTATATAATACAGGTTAGACTGTAGACTGGTTAGACTTTTTCACACCAAAAAAAGCACCTCCAATAAGTACCTGTTAGATTTAGACCGTGGATTTTATTAATTTTTTGATAAATCTGGCCTTCATAATACTGGGTGCTAAAGCCGTGACCTGGGGATCGGTTAATGGATGGTTAATGGATTGGGCCGGCTGTCTTCTCTGCGGGGAAAAGCCAACAACATGGTTGGTGTGTTTGATTCACCGAAAGGAGGGGCTTTCCTCTCTAGTCAATACACTTTGTCGGCCCACCCATGTACAGAGGTGGACAGAGGTGGACCGTGGCCCGGTTCTGCCCCCCCGCCCGCCCGCATGTTGCCTGTGTCTGGACCAGCCTGTGTCATCTACAACATCTCAAGAGCCGCCGCTGGTGTGGACTGGGAGAGAGCGGCTACCAACACGCCTACAGCCGTGAGAGCTGACGCAGAGGGTTGACGAAGGGCGCCGGTCGGCTGAGGATCACAGGGGGCACGAGTGTTTGGCCTGGTGATGACGATGATGATGATGTCATCGTCTGTTACAAGAAAGCTCCACACTGGCTTCACTGGAATCTGGGCCAAAGTTTAATTGTCTCATGTGTAGCGCATTCAACGGCTCAGATCACTGTCTGATAGTCACAACTCACATACTTGTTTGTAGATGGAACCGGAAAGATTCCGATGCTCAAACTGTCAATACAACCTCCTTTTGTATTATTTGGATGATATTTATTGTATGTATTTTGATACAAATGCTGTGTTTAAGTAAATGAACCCATCATGAACTTAATTTGTGTTTATAAGTTGTAGGTGGGTGAGGACCAACAAGGGGAGGGTTTGATCACCCCAAAGAAATATATACATATTCTCTCTCTCTCTCTCTCTATAATAATAATAATAATTATTATTATTATTATTATTATTATTATTATTATTATTATTATTTACTGTTTCATTGCACATACTCGCGACCACCGTAGCATTTTTATTTTTATTCTTATTCTTATTCTTATTAAGATTTTTGATACCTATATTTTTTTATATATTTATATTTATATTGCATGCTGTCTTGCACCAGGCATTTCGGTTCTTGTGTATGACCTGTACATTCACGGAAACTGACAATAAACTTTACTTGAATCTTGAATCTTGAATCTTGAATTATTATTATTATTATTATTATTATTATTATTATTATTATTATTATTATTTAATCAAAACGAAAACTCTTATAATACTTATCAGGGCTTAGCGATGCATCGAAATGGTGAATGGTGAATGAACCTTTCAGATGACCTGTGTGTTCCTAAACAATGTACTTCCAGACCATATCCTAGAAATAGCAGTTGCCTATTCACAGGCTTTATTTAGGAGGCACAATGGAGCACGGCCTGTAAGGAAAATATCAACAATGCAAAGGCATAACAGAATAAATAACCATACAATAACGATACACGGCGGGGTCTATTATTAATTTAAAACAATACAGGAGAGGCGACCACCCCCTACCAATGTTAGTAGTAGTGGAGCAAACCAACGCACAATAGGGGTGTCGCACCGCATCACACATACGTGTAAAATAAATTAATCCGAAAACAAATCACATTTTGAGTCGGAAACATACTCAGAAGCCGATAATTAAATGCGATTAAATAACAATTTTCAAATAAACCTGATAAAAAATCTGCGACGGAAGTAAATATACCCAAACCCCCCTGGCGCTCCCGTGGATGCGTGGCCCGCCGCTCGACAAGGCAGAGGGCTTGGCTGGAGCATCACACTGGTTATAGTGGTCTACAGGAGCAGGTGATGATGTCTTCCCCCTGCATGTCCTCTCACAATTTCATTCCTTGAGACTCAGCTTTTCGGCAGCAAGGACGACGACTCTATCCATCGGTGAGTGCTTTACGACATCTTATCTCCCACAGTGGATCTAGGGCTTTAAGGACCGCTCGAGCCAGTGCGCAGGATGGGCGACCACTGAATGATGAAACAGCTCCCATCGTGGAGCCTCGCGGTATGGGGGGATTAATTTATGTGCATCATGGGGAAGAACACATTGTCCTCGGATGCCCAGTAAGCCACATGGGCCGCGATTCTTATTGTAGTTGTCGTTTTACAACCCAAAAGTTAACCCAAATCTTGGGCAATTGAATTAAAAAAATATATATTTAAATAGTCACGTGAGATGGTGGGGATAGCAAACGGAGACAATATGTATAGGACGATATACTCTGTAGGATAGCGCGTTATAGCCACGGGGTTGAAAGTGGACAGGGGATATATATCACAAGCTCTGCCTATTGATAATGTGATGTAAATAATGAAGGTAGCTTACATAACATCCTTCACACGCTCGGTCCGCTCAGGACAGGGGGGGTGGGGGTGGGGGGGTCTGGAGGTGATGGCGAAATATGTATCACTTCTGAAATAAACCTATGGATCGCTTCTGAAATAAACCTATGGATCGTTAATGAAATAAACCTATGGATCGCTTATGAAATAAATCTATGGATCACTTCATCCTCTTGATCGGGACGGGAGAGAAACCGGGTGGGGGGCAGCAACACTCAGCTGAGTTGCATCATTCAACACATTTCCCTGCCATGCGTGAGACACAAAGCGTGTAGACACGCCGGGGACCAACGGTCCAGGGGTCCGAGGGTCCGGGGTGAGACAGCAGGTGCCCCTGACATCGCGCGCCCGGAGCGCCTCGCGGCGAGCCGCGTGTTTGGGTTCGTATGCAAATCGCCTCGTGCTCCGCGTCGGCGCGTGAATTATTGAGTGTCGAGAAAGGCTGAGGAGCGTCGGACCCGCGCGCTCACGGGATGGTTTGTCATAGAAGCTCTGTCTGTGTGCTGCTCGTGCGAGGAGCAAGGCGGTGTGTGTGTGTGTGTGTTCTGTGTGTTCTGTGTGCTGTGTGTGTTCTGTGGGTGTTCAGGGCGGCTGTAAACAAAGACCTAATAGAAAGTAGACAACATTTAAGTATTAGTTTGAACATCTGAGTTTCTCTCTTATTCTCCCACCTTTGTCTCAATGAAAGTGTGTGTGTGTGTGTGTGTGTGTGTGTGTGTGTGTGTGTGTGTGTGTGTGTGTGTGTGTGTGTGTGTGTGTGTGTGTGTGTGTGCGTGCGTGTGTGCGTGTATGTATATATATATATATATGTTAACAAGGGATTAATCCATCATTAGAAATGTAATAATTTACATAACTTACATACGTTCATCAAAGTGGCCCATGGCTATCTTCATGTTTTGTGTTCATAATGTTAGAACTGCATGGGGAAAACCCAACACCCAGAGAATGGGAACCAGCCCAGCTGTCTGTGACCTTTACTCAGGCCAACACAACACAGATTGAGCACATACGCAGACAAATTAAGGAAATTAATCACACTGGGGAGAACTAAACCAACACAAACAAAAAAAAAGTTCAAACTCTAAAGTTTCTTTCTGTCCCCAGGCATTCGAAGATAATGAATCTATAAGAAGACGTTGCATCATCATCCTTACTACCGCTTCCTGTGAACGAACCCAAACAAACCCAAACGTTGCCTTTGACACCAAAAGTGAAAGCGCAGAAGCAAAGAGAGTCCCAGAGGGGTCCCCATCATCCATCACCCGCCCACCACCACCACCACCACCACCACCCATCACAATAACAAGACTTTGAGACATTTTATCAAATGCCCAAAAACAGCAAGGCCGGCACACTCGACGATGATGTCACAGAGTCAGCCAGGGACCTGCTCTCCAATGAGGACACGTGTGAGGACCCCTTCAAGAAGAGCGCCCTGATCGTGAACAACCACGCCGCCGCCACCGCCCGCAAGGACCCCAACGTGGAGGGGGGGGTGTCAGAATGCGAGGAGGAGGGGGAGGAGGAGGAGGAGGAGGAGGAGCGGCCGGCGTGGAACAGCAAACTGCAGTACATCCTGGCCCAGGTGGGCTTCTCCGTGGGCCTGGGCAACGTCTGGAGGTTCCCCTACCTCTGCCAGAAGAACGGAGGAGGTGAGTCAGCTCAACGTTCTTCAGCTTCCCCTCAGTCTGCCGCTCACACAGGGGACCCCCCCCCCCCCCCCCCACCCCGCCCACCCCGGTCCGCTCGGTTGTCCTGTGTGTGTGTGGTTCTGTGTGCTGCTCCCGGGCCGTGGCCCACCCTCACCTCCGGGCTGCTCCCTTCCTTTCTCGCACCCTCAGCGTTTCTGCTTTCAAACGAGTCGTTTAAAGGCCACCGGCACCACACTGTGTTAGTCTGTGTGTACGTCTGTGTGTGTTTGTAAGTCGCTTTGGGATAAAAGAGTCTGCTAAATGCCCTAAATGTAAATGTACGAGAACCGAGAAACGTGTATCCAAAATGTAAACACTGAATATCTATGGCTTATGAGTCAGCATACTCCCGTTCAAGTATCAATAACTAATAATAATAAATACACAAAGAAGTGTGAATGTGGAGTTACTCTCTGCATTGGACGCCACCGCAAACCCCCCAGTGCATGCTAGCAGTCGTAGTAGCACTCCGTACGTTGTTTCCTAAATAATTGTTTATTTACGTTTACATCCCAGAGAACCGGGCCAGACGTTCTGCTGCTGCTGCTGCTCCGACACGGAGCCCACAGCGCTGCCTCAGAATCTCTGAGGTCTCACTAGAGCTGCTCCCAAACCACCACTCCGCAAGCTTCAGCGTGAGGCGCTAACCTGTTGTGTTGTGTGTATTTCATGGTCAGCAATCACTACCCCCCCCCTCCGCCCTTAAGCAAGAGCGGGTCCGTCACAGCACAGGCATTGCGAGTGCAGTAGGTGCGAGTACATTTCCTCGTTAGGCAGACACTTTTATCACAGCGACTCACAAGCTGTGGACAATGGAAGCTTATCATCGATGTCGGGGTATTGCTACGAAACTGTAAGGTCATGAGGAAAGGTTTGGATGTAATCAAAGCAGAGAGAGGGAGCGGGAGGGAGAGATAGAGGGAGGGAGAGGGATGGAGAGAGAGAGAGAGAGAGAGAGAGAGAGAGAGAGAGAGAGAGAGGGAGCGAGAGGGAGAGACAGTGGGAGAGGGAGAGCTTCTTCCTGTGCTGAGATTGCCTGTCGGAACCATACTGGCCTCGATGCCCTTGTACCTGATTGGATGGTTCCTGTTTCACATGAGAGCCATGTGACTCTGTGTTTATGTCAGGGTGCCCTGTCCACTGCCTTCTTCAGACATAAACTGAAACCCGCAGAATCTGTGATACAAGGGAAATGATTTATAGCATACTTATACTCAATCGTACATATAATCGTATATATATATATATATATATATATATATATATATATATATATATATATATATATATATATATATATATATATAGATATATCTATATATCTATATATAGAGAGATATAGCAATAATAACTCTCTCTCTCTCTCTCGATCTCTCTCGAAGCCAGCCGTGTCTTGTTAAAAATACATTTCCCACAATTCCTCACTGGCTGGAAGGCCACCAGGGCCAGCTCATCTCCATTTCAGTTGAGGCTATGGAAAAGGCGTTCAGTAACGGGTCGGGCCGCGTCTCTCCCTCCAGGGAATGTGTGAGCATGTCACGTTTCTTCAACTACAGCTTAGCTTGAGCCACTGATTCCTGAACAAAGCTGATTAAACCCAGGCTGGGTGGGAGCCACCAGCGTTGTAACACACACACAGACGTGAATGCAGGCGGGGACGGGTGGGTGGGGGGGGGGGGTAAGTGTGTGTTCCCATGCGTACCTCATGGATATGAGGGCACACTAGTGTACTGTACTCCGATGTGAGGAACTTCAGTTGAAAGCTTTTTAACCAAAGGATTTTGATTAAGATATTGTTATTAACATATTTGATCCTGCCAGCCGATTTATCTGCAGTATAAAGTAGCCAGTGTATAGCATAACACGCGTGTGTGTGTGTGTGTGTGTGTGTGTTTGTGTGCATGCATATGTGTGTGTGTGTGTGTGTGTGTGTGTGTGTGTGTGTGTGTGTATGTGTGTGTGCGTGCGGCCGTGTAATGTTTTCCAGGCTGGTTTGATGCTGGGCCCCCCTGCTGGGTGGCGGTCTGGGGCCACAACATCATCGTCTCTGCTGTTAATGCTGTGTGTGTGTGTGTGTGTGTGCGTGCATGCGTGCATGCGTGTGTGTGTTTGCGCATGTGCGTGCGTGTGTTAGTGTGGCGTGTTAGCCTCAAAGTGCGAGGTTGTGCGCGACGGTGTCCTGTCGCGGTGTCTGAAGGCCCCTGCGTGGCTGCCGTGGATTCCCTCACTGGCTGCTCATTAGCCGTGTCCTGATATAAGCTCATTACAGTGTGTGTATGTGTATGTGTGTAATCCACTCCGGCTCAGCACCGCCCTCTCCTCATTGAAATGACCCCGGTGGCTGGCGGGCTCGCGGACCCCCAGCCGGGCTCTCATCCAAAGTCTGGATCGAACTTCACGCTGGATGTCGGCGAGCGGCGACGCGAGCCGACGCTGGCATCGTGGATTCCCGCGATTCCCGGCGGCGCGGTCTAGACAGGAAGCACAACAAGAAACTATTCTGAGATCAGACGCGTTGCGTTGTTGTTGTTGTTGTTGCTGCTGCGTCCCCGCATCGGCCTTCCGTCCGGCGGGCGCCATCAAAGACGCGGACACAATGGTGCCGGGGAGACGCGGCCCGGGTCCGTTTCAAAAGAATCTTCACAGGGCGCTTTGTGTTTACCCTGACGGAGAACAGTTAACATACGTACAGGAGCCTCTCCCACGGGGGGGGGGGGGAGGGGGGGGGGGGGGGGTGGAGGGGAGGCCAGGAAGGCGTGATTTCAAAACCGCCACAGCGGGGAGTCCGGAAGGCGTCTGCCAGAACAATGTTGAACCCGCTCCCCGTGCTGTCGTTGCGCAGCGCCGTGTAGGAACCGCAGTGCGCAGCACTGTACCGCACTGCAAAGGCAGCACGGGGAGGAAGTGTTGGTCTGGGTAAAAATCGGACCCCAGGCACCCCACGACTGAGCGGGTGCCTCCTGATGACCCCCGAACGCTGAGAGGCACCCCGAACGTTTCAGACGTCGTGACCCCATTACAGCTGTGGCTGCTCTCTGTCTGAGGGAATTCGTTTGGGCGGGCTCATCGACCACACCGACATTCCAAAGTTCAAAGAGTAAAAGGCAAAGTTTCACCCTCACCCACTGTGAGCTGCCCCTTGTCACACAGACGCTCACATGATTCGCCAAACCAAGAAATGTGTGTGCGAGGGAGAGAAAATAACCGTGAGCTAATTCCGGAGAACAATGTGTTTTCTTGAACCTCACGCATCATGTGTCTCATAGATGTTTAACTCATGCCCGACCACCACGGCAGAGCATCATCGCGGCATTATAGCACACTTAAGAAAATCAGAGTCACTGTGAGTCACTGCGAGTCACCCCCCCCTTCCTGTGAAAGGGAGGAGGGGTGTAGGCTTTCATGTGTGCTCCAGGAGAACGCCACTCCACTGTAATTTGAGTAATTTCAGACTTCACCCTATCTCCTCCTCCATGGATGGTTAGAAAATTGTTTGATTACAACTAGTATTATGTGGTTGGTCCACATAACCAGACGCAAGCACGCACACACACATAGACACACACACACACACACACACACACACACACACACACACACACACACACACACACGCATGCACGCATGCATGCATGCATGCATGCCTGCACCACAAGGGACAACTACTCCTTGGAGAGAGCCAAGATGTCTGTGTGTGTGTGTATGAGTGGGTGATGTACCCCCCCACACGCACACACACACACACACACACACACACAACTGCGTTAATGATCCAACACTAAATGCACTTTTTTTTGGTTTTGTTTACAATGTATTGTCATATTAGATATATCTGGTTTCATTGTAAGGATCATTGGATAAAGGATTTTGCCCAAATAATGAATTTTGCCGTTATTGCAATGTTATCCACTGATGGTGTAATATGTTACCGTAGCTGATGATGACATCACTGATGGACAGTGACCAGCCAACCCAATGTGACAGAAGGATGTTGAATCCCTCGAGCACCAACAGTTGGGACTGTATGCTCTCTCAGTTTTAATCAAACTAAAGGATATTTAATTGTTGGTATAATTTTATGTAAATGTTCACTCTGGACATTTTTTGGGCCTCTTCCTTCAAATGGGCACTTCAATGTGTCAGCCCCCCCCCCCCCCTGTGTGACGTGTGGTACGGTCCGTGTGTGTTACGGTCCGTGTGTGTTACGGTCCATGTGTGGTACGGTCCGTGTGTGTTACGGTCCATGTGTGGTACGGTCCGTGTGTGTTACGGTCCGTGTGTGTTACGGTCCGTGTGTGTTACGGTCCGTGTGTGGTACGGTCCGTGTGTGTTACGGTCCGTGTGTGTTACGGTCCGTGTGTGTTACGGTCCGTGTGTGTTACGGTCCGTGTGTGTTACGGTCCGTGTGTGGTACGGTCCGTGTGTGTTACGGTCCGTGTGTGTTACGGCCCGTGTGTGGTACGGTCCGTGTGTGTTACTAATGTCTCGGCGGGGTCTCCCTCTGCAGGGGCCTACCTGGTGCCCTACCTCATCCTGCTGGTGCTGATCGGCATCCCGCTGTTCTTCCTGGAGCTGGCGGTGGGCCAGCGCATCCGCAGGGGCAGCATCGGGGTGTGGAACTACATCAGCCCCCGTCTGGGGGGCATCGGCTTCGCCAGCTGCCTGGTGGGTCCGCGGGGGGGAGGAGGTGGACGGGAGGGAGGGAGGGGAGGGAGGGAGGAAAAAAGGAAGGTGAGAGAGAGAGGTGGATCGATTGATGGATGGACACACACACACACACACACACACACACACAAACTCTAATGGAAACACACACACACACACACTCTAATGCAAACACACACACACACACACACAGACTCTAATGCAAACGCGCACACACACACACACACACACACACACACACACACACACACACTTCACCCCACGCACATTTTCACACCCATCCATCATCCCCTCAAATGAACATGGGATATTGGCAAGAAAACACTGCACTGGTTAACAATGGCTAACAGTAGCTGGCTAGTTCTTAAGTCTCTTAGAAATGGCTAGATTTTAAATTGCTGTTGTTTTGTTTGATTTATACAGTATAATACAACGGTATTACATCTCTGGCATTATATTAGCATCGCATTAAACCACAGATGCTTGGCTGTATGTAATTCCAAGAGGGGCCCCAGTGCCGTGCAGTCCCAGAGTAAGGTACAGGGACAGGTGACTGACTCACCGCTGCTGAATCATGACTCCGGTTCACCTTGTGTTGACGGCGCTGTAGCAGAGAGCAGCTCATGAGGCAAACGTGAGAACAGAAGAATGTTTAGTCATGAAGAGCACCACAGAGCTGCTCTGGTCAGGACAAAACGCCGCACGGTTGTCAGCTGAAAACGTCAAAATGTGTTCTGAAACTACGCCAATGTGGAATGACGATGCGAAACCTTTCAAATTACGTATATTGCCATTTCTACCTTCTGTTACAATTTTGTATTAAGCGACATTGGTAGGGATTAAATTCATTCCAAGTCATTAATAGAAACAAAAAATGAATCTAATAGTAGTAGTAGTAGTAGTAGTAGTAGTAGGCCTAGCGTGATTCAAACATGCTAACGGCATACAGGCTAGGATAACGCCGGCGCCTCACACCTGTGCTTGACTCCCTGCAGGTGTGCTTCTTCGTGGCCCTGTACTACAACGTGATCATCAGCTGGAGTCTCTTCTACTTCTCCCAGTCCTTCCAGCAGCCGCTGCCCTGGCACGAGTGTCCGCTCATCAAAAACCAGAACAGGAGTTTTAGATGTCAGTTATCATGCGTCGTCATCATAACATTATGTAATATCGTGATTTGAGTGCGTATTTTCCTGCCATGCAAACAAACGGCCGCTCGCGTTCTCCATTGTGCCCACTAATCCAACTTCCCTGCCTTGCGGTCTCGTTCTCCCCGGGACCGGCCCTGCGCAGACGTGGAGCCGGAGTGCGAGAAGAGCTCTGCCACCACGTACTACTGGTACCGCGAGGCCCTGGACATCTCAGACTCCATCTCGGAGGGCGCCCAGCTGAACTGGAGGATGACGGTGTGCCTCCTGGCGGCCTGGACCATGGTGTGCCTGGCTATGATCAAGGGGATCCAGTCTTCTGGGAAGGTGAGGCGTAGGCCTAGCGGTCTTGTGGTGGTTGTACTTTTAGTTTTTTTTTTTTCCCTGCCTTCCCGCACCCCCGTGGCTTGCGGCTATGTTGTCATGGAAACGCAATAAAAGGAGAACTCGCCGGGAAAAAAACGAGCCCACTTTTAAAGCAATAAGCGAGGTTTTGTCCCCGTTTGTTCCCAAGCAAACGGAAGACAGCGGAGGGCTCCTGAAACCGCCCAAAGTGAATCCACAGCGTCTGGAAAAATGGCACAAATATTCTTTCACAGCCGCAATTCATTTGAAGCATTTTTATTGTTATTAAATATCTCCTCGTCACCTCGGTCTTATGGGGGAAGCAAAGAGGTTTAAACTTTAGGCAGCACTTAAAGCTAAGCTAAAGTGACACATTTCTGTCACAAGAAAGCCTCAGATATGATCCATCTATGTCGTTTGGGTGAAATCTTTTTCATTTAATTTCATTTTTACCTTTGCTTATGGAGGCCTCATCTTGTTGACTCGGAGACTGGCATCTGGAAGCATTAGCCTGAGCGCTAAAGGGCTGACATTAGCTTCCGGTCATTTTCTCATATCAAATGGCAATTATGTCACAATAGGCTCTACAAGATTAATTTGTCATATAATAGACGCGCTCCAATGATGGTGCGGTCATTTCTCTCTCGAGATCTCCCTCCCTGACAACAATGCCTTCCACTGCCTCCATTTCAGTCATCTTCATCATCCCAGCTGGGTTTGTAATGCCGGAAAGGCGGTTATCTTTTGTGAGAGAACAAAAGTGCAGCGAGGATCTTCAGTTGAACACATTTAATGTCCCATTAAACGAAGCGTCATCCTGTCACTCAAAGTCTAATCAACCAAGTCAGAGTGAAGGCCTTTATTCGTCCTTTAATTTCTTTCTTATTTTGCACCCGATGAATGAGTGAAAACCACACGCGTTGCTAGCCCACGGTACAGTTGGCGGGGGGGGGGGGGGGGGGGTCCTGGTCCGTGGTCCTGGTCCGCGGGCCCGGAGACGCGGCCGTTCCTCTGTGAAGGGAGGCCAAGCTAGCTGGAGAGCCTTTGAAGCTAACTCAGCTCTGGGGCACAAAAGAATATTAATGCCCTTATATAGTCATCCTCACAAAGCCGCTGATCCGGGAGGGATATCCCGCCAGCGTCATTAGCATTTCTCTAAGATTTCTATGTGTTGGGGGGGGGCGGCGGGGGGGGGCGGTCCTTCTTGATTGCCATGGTGATCCCGCTCTTTATGGGCTGGCGGGATGCTGAAGGGCCTGGTGGGGGTGGGGCAGATGGTGGTGAATCAGAACCAAGAGTTCTGTTCATGTTGGCAGATCCAGTAAGAAATGCTAACGGTCACAATGACAACAAAGGGTTGTTCATCAACACAATATTGTGGTTAAATATCTAATAATTAAATATCTAATGAACTGGAAACATTTTATTGATTTAATAGTTTACTAAACAAAAAGTAAAAATGACTCCATGGTTGATATTCTCAGAAAAGACTGCTTGCATTTGATTAACATTCATAATAAGGCAATGCCTCCATAACAAAGTGTTGCTAATTAGAACAGAAAGATCTCAATTAAAAAACAGAGCATTTAAAAGTGTCTGTGAGCATTTAAAAGTGTGTTTTCAATGTTATAAATACAATCTGTTTTGGAGATGATTCATTTAGTTTCAGAACGCAGCCCACTCTCTTTAAGACAATCAAAGAGTTCTTGATGTCTTATTAGACTGAGGCTAGATAAAGGCTCATCAGTCAAAACAGCAGCTTGTTTAGTTTCTGGTCAGAGATTCATAAAGTACTATCTTATCTTTACCAAGTTCTGGTATGGAATAATTTCATTTTATTTTATGTAATCCAAACACACTAATCATCTCTGCGGTGTTTAATCCAACTATGTTTTATATGGTATTCTAAAACTGTTAGTCCCAATGCTTGATTCTGATTGGCTGGTAGGTGTGCTTTATGAGACGATAAAGTACACCTGTCCCCATCCAACGCTGCTGCTGACCGCTTCACCGCATCACTCCGCGCATAGCAACGACGACGACAATAAAGAAACTCGGAACCGGCTTTTTTCTGCTTTGTTATGGAATGGAAAGTTAACTTCGATTTGTTGGGTGGACTAACTATGGTCGATAAACTGCTTGTGGAAAGGGGCTGTTAAAAATAAAGTGATTGCTTGCAAGCGACGTGTTGTTTCTGCAACCTGGCCGGGAACTACTTCCTCGTATCTGGGAACTACTTTGTTGCGCATCTAGTGAATTATTAGTGAAACGGAAGCGTTTTTATTGCTACATGATTTTTCATATCGCCGCTTTGGTAACAGTTTTAGAATAGCAATTAGCCACTCGACGGTGTGAATTATGGAAAAATAAGGAACGGCTGAGAGGCGTGATAAGTCCCTCGGCTAGCGCCTCGGGACTCAGCCGTTCCTTATTTTTCCATAATCCACACCCTCTCGTGACTAATTGCTAAAATATGATTTGAACTTTTTAAGATCAGACTAAGCTATGCAAATGAGTTGTCAAATCATTTGTTGAAGTGTGATTATCAAGAACAAAACCATCCTTGAGGCATTCCTACATTTGTTAGTTCAGTAGCTTGCCATCAAGCTGCCAACCAACATATCTATGGCCGCAAAACATAAAAGTAAAAAAAAACCAAAGTATAACAAAGTTTGCATCTTAAATTCAAACCCAACAACGTCACTCTTTGTGTAGTTGAATGATAGACTTTGCATCGCTTGTTGAAGTTTTGAATGAAGCTACGCTCCCCTGTTCAGTGTACACATCATACAGTGTGCGGCTGAAGCCCAACTCAGGAGGCTGACGTCTCTTGAATGCTTGTGGACCACCGTGAAGGGTAGTGAATCATCCCCCCTCGTGACTAAGGCTCAAACTACTGCCCTAGTGGTGGTGCACACACACACACACACACACACACACACACACACACACACACACACACACACACACACACACACACACATACACACACACACACACACACACACACACACACACACCCCACCCACACCCCCGTCCACCTCACCCACCCACACACACACACCCCTCTATCACACCCCCCTCCGCCTCACCCCCACTCACCCACGTGTCACACAACAGTCAGTCTCGGCGTTAACCCAGCCTTACCCCCCAGCCCCCCTCCCCCTCTCTATGTCTCCTAATGACATCCCCCCCTTCCCTCCCCCCGTCCCACTGGCTCCCCGATAACACTGTACAGCAGTGAGTATGAAAGGAACAAGGGGGGGACAAAAGCATTTTTGCGTGAGGCCTGGCAGGTGCCAATGCCCCCCCCCCCCCCCCACCACACACACACACAGACATAACCCCTTCACATCATTCAGGGCTCCATCACCCTCTCACCTATGTTCTTAATGGTGTCGTCCCTCAGAACAGACTATGAGGACACAGTTTGACCACATTTTGCTTCATGGGGACCAAAGAGCATCCGGCCATGTTGCTTCACAGTGACAGTGTGTTAAAGGGAGGACTTGCGCTGCATGACAAAGTGGTGCATTACACCTTATTTACAGTCGCCGTGTGTGAACTGTGCGAGCCGGCGCGAACCTGAAATGATGTCACAGCGCCCCGGCACACGGTTCCTGGGTCATTTGTTGTCGTCCGTCAAAGTAATGACTCAACCTGTTCGACAGGATGGGGCCTTATGGGGACACGACATCCACTTCACTGTTTGGTCCACAAGGTGGATGGTGTGGAGTTACGCACAAGGATGATTCAACACGTCTACTCATGTATAATCACTATTATTAATCTGTATAGCTTCTATTGCATTAAGTGAAAAACAGGATTAGTAACTATCTCTGTAGCCAGCACTATGTTCTACCGATGAATGTGAGTAAGGATGAAGAGTTGTTGAGTAACACACTGACTGCTTGCAGGTGATGTACTTCAGCTCCTTGTTCCCCTACGTGGTGCTGATCTGCTTCCTGGTCCGAGCCCTGCTCCTCAAGGGCTCCTGGGATGGAATACGTCACATGTTCACACCCAAGGTAACCAACAATGGGATCCTTTGAGCAGGTGGCTATGGATAGTTCTTCAGAGTGAATGTATTTCACCATGTGCTGAAAGACAAGCCTAAGTATCAAGGTACTCTGAGCTGAGCTCCTCGTGTTTATGTGTGTGTGTGAGCAGCCTTGGTGTGAAACTACTTCACAGTTTGGCTCTGATGAGCACAGTCTGATGAGGTTCACTCTGAGGTTGTGGTGTACAGAAGGAGTGCTGATGATTATGTTCTGGTAGGATGTATGTTCTGCTCCTGGGACAGGTGCTGCAGGAACAGTCGTATCCATAACAAGGAAATAACTTTTCTCGTAAATGGAAACCGAACAAGGATTCGGAACTGGATTTGTCTCGGGGTAGAGCGCACATGTTATGGAAAACATACATGTTATGGAATTAAAGTTATCTGTGACCATAATGACACCCATTCAAGAAGCTGCTGCATGTTTCTACAGTACATCGGCTGTAGACTGTCGATTGTTTAGTTCCGTTGTGGGTACGTGGTTAGGGTGCTAGTGTGGTTAGCGTGTTAACGTGGTTAGCATACTAGCGTGGTTTGCATGCTCGCATGGTTAGTGTGCTAGTGTGGTTTTGCATGCTCGGGTAGTTAGCGTGGTTAGCATGCTAGCGCGCGGCTGCGTGTGCTGACCTGTGGTTGGTCGACCCTAGTTGGAGATCATGCTGGAGGCCAAGGTGTGGCGGGAGGCGGCCACCCAGGTGTTCTTCGCGCTGGGCCTGGGCTTCGGGGGAGTCATCGCCTTCTCCAGCTACAACAAGCGGGACAACAACTGCCACTTTGACGCCGTGCTGGTGTCCTTCATCAACTTCTTCACCTCGGTGCTGGCCACCCTGGTGGTGTTTGCCGTGCTGGGCTTCAAGGCCAACATCATGAACGCCAAATGTGTCACCATGTACGTACCCACGTCCCTGTGTGCGTGTGTCTACGTGTGTGTTTGTGTGTGTTTGTGACCCTTTCTACACTGTACATGTGTGTGTTGCCCTTTCTGCGCAGTACACACGTGCTAACCTGGCGCCGCTAACTACTGTCAGGGCAAACAGCCACCCCCCAGTCTTAACGTCATGTAATTAATATGTTATGACATTATGGAACAACCTATAACAACAGTAATAACATCTGTAATAGGGAAACATTGTTGCACACATATGCAACAACAACATTTGCGGTAGCGTAGCATTAGTCCTGGTATCGTAGCATAAGCATAGCATTAGTCCTGGTATCATAGCATAAGCGTAGCATTAGTCCTGGTATCGACCCTGTTCCCTTGTTCTCCCCCAGGAACACAAAGAAGATTGTGGCGCTGGTGGGGACCCAGCTGAGCCAAGACATCATCCCCCAACACATCAACCTCAGCCAGGTGAGCTCCGAGGACTACCAGCAGATCATACAACGGCTGAAGGGGGGAGAGTACGCCAGTCTGGGCCTGGACACCTGCAGCATCGAGGAGGAGCTCAACAAGGTGTGCACACACACACACACACACACACACACACACACACACACACACACACACACACACACACACACACACACACACTCTCACACACACACACACACACACACACACACACACACACACACACCACACCCATAACCATACCCATTATAACAAATTGTTCCATGACGACGATCCCTTAGCGTTGTACTTTTTGACGTCAATTTCAATAGGGTTTCAATGTCAAAGTGACGTAGGGTAGAATCAAACCTGCAGCCCCTCGTGACGTAATTGCCTAGTTTTCATTGGATTTCTTAGAGTGGAAGTGTCCCTCACACCGTTTGTATACTGGATGTCAGACTGCAGCGTGGGCTCCCATCTGCAGAACCCCACGCAAAACCCCACGCCCGGGGCAGGTGAAGTGGGCCTCATTATCGGGTTTGAGGGGCCACTGAATACTGCCAGAACGGTGGTCGTTTACCCCCACGGTCACCGGGAGGCGTCGGGGAACGGGTCAGGGTTAGCCTTTAAAAGACGAGGTGAAGTCGCTACATACGTCCAGCTTCAACCAAAGTCAATCAAATGCGCACCGGGGGGGTCAAACTACCACCACATGTGTTGTACTGGCCGCTTCCGAATGGCTCGGCGTTACAGGTTTCGGTGGCAATTTGATGAGGAGTCCCTCAGCTTTAGTGGCAGGGGAGGTCACTCGCCATGTGAAAAGCATCACTTGTGTGATGTCACCTGTCCCCAAAATCGCCGCCATCCCCGTCTGAATGGCAGGGACACCCGTTAGCCACTGACCTGGCGTTGCCGAGGCCACGGTTCTAAGTCTGAGTCTGGTTCCGCGTCTCTCCCTGCAGGCTGTGCAGGGCACTGGACTGGCCTTCATCGCCTTCACGGAGGCCATGACTCACTTCCCCGCCTCGCCCTTCTGGTCGGTGATGTTCTTCCTCATGCTGATCAACCTGGGCCTGGGCAGCATGTTCGGGACCATCGAGGGCATCCTCACCCCCCTCGTCGATACCTTCAAAGTGCGCAAGGAGTTCCTCACGGGTCAGTGGAGACACGTCGCACCCCCCCCCCCCCCCCCACCATTAACACACATTGCTTTTTAGTCCTGCATCATGAAGAGCCATAATTAGCTGGACATGAGACAATCAGACATCTTTAAGTGTGTGGGTAGTAGAGGCTGTCACCTTTAAGACTGCAGTTTTGATTAAGGGCTCTCCAAATGCACTGGACTGGGCTGGAGTGGAGTACACTGTGCATGATGCCCGAGTATTGGTGAGTTGATGGTTTGGTTCAGATCTTTAACAAAGCTGTGTTGCAGTGGGATGCTGCCTGCTGGCCTTCCTGATCGGCCTGCTGTTCGTCCAGCGCTCGGGGAACTACTTTGTGGCCATGTTTGACGACTACTCGGCGACGCTGCCCCTCCTGATCGTGGTCATCCTGGAGAACGTGGCCGTCGCCTGGGTCTACGGTGTCGACAAGTAGGTTCTGGAGGAGCTCCGGCTGGGCCTTCATCATTCACCATGAACACCTTGGTCAAACACTTGAAGGGCGTTTGCATGTAAAGTTTTCTGGAACAATGTTCTTCACCCATTTTAACAATGGGGTGAATTGATTACATGCACACATTTCAACTCAAACTCAGTTCATCTCCTGATTTACTGAAGTTTTTATGGCATGTGGAATTTGTTTGCTAAGGAAGTGCTACCACATGCAAGTGAGGAAGCAAGGCCAAACCAAACCACTTGACTCGGTCACCAGGTTCGCGTGGCCCATGCATTATATGGGTGGGAACGACCCAGCTCCACCGTCTGATCTCCCCTCATTGGCTCTCCTTCTCCCCCCCCAGGTTCTTTGAAGACATGAAGGACATGCTGGGCTTCACCCCGTACCGCTTCTACTACTACATGTGGAAGTACGTCACGCCCACCCTGCTCCTGGTCCTGCTGGGCTCCAGCCTCATCCAGCTGTGCATGACCCCGCCCAGTTACAGCGCCTGGATCCAGGACCTGGTGAGTGACCGGCTCCCCCCCCCCCCCCCCCCGCTGCCTCCCTGAGGAGCAGGGATCCATGAACCGCTCCTGTGCTCCTCAGAACCCACGAGGAGTTACTCACAAGGTCCAAAGCAGACCTTGTTTTTTACTGCAAGGTGCAAAGGATAGTATGTGTAGGAGTACTTCTATGTTTTTTAGTGATATTATAAAATGCCTTATGATTACGCTGCAAACCAATGCCTCTCTCTATGAAGGAGAGGGCCTGGTGTTGAAGTTACTTGAACACCACAGTATACACAGCTCCCTTAAGATTTAATCAATGAACTCCAGTACCCGGATAGGGAGAACAAAGAAGTGAGTCCATGAGCTTCTTCAGCTGGGACTGCAACCAGGAGGATTAGCCTTGGTACTGTGGTACTCGGGCAGAAGGACAATGAGTGGGTTTATAGCTTCCTGCCTAGTGTTCTAGTGGCCTTGCTTCAGTGAAACACTTTGCGAATACAAACCGTTTCATTCGCACAGCTTTACCTGAGCAATTACGATGCCCGCTGCCCCGGTCCCACGGGACGTCAAACTGAAGGTTTGGGCCCCAGTCGTTTAAGACGGCGGGCCACTGCTGAACGTGCCCTCGTTAACGCTCCCTGTCCTGTCCTCGGCCAGGCCATGGAGAAGACGGTGGCGTTCCCCCCGTGGGGGGTGTTCGTGTGCATCTCCCTGGTGGTGACGGCCATCATGCCCGTGCCGGTGGTGTTCGGCCTGCGCTACTTCAACATCCTGGAGGACAGCGCCGGCGGCACGTCCGCCGTCTCCTACAAGAAGGGCCGCATCATCAAGGAGACGTCCCGGCCGGGCGAGGACGACGACGCCAGCCTCATCCACGGCAACAGCATCTACCGCAAGCCCGGCGGGCCGGCGGGCCCGGAGTCCGACACCGCGCCCAACGGCCGCTACGGCATCGGGTACCTGATGGCAGATCTGCCGGACATGCCCGAGTCGGACCTCTGAAGACCCCCCCCCCCCCCAGCGCCCTCCTCCCCCAAACCAACCCAACCCCACCCCCCCCTCGCGTGCATTTAGCTGTGCTGTCCACCTCCCCCCCCCCCCCCCCCCCCCCATACATATGATATATATTTTTAACTGTACTGTATATTCTTTGTAGATATCATAGCTTCTTCCCTGTCGACTGGGACCACAGCGGTGGCTCCGTCTCATACATGTGTGTCCTTAATGTTTTTCTTTGTCGTTCTTCATGACCTGGATGTGCTCCTCTCCCCATCTGTAGTCCCCATCCCCCCCCCCTCAGCTCTAGGCCCACTCCCCGTGGCTCCGCCCGGTCGGTGTTAGCAATAAGGTGAGCCACTCCCTGCTGCCCGGCAGTCTGCGAGAGAGGGGGGTTTTGTAAAGACGAGGGGAGGGGGGCGGTTTGGTGAAGGGACCCGCCTGGGTCCAGTTGTAAATACGGCGGTGTACATAATGAACCCAGACTGCTGGCTGACATGTACCGGGTTTAGAAGCACTGTAGCTCCCCCCCGCGTTAGGCCCGGCCGACCCGGCTCCGCCCCCGGTCAACAGGACCGGGCTCTGATTGGTTGATGAGATCGACCAACAGGAGGCCTGCAGGACAGTGACAGGGCTACATGGTAGACGTGATGTTACTTGAGGGTCCCCAGCTAGCGTAGGACCCCAGAAGGCGTAGTCCCGTCAGCGAGAGTCAGGCTTGCGTAGCAAGTGACCATACAGAGCCCATGGTTTCAGACAGGAAGTTCAAAGGTCAGCACAAACACAAAAAGTTGGTGTTGAAAAGCCATCAAGTCATTATTCAAAGAAAAAAAAAAACTCAAATGTGTGCCTAAACGATTTATATTTGTTTATAGAATACATGGTGGTTGTATATTTAAGGTATTCTGTAAATATAATATATAAATATTATAAATATATTTATCTGGATCATTTGGTTATCAGAACAGTGTTTCCATGGCTCAGTGCTCGGGGTTGATTACGGCCATTTTCTTTCGTATCATGTACTAATATGCTGACGTTGTATCCGAGGTCTACAGAGTCCTCAAACTGTATATACTTTTTTCCATCAAATGGCTTAAAATGCATCGCCTCGCCCCCCCCCCCCCCCCCCCTCCCCCACCCCAGCTCCGGTGGAGATTAAACGGCGAGCCGCTTGTGCTCATCAGTGCTCCTGTGTTGTGTCTGTCTCCCTCGTCCACTCTGAGGCCAGCAGAACCTCCCCCTGGGGAGTACAGTCCCAGCATTCAGCCTTTCAGCATCAGTCCAAGGACATTACATATTTAACCATTTAATGTAAACATGTAGTAACAGTGCGACCTAAAGAGAATCTTCTTTTGAATACATAAAGTTACAGTAGCAGTTTTCTATGGCGACATTATCATACATGTAATCACAATTGTTCAATAAAAAAGTGCTAATGGAACTAAAAGTATTTTTGTAATTTGCCAGTTCTAGTGGGATAAAATGCATGTCATGAAGACAATAGAGTCGATATGGTACGTAAAATATAATTAACATTTGTTTAAAACAACATAATACATCGCACTGCATAACATTCCAGCATGAAACACACACCAACAGGATATAAATAAATAACCCCACATTGGATTTCTCTCACTTCCTCCGATCCTCCTCGTGTCTCGACATCAACACGGTCCGGACTGTAGGACACGATGAGGTCGGACGCTCCTTCACCTTCCACGGAGCGGATAAAAGTCCAGTGAAACTGGCTGCCGTGGTGAGACCAGGGTGAGGGTGTCAGGGGCACTTGGTTTGTAGCTTCAGCAGGTAAACATCGTTCTGTAGTGTGGGGTCAAGGGCACCTTGGGCTTCATCCCTTTATGAAGAGCATTTTCTGTGGAAAATATCAACAAATTAAACACTTAAAACCAGTTATTAGTTAGAGGCTAAAATACAACTTCTGACAATGTGCACATGTTTTTAAATTAGTAACCATTTAAAATGTTACAATTTCACTCTTTCGACTTAAATTTCACGTTTTATATATTGAAAACAATATCTGTAGTTTCTTTCCTTTATTCCCACATGGATAGTCATCACTATGTATTATCTGTAGTATTGTACCATGAAATAATCTCATAAGCAGTGGACCACATATTACATTATAAATTCTACTCTTCAGAGGCTTCTGCAAACAAAGACAAATACGATCAAAGATAAACTCGCTGATACATGCCAAATAGGTCAAAGGTAGACCGCTGAAGGACCACTGTACGTATGACTTAGGAGGAACACTCTGGACAGCAGACAGACCAAACACACAAAACACATTAGTGACAGCAGGTTACTGAGCCGGACTGTGGGTTCTGCTGAGCTACATTCAGCAGAACCACCCCGGCAGCCCAACGACCCGAGACAACAACGGACATCTCCAGCACCGCAGGAAAACAACACATCTGCGTTGGAGCAGAAATTATGTTTTTACAGCAGGTGTAATTATATGGTGGTCAGGATGCTCAACTCCCACACGCTCAAAAGGCGCTGGGTCCCCTGCCCAGGGTCCAGTCTAACCTGTAGACCTCCTTGTCTACACAACTAACACCTCATGATGACTTGGGTCTGAGTTCACTGTCAGCTGTTTCTGGATGAAAGAGTGCTGCTGAATCACTAGATGGGACAGGTGAGGTGGGACAGAGCAGGTAAGGTGGGACAGGTGAGGTGGGACAGAGCAGGTAAGGAGGGACAGGTGAGGTGGGACAGAGCAGGTAAGGTTGGTCAGAAAAGGTAAGGTGGGACAGGTGAGGTGGGACAGAGCAGGTAAAGTGGGATAGAGCAGGTGACAGGAGAGAGGGCAGGTAGGCACGGCTTCACGTACAGAGCTCCAGGTTCAGTCTGGACAGAGCTGTTCTCTCATCTTGGCTGTGATCTCCGCCCGCAGCTTACAGTGCCTCCGCAGCTCCTTCACCTCCTGGGGCAGGGCATCGCTCCACACCATCAGCACCGACTCCTCCTCTGGTGGTGGAGGAGCCGTGAAACAAACACACCCACCGCATAAGCACCACACGGACACAGAGTCAAGGTTACCTCAGAGTGAAGACTGTCTGAATCTGTCTTCAGTGAAGAGGTGAAGTGCAGCAGACTCACCCAGCGGTTTCCTGTCTCTTCTCATTCTCCTGCCCAGGACCACAACACTTCGGTTTGGGCTCAGGGTTTCTGTTCCAATGACACAAATGTGGAGCGCTTATTATCGGTGAAGATCACGTTCAAGAAGTTATGAGATCCACGACAAATTCACTAAAAGTAGATTCAAGGTGACACAACATGCACATCCATATGAATAATCAGTTGTCTGTTGCAAAAAGACAATGAATGATTTACTTTCTTTGAGAGCAAATCAATAATGACAACCTGATCAAACTACATCTAAAAGCGGAACAGTGGTTCAGCATGACTCGTCATCACCGCATTTTCACTTTAAGTCTGTTCAGTTTGACCCAAAATGACCTGGGATCTAGTGGTCGTGGTCCTCATGTTACATATGAACCTGAAGTCTGACTAGTGAGGCAGGTTAAATCTAGAACATGAAATAAACAAAAAAAGTATATTATAGTATTCATTAATCATAAATATTAACAATAAATTCTACAATACATTATAATCACAATAACATATTGCTTGAAGTCATGTGACTGGAGTCATGTGACTGGAGGGGGCGGACCATGGAGCGCGGGGGCCATGCAGCGTATGGAGTGGCAGTGGGGGGACACGACGTGAAGCGCCGTGTGCGTGGAGAGCTCCAGCAGGAGCAGGAAGCCCCCCTTGGTGCCCACCCAGAGCGTGGCGCCGTTCTGCACCAGCAGGACCTTCATACTGGCCCAGGAGGAGCAGTCTCTGGGGACCTCCAGGGGCACCCCGCTCCCCTGTCTGGGGAGGGAGGGAGGGAGGGAGGGAGGGAAGAGGGAAGAGGGGGAGAGAAAGAAAATAACAAAGAACGACAAAGGTGTGAGTTTGGTGGCATCTATTGGTCACAACAACTGTGTGTCTGTGTACCTGATGAGGTGTGTGTGTGTGTGTGTGTGTGTGTGTGCGTGCGTGCGTGTAACTGATGAGGTGTATGTGTGTGTGCAACTGATGAGGTGTATGTGTGTGTGTAACTGATGAGGTGTGTGTGTACCTGATGAAGTGTGTGTATACCTGATGAGGTGTATGTGTAACTGATGAGGTGTGCGTGTGTACCTGATGAGGTATGTGTGTACCTGATGAGGTGTATGTGTGTGTGTGTGTATGTAACTGATGAGGTGTGTGTACCTGATGAGGTGTGTGTGTGTGTGTGTTTGTGTAACTGATGAGGTGTGTGTTTACCTGATGAGGTGTGTGTACCTGATGAGGTAGGTGTGTGTGTGTGTGTGTGTGTGTATATAACTGATGAGGTGTGTGTATACCTGATGAGGTGTGCCACGTCAATAGAGTCCAATATCCTGTGGCTCTTCTTCTCCCAGACCTGTAGAGTGTGACCGCGGGCCATGCTCACATACACGTGTTTATCCACCGCCAGGCAGGACACGCAGCTCGCTGACCTCTGGAGCCTGCAGGGACACACACACACACACACACACACACACACACACACACGGTCATGCAAGGCCAGGAAACCACCTGAATCTTAAAGCACTTGCTGGATTTCGACCTCCCTGTGTTGTGGGGTGTGACCAGGGAAGCCAGCCTGCTGCCCAGGGCTGTACTCACAGCAGGGAGTGCCTGGTTTCCAGGGTCCTGCTGACCTCGTAGTCGGCCGAGAACGAGAGGACCCGGGTCCCGCAGCCCGCCCACACAGCGCTGCGGTCCAGGGAGTGCCCCGATTGGCCCAGACAGACCACAGGGGTGTCGACGCAGCCCACACGGAGGATCTTGACTGGCTGGCCGTTTGGATGCTGAGGGGTGATACAGACTAGGTTCACCGCCAACCAGGAAGTACTGGGGCTGGTAGGTTCACCACCAACCAGGAAGTATTCGGTCTGGTAGGTTCATCACCAACCAGGAAGTATTCGGTCTGGTAGGTTCATCACCAACCAGGAAGTATTCGGTCTGGTAGGTTCACCACCAACCAGGAAGTATTCGGTCTGGTAGGTTCACCACCAACCAGAAAGTACTGTGGCTGGTAGGTTCACCACCAACCAGGAAGTATTCGGTCTGGTAGGTTCACCACCAACCAGGAAGTACTGCAGCCGGTAGGTTCACCACCAACCAACTGGGGCTCATTGTTAATCACAATGAAGAACCATAATCACAACATCAGGCAGAATAATACCAGTAGATCACGTAAGTAGATTTTGTAGCATATCTCCTTGCACAGCATAGAGTATTCTAGTGTAGGCATAGCATAGCATGCCACAGCAAGGCCACAGTAACATTAAAATCCTACTTCATACAAATCATCTTAGATGAAATAAGTCATGCGTACGTTGAGCGCTGAGTCTTCATAGACACTGAGGCCTCCGTCTGCTGTGCCCACCAGCAGGTAGCTCCTCCTGCTTCTGAGGAGCACAGGAAATACACACTGAACATGATACGGCACTGTGATGATCACTAACATGTCAGTGTACATGAGGCCTGTCTATTGGTACTCATCATAATAAGATTGAGAAGATATATCATATATTATATATATATATATATATATAGTGTGTGTGTGTGTGTGTGTGTGTGTGTGTACTCACGCGCGTGCCGGGTGTGTGTGGAAGAACAGTGAGGTGACGGCGTCGGACACCCCCTGCAGGTGGCGCCGTGTCGCCGCATCCGCACAGCTGATGGACACCAGAGAGCCCGCCTGGGTGCCCGCCACCAGCCAATCACAGGCCTCGCCTGGAATTTGGACGACCACCAGGCATAGGACAGGGCTGCTGTCAATCACCTTCGAGGGGAGGAGGATATTCAACATATTATATAAGTGGTGGTCTACCTGTATGGAGGTGTTTTACCTGTGTGGAGATGGTCTAACTGTATTGAATGGTCTACCTGTGTTGTGGTCAACCTGTGTGGAGGTGGTCTGCCTGTGTTGTGGTCTACCTGTGTGGAGGTGGTCTGCCTGTGTTGTGGTCAGCCTGTGTGGTGGTCTACCTGTGTTGTGGTCTGCCTGTGTGGTGGTCTACCTGTGTGGTGGTCTACCTGTGTTGTGGTCTACCTGTGTGGAGGTGGTCTGCCTGTGTGGTGGTCTACCTGTGTGGTGATCTGCCTGTGTTGTGGTCTGCCTGTGTGGTGGTCTACCTGTGTGGTGGTCTACCTGTGTGGTGGAGGTCTGGGTCTCCAGGTGGACCATGGTGACAGAGCCCATCCTCTTGGTGCTGCTGCCCCCCCCGAGCCAGGCCCTGGGGCCGGGCAGCAGACCACAGCCCCCACCCTGGTCCACAACCACGCACTCTGCCGTCCCAGGGACCACCAGCTCCCTCTGCAGACCCAGCATCTCCCCAGAGTTCAGTCTGTCAAACAGCTGGACACACACACACACACACACACAGTAAGAGTAAGCGTGTAAGCGTGGCTGATAGTGGCAGTAGATCTGTTCCCTGGTCCTTTGGGGAGTTTCTCCGTTGACCGTTGATGGCTTAAGGATGGTGTGTGGGCCCTAGCCTGTGAAGCCCTTTGATGTGTTGTGATTTCATAGTCAAAGACAAACGTGTTGTGATTCCATTGTGAAAGATTTGCGAGTGACTTCAGACGGGGACGGTTGATGCCAATAAGCGAACCAGTTGAAGGAATGTATAGTTTCAAGGTTTGTGGGGTCATTTGATTGAGAATATACAGAATAAATCCTCCTGCAGTATCCCTCTCACCAGTGCATCATGGACTAAGGGGCTGTAAGGCTTGCACATTGTGATTTCACACCGCAATTTGCGGCGATGCTAAACTGCATTTGGTCGTGTAGTACTTGAACCCGAGATGACGTTGATCTCGTTTCTCTGACCTGGTCGGAGGTGGGCCGGTCCTGAGGACCCTCCTCTAAGCAGTCCTTCATCAGCGCCTGCAGGCCCGGCCAGCGGGGGCAGCCATAGTGCTTGTTTGGGTCTAGGGAAGAGGAGGAGCAACGGTCAAACCTTCACCACTCGGTCAGCACTGACAGCACAGAACTTGATACACTAAAAACAGCAGCATAGTTTGTGTTGAATCATTGTTGGTGTTCATTTGCATTCATCCTATGCTAACAGAAAGGGATTTCACACTAGTTAGCCTAGTACTAACTAGCACAGTTAGCCCACGTGTGAACATGGGTTATCATAGCCTGGGGCTAATGCTAGTCTAAGACTAAGGCTAAGGCTAAGGCTAAGCGGTGAGCATTGCAAAAGCCCTACAATGTATTCAGGGGTTACCTGGCAGCTTCCCCTGCACCACGATCTCGTCAAACTCGCTGGGGAACTTCATGCCATCGGTGATGCGTTGGCCGCAGGTCAGCAGGTCGTACAGGAAGAGGCCGAAGGAGAAGACGTCTGCCTGCTGGTTGTACACCACGCCGCCCCGCACCACCTCGGGGGCTCTGAAGCCTGGTGCAGGAAGCGAGGTTCAGCGAAAGCTGTGAGATTCGGGGTTCATTCTGTGCTTTCCTCCTCAACAAACCTCCAGACGAGTCATTGGGGCTTTAGACTTATTTGCAATAAGTAAAGTAAATACAGACCAAGCTAAAGGTGCTTTGAGAATGACAAGTATCACCACTTAATTGTTTTAAGTTCAGTTATAGCATCATCAGCATAGCGTGTAGCTTGATAGTTCATAGCATAATATAGCATTGCCGAAAATAGCATAACATTTCATAAGTATAAAAAAAAGCACAGCATTGCAATATATAGCATAATATAGCATAGCATAATATAATGTAGCATTATGGCATAGCATAAAATAGCATAGCATAATATCACAACACAGTAAGACGTAGCCCAGCACGGCGCAGCCTCAGTGCACCTGGGGTCCCCTCGGAGCTCCGGACCCCCATGCTGCAGCAGTACTGAGCGATGCCGTAGTCGGTGATCTTGGCGATGATGTCAGAGTTGCTCTTGAGGTTGAACAGCAGGACGTTGTGGGGCTTCAGGTCGCGGTAGATGATCATGGCAGAGTGCAGGTATCTGAGGAGGCATCAGATGACACGGGCACGATGTCCATCAGCTCACATCGGATAACATGTCAGCACACGACACAGCAGGGCCGCCGAGTCCCAGGTTAGCGGTGCACTTAATGTAACCAGATGACCCGGTACCTGAGTCCGTCAGCCACGTGCAGGGCGATCCTGTGCTGCAGCTTCTGGTTCAGGTGCTCAAACAGGGAGTCCAAGGACCCGCGGGGAGCCAGCTCCATGACCAGGACCCTGGGGGACACCCCGGCCGCCAGCAGGCCCACCAGGCTGGGGTGGCGCAGGCGCCCCAACACCACCAGCTCCTAGTGGGCGGGGACAGAGGGGGCCGGGGTCAAGGCCAAATCACACCCTGCTGCGCGCTTCAAGTGTGCAAAGACCCCCGAGGGTCCGCGTTGCTGCTCAGAGACCAAACACTTGTGTCAGCCAATGACGTTCACAAGACTGAAGCATCTCAACGGTAATCCTGAGGTACCTGTCTGAGCAGCCTGTGGACGTAGAGCTCCGAGGCGTGCTTGTTGAACATCTTCACCGCCACCTCCTCGTTCCTGTAGAGCCCGCGGTACACCGTCCCGAAGCCTCCGTCCCCTGCAGCGCACGCAGACCACACGCGATCAGCAACCGGAAGGAACCGGAAGGAACCGGAGACACGCGGGACCCCCGGGACACACGGGGTCCATTCATGAACTGCTCTGTGCCATGTGACAGAACACCGAGTCCACGTGCAAAAAGGCTGTGGTCTGCATCCCCTTCCTAAGGACCCAGTGGTAACAGCAACTCCCCCAGGACACGGAGTGGCAGGACCGGTGGCTGAACCCTCACCCAGCAGGTTGTCTTTGGAGAGGTCCACCTCCAGCGCCTGGCGGTCCAGGATGGTGCCGGCAGGCTGGTCGCTCAGGACCAGGTCCGGGGCCACCTGGGAGACTGGGAGGGTGCAGCGGTGGTCGTCTGGGTTCACCAGCAGGAAGTCTGCTTTGGCGAGAGAGAGAGAAATCAAATGTATTGTGAAGAGGCAGCTGAGAGAATCGATACTCTCATCCTCATTGTATATTAGCTTTCACGTATGACTGCAAATGCCAGACCCAGCCCTGACAGCCTCCAATAAAATTAGAATGAGTATTAAATTCAAATTTTACAACACTCCCATATTACAGCATTCATTTCAACAGTCACTCATTTAATGTGATTCGGTCACCGGTCCCAGGAACAGCCAGGGGCACGCGAAAGGCTTAACTGAATCACTGTGGGGTCGAGGACAGCCGGCCGAAGCCGTGATTCTGTTAGGCGGGCCTTTAAACATCCCCCCTGGCCACGCGTGGCCGCGGTTCAGAGGGGCTCCAACTGGGCTTTTTGTGTTCGTGTCACCTGGACACACACTCACACACACACACAGAGACTGACCGTCGTTGACGAGTGTGAGGAGGTCCTCCAGGAGGACCTGGCTGCACCGCTGGCCGTCCTGGAAGCTGTACAGGGCCCACCTCTTCAGCAGCGCCTCCCCGCTGCCGTGGATGTCCGTGTTCAGCAGGCCCGGGAACCACTCCTCCAGCACCGAGTCCACGTGGTCCACCACCTGGCCCAGCAGCACCCGGCCTGGGGGGAGGGAGCGGGAGTGAGGGGGGGGGGGGGGGGGGGGGGGGAGGAGGAGGAGTGTAAGGGAGGTGAAGGGGGAGGAGAGGACTGGAGGAGGCTGTGAGGTAGTTTTCGTGACCCCGTTTCTCTGAAAAGCTTTGTGACTTTCATCTCTCACCGCTTTGTGCCTTGTGCCGTCCCCCCCTCCCTCGTTCCCTCCCGACCAGCACCTGACCTCAATACCCCCCCCCCCCCCCCCGCACACACCAGGTACCCCTCATTAGTCGTTTGTCTCCATCAGGGGTCTGACGATACGTGACCTGTTACGAGAGCCTTCAGACCCGTTTTAAAGTCAAACTAAATGTGTGTTGTATTATGTACTGTCATTTCTTGTAGTTCTGCTCTAATTTGAACGTACGCTCTGACTGTCCTCAGCCTCACTTGAGTTCGTTGCTGGGGATGAAGGAGTCTGCTGAACGATGACCAAGTGGGAGTAAAATGGAGGGCGCCATAGCGTCACGGCTGTACGGCGCGGTGTGTGTGTGTGTGTGTGTGTGTGTGTGTGTGTGTGTGTGTGTGTATGTGTGTGTGTGCGTACCTCTCTGTGAGCAGGGCACAGTGATCTTGATGAAGCTGGAGGGGCTCTCCTCCAGAGAGGCGGCCTCCACCAGGCAGTAGGCGTCTGGAGACCAGCTCAGATACACCCCCCGACGCCAGTAGATCCTGTTAGCACGCACAGCTCTCTCTGGAACACGCATACACGCACACGTGCACGCACACACACACACACACATTATGAATCATCAACTACAGTTAGAAGCGTAGAAACGGTCTGTTTACCAATTCTACAGATAATTTATCTTCCAAGCTTCTCTAATGGACTTTACATTCAGCAGTACACACAATGCCCCGCTGACTCAGTATCTGTCACCGCGTACCCCTCACTACGGCCCCTCTCCAGACGCTGTCCCTTCATACAGCCACGTCCATGTTGCTCAGGCCTACTCATGATTGTGTTGTATGTTCTGCAGTTCTGCTCTGTGTACCGGGTGGGCCGGGTGGGCGTTAAACCCCCCCGGCTCTGGGGTTCGGGGTACCTCTGCCACCGAGCAGGTGGGACGACACCTCCAGCAGCCGGTTGATCTGCCGCGGCCAGAAGCCCATGGGGAAGTAGGGCATCTCGTAGAGACGCACGATCACCTCAGAGTTCTCCCGGTGGGGCAGCTCCATGCCAGGACGGTTCTTGGAGAGACTGCGGAGGGATGGAGAGTCGCACTCAGAGTCTCCTCATCACCTCTGACAGAACGCTACCCCCCCCCGGAACCAGGTGGGGGGCGGGGGTTGTGCAGTCAGTCAGTCAGTCAGTCAGTCATTTTCTAAACCGCTTATCCTCTAGAGGGTCGCGGGGGGGCTGGAGCCAATCCCAGCTACAACGGGCGAGAGGCGGGGTACACCCTGGACAGGTCGCCAGCCTATCACAGGGCTAACATATATAAACAAACAACCATTCACACTCACATACACACCTATGGTCAATTTAGAGACACCAATTAACCTAATCCCCAACCTGCATGTTTTTGGTCTGTGGGAGGAAGCCGGAGTACCCGGAGAGAACCCACGCAAGCACGGGGAGAACATGCAAACTCCACACAGAAAGGTCCCAGGTGGGGGGTTGTGCAGAGGCATTTAAAACATCCATGCTTAAGACAGGCATCTCCTTGTGCCAGAAGCTAGCGCTGACTTCAGATGTTTTTCGTGAGAATTGTGAGACTCGTGGAGGGCAACCTGCTGGGCACGAGGAGCTGGTCCTCGCCGAAGGGCAGAGCGATCTGGAACTTCTCCAGCAGTTTGAAGAGCTGGGGCAGGTGTCTCCTGGGGAAACAGTGGCTCTCCAGCAGAAGCTTCTCCACCACGGAGCGCTGCAGGACTCCTTTAGGGTGCTCCCACAGCCCCGTGCTCCTCAGCGGCAGCTTCTGGGGACGGCACACAGGAGGACCCAGTAAAGAGAGATGCGTCACCTCTGTGTGTGCTGTGTGTTCATTTCCGTGTGTGTGTGTGTGTGTGTGTGTGTGTGTGTGTGTGTGTGTGTGTGTGTGTGTGTGTCTGAATGCATTTGTTTTAAAAAGGTGCTGAAGGTAAGATTTAAGAGCTGTATGTTCAGAGTATTTTGTTCAAAATGGCCTAGCCATCTGTCAGCTCTTAGTGAGTGAAATGCTCTGGTGGACTTTAAGATACCACCCTGTGTGCTCCCTGAGGAACACACTGTATCCACAGGGAGTGAACCTTACCTGGGAGATGATGTTGCACAGCCACTGAGGGTCAATGAAGTACAGCCCTCGGAGCTGCAGCACGGGGTCCTCAAAGTGAAGCAGCACCCCTATCCAGAACACACACAGCGGTGACATCTGCTCCACACAGGCAACACACTATGCAACAGCTGCTTCCAACTCTTTAGTATTCCACATGTATCCCGCGTCCTAAAACAGGTCTTTGTTTAACTTGTGTGTGTGTGTGTGGGGGGGGGGGGTATGTGATAAATGAACTAACTTTGACTAAAACTAAAATTACAATGTCTGGTCTGATCCCTGCTGTTTGAAAAAGTATTGAACGTAGTTTATTCATGTTTCCCTTGTAAAAGCACTTAAGGGGAACCGTCAAGCTTGGACATTTATAATATAAAAAGTACTGCTGAATACTTCACACTACAGTACTGCTGAATACTTCACACTACAGTACTGCTGAATACTTCACACTACAGTACTGCTGAATACTTCACACTACAGTACTGTTGAATACTTCATACTAAAGTACTGCTGAATACTTCACACTACAGTACTGCTGAATACTTCACACTACAGTACTGCTGAATACTTCCTACTACAGTACTGCTGAATATTTCACACTACAGTACTGCTGAAAATACTTCCTACTACAGTACTGCTGAATATATCACACTACAGTACTGCTGAATACTTCACACTAAAGTACTGCTGAATACTTCACATTACAGTACTGCTGAATACTTCCTACTACAGTACTGCTGAATATTTCACACTACAGTACTGCCGAATACTTCCTACTACAGTACTGCTGAATATGTCACACTACAGTACTGCTGAATACTTCGCACTACAGTACTGCTGAATACTTCACACTACAGTACTGCTGAATACTTCCTACTACAGTACTGCTGAATATTTCACACTACAGTACTGCTGAATACTTCCTACTACCGTACTACTTCACTGCGGTTGGACTCAGACCCCGTCCCGATGACATCGTGGTCCAGCTGCTGTGTTGCGCGTTAAGCGCCGCGTCAATAAAGTTTGATTTGGCAGAGCGCTCACCGGCCTCGCTGAGGAAGTGCACCACGTGGGGCAGCTCGGCCTCCTCCAGCTGCAGCTGGCTGTCCTGGATGAGCTGCAGCAGGTCAGCGTGCCGCAGGACGGGGAAGTCCGGAGGAACCCTCGCCCTCTCCTGCAGCACCAGGCGCTCCAGCTCCACGTAGCTGTCTGGTACCAGCTGGCCCATCACCGGCTGGCCCTGTACCTGCTCGGCACCGGGCGGGAGAGCAGGAGGCATCATGGTACATTATCCATTCGCAGAGGGGAGCCAAGGGTGACCCAGCAGCAAATACAGGACAGTAGAAGAATAACAGAGGGCTACAACTCAAAAACCATCTGAAAAACTGAAAAAATTACTAAATCTGTTTGTAACCGCTGAAGCATTGTGTGGTGCACCCTGTGGAGTTCAGCTTCAGTTACTTCAGCTAACCTCCCGGTTCTCCTCACCTTGAATCCGGTGACCTCGTGGGCGACGGCCTTGCGTAGCTTGGCCACGGCGTCCGACTCCTCGCCGGCCCCCACCATGTGGTGGTCCCGGATGGCGGGGAAGCCTTGGTGACTCAGCAGCTCCTCGCGGATCTTCACCCGGCAGGCCTGCACCTCGCTCTCCTCGCACACGTCCGCGTGAGTCCCCACCAGGACCACCGGGGACACCGGGGCCACCGCCTGGAAACGGAGCACAGCTGTCAGGGCTGGTCGGCTGGCACTGAGGGCCTGGCTGGCTGTGTGTGTGTGTGTGTGACTGACTGATTAACTGACTGACTGACTGACTGGCTGACTGTGTGACTCACCTTGATGGTGAAGAGCCAGGGTTTGAGGGCATCAATCTGGCTGGCTCCCTTGCTGAGGTCATAGACCACCAGGTACATGGCCCTGGGGGTCAGGAAGTGGGGATGGGAGCCACTGAACTCCTCTCCCCCTGCAGCCACACGGGTGGAATCAGGACAGACCAGAGGCATTTTAAGGGTACAGTACTGTCTGGAGGTATTTAAAGGTACAGTACACATGGGAGGTGCTGGTATTTGTATCTTTGTTGCAGAAATGGAAGATCTGTTGATGGTTTGGGGACTGCAGCAGGTGCATGATAATGACACTGTCGGTAAAAATCATAAAAAAATGACTAGAATACTTAATTAAGTGTGTATTTGTTTTTCCTCAATTTTTAAAGAGGTGGGCTTATGTATACAGTGCACCTGTTCCCTCCACATTAACATTTTAACAATTTCAACGTAAAGACATCCCAAGCTACACAACCCACTGCATCTAGAAGACTGGGATGATCACTCTGATCCATAGACGGAACATGTATGTGACTTAGCTGTACTTTGTACCGTGGCTGCACGGCTCAACCCTCAATGTAATGCCCAAATGCTTCACGAGTACTCCAGGAGTTCTCCACGTGCCCTGAAGCCCCTCCGGCCTCCCCACCTGAGAAGTCCCACACGTTCAGCACCATGCTCCTCTTGTCCCGCTCCCTCAGGGTCCAGTCCCGGACCTGCAGGCCGGCGCTGTTCCCCGCGGGCTGGGAGGTGCTGCTGTTCTTCGACGGCCGCTTCGCCTTCATCAGCTGCTGGATCAGGGTGGTCTTACCGCTGCCCACGTTCCCCACCACGATGAGCTTCATGCGGTAATAGGGCACCGCCTTCTTCAGCCGCTGCTGCAGGAACCTGCAGGGACACCGGGAAAGAACCTTGAAGCTCAGCACTCGGGATCCTCCCTACAGCCGCAGAATCCTGGCGGCCCGTTCCAAAACGTTCCCAGAGGGACTAACACGGTCAAATGGGGCCGGACAGGACTCAGCTACATCATAAATCACATTCACTTCACGTGTAAAACCATGATGTCCTCTTGTAGGAACTACGCCTCACTGACCTGACGATGTCTTTGGTCTTGTTGCCGATGAGCTTGAGGTCCAGCTGGAGCCGGAGGCCGTCCAGGGGCAGGTCCCACAGCCGGCCCAGCCTGCCCATCTCATCGGGGAAGGAGCGCAGGGCGGCGTTGTGACTCACGTCCAGAGAGGTGAGCTCCTCCAGCAGCCCGATCTGAGGAGGAAGCTGGAGCCAGCGACAGGAAACCGCTTTACTTTTGATGAATAAGAAATCAACAGAAGAACCGGCTGAGGAAGGGCAGACGCTGACTCGCGTGGTCAACGGTGAACCTTGCCGTTTTGTGATGGCGTTGTTTCCAAATCTAGCAGCTACGCGCTATGCTTCGGAGGATGAAATGAAAATGAATGCGATGCTTGCAGTATCTGTTCGCTATGGACTTATTTGCTATGGACCGCATTGCACTGTACTGACACGCATTGTATTTTTGGGATGCGTTTACATTTGTGTACGTAGCGTCATCCTGTGTTCATGAGTCAGTACTTGAGGGTAACTCTAACCATAACTAGCTCATCTCCATCTCCAGCGTGGGTATGAATGTCGACAGCGAGAGAACAATGGTTAAGATCTAAAAAGGTACGGTTAGCCAGCGCTCCTTGTGAGCGTGAAGCCTTTACCTCCGTCAGCTTGTTGTTACTCAGGTGCAGCTTCTCCAGGCGGGACCACTTCTGAACAGGTCCGCTCAGGTCCAGAGCGGCAACGCGGTTCTGACCCAGCATCAGCTCTCGGAGGTTCACCGAGGTCCAGTCCCGCGGTCCTGGTAGAACCGCGATGTCGTTGCTCCTGAGGTCCAGGGAACGCAGGCTACAGAAGACAACATCAAGTCATGAAGACTACATGTTATAGCTACATGTTCTCTACAATGTTTACCTGCTTCTCTTCCATTGGTTGGGATGTTAAACAACACAGGGAATTCTGTGAGAAAAATATTTCTGTAGAAATACTTGAAATACCAATGAATGTAGAAATCAAGACTTACTTGGGGAGATGGAGTATAGCCTCAGGAACCTCCCTGAAGCTGTTGTTAGCCAATTTTAACGTTGTTAGTTTGGCCGGCAGCTGGCAGATTGTACCTTCAAATGATACGGACAGGTTTGGAGATCACTAATAATGGAACATACTGAAACAATAGCATGTTATGAATGAATGAAACGCTAATGTTAATTGATAGTTAGACTTAGTATCTTATTGTGTAGCCATGCAATAGCACATCAATTTTAAACACTTTTGCTCAAATTGAGATCATTTTGCACAGCATGTTAGCATGTGTTATATCCACCGTTCTCTGCATTTATCATTGTTATCATTGCTTGTATTTTATGCATCGAAAGCTTTAAATCGACCCAAGCTGTACAGCATGTGCTATAAATAAATTACCCGGATGGATTTACTTACAGAGTTTGTTCGTGGCGGCGCTGAAAGACTCCAGCTTGAGACAGCCGGCGAGGAAATCTGAGGACATGTGGTCTATGGTGTTGTTACTCAGGTCCAGCACCCTGAGCTCCTGCAGACCCAGCTGAGTCCCCAGAACACTGATCTCATTACTGAGGAGGAAAACACATCCCCAGGTTAGTGAGAAGATACAGTGAGACCAAAACACATCCCCAGGTTAGTGAGAAGATACAGTGAGACCAAAACACATCCCCAGGTTAGTGAGAAGATACAGTGAGACCAAAACACATCCCCAGGTTAGTGAGAAGATACAGTGAGAACAAAACACATCCCCAGGTTAGTGAGAAGATACAGTGAGAACAAAACACATCCCCAGGTGAGTGAGAAGATACAGTGAGAACAAAACACATCCCCAGGTTAGTGAGAAGATACAGTGAGACCAAAACACATCCCCGGGTGAGTGAGAAGATACAGTGAGACCAAAACACATCCCCAGGTTAGTGAGAAGATACAGTGAGACCAAAACACATCCCCGGGTTAGTCAGAAGATACAGTGACAACAAAACACATCACTGGATTAGCACAAGTCACAACCCAAAAATTATTGCAGCTAAAATCAATTAAATAAGACACTTGAATCAACATAGAAACATGAGTTAACTCTACATTTCGTTGTCTCTGTACTAGTACTCTGCACAATGACCATAAAGTTGAATCTAATCGAATCTAATCTATTTCATGGGCTTCTACCTGAAGAATAAAATTTGGCATATGCTCTACGACTGAGATACCCTACTGACCCACCAGTTGACAATCACTGCACTCGATGCTTCATCTCTTACCATTTGCAGTAGCAATATGAACAGCGTCATTAGTGAAACACTTTTCAACATTGTGAATAAAAAAATAACCACTTATAATCACCATCATAATCATCATCATCATCAATCAAAATACTTTGTTTTGAGTAATATATTAATAAAGTTTTGTTGCCGTTTAGTACAAACAGTGCTAGGCTACGCTAATAAAGTTTGATTGATTGATTGATTGATCCACCCACCCCTCCAGTGCCAGCTCAGTCAGCTGGGGGGCGACCCGGCCCAGTTCTGGGGGGACCGAGCTGAGCTTGTTGAAGGACAGGTTGAGTTGCCGTAGCGACGGGCAGGAGACCGGCGAGGGGTCAGAGGTCAGCAGCGGGCTGAGCAGGGCGTTGCGGGAGAGGTTGAGGGTGCTCAGGGAGGGCAGCGCCAGCAGGCCGGGGGGCAGCGACCGCAGCTGGTTCCCCTGGAGGTCCAGTCGGGTCAGGCTCCTCAAGCTCTGGAGGAACCACAAGTCAGCAGGAGGAGCAGGAGTCAGCTCAAATACACACACATACAGATACAGACACAAACACACTGGGACAGAGTCTAGGACAGAATGACCACGGGTCAAGACTCAGCCCCCTATAACATAAGCACATGTCTACTGGCCTTAAAGCAGTCAGCATCCTATAGCGTCCTACACTCTATTTTGACCGAAGGAGTAATTTGCAGACAAACGTGTTTTATACTGAGCACTAGTGTAACTAGTACACTACACTAGTTAAGACCAGTGTCTCCATGGAGATGGGGAATCAGATCTGGATAAATCACGGCTGCCTCGCTCTTCTGACTTCTCAGGCCTGAGGCACGCTGAGGGCTCCAGCACCTGGCAGAGGACAGGGGGGACCTCCAGCAGGCTGTTGTGACTCAGGTCCAGGCGGAACAGGTGCTCCAGGTGATGCAGGACCGTGTCTGGGTCCATCAGACAGCTCACAGAGTCCAGCTCGTTCCCCGACAGGTCCAGGACTCGGATCCGGTCCCTGTCCACAGCCGGGGGGGAGTAGAACCCTGGGAGGGAGGGGCATGACATAACCTTTAGTTCATCTGGAGAAAATCACTGAATACGAGGTACACAGCTGTCTGGTATCTGTCTCATCATACCAGGTACACAGCTGTCTGTCTCACCATACCAGGTACACAGGTACAAGGTCTATTTGCAGGCTGTACATGTAAACAGGAGCAGACATTTGCAGCTCATGAACGTTTCACAGGAACTGCCGGTCAACACACTGACCCCACTAACCCAGAACCCACACTACGGCCCCCAGACAGCAGACCTGTGGATCAGACGTTCTGAGGTCCCTGTTGTACCTTTGTGGTTGGTGCCATTCCCGCTGTTGCGTTTGTGCCGAGGGTCCTGGAGGCCAACATCAGTCTGGGAACGCAGTGCAGCACTGGGTGTGTTAAAGACACAGGCCACAAGACAGGGTCCACGAACAATACCATTCGTAATATAACTTATTTTCTGATCCGACTAAAAAAGGTGTGCCAGGGGAAATCATTTTTTGGGGTTGAACAGTTAAGAGTGGCTGATGAAGAACACAGCCAGGAGGAGACGCTGACAAGGCGGGTCCAAACGTAGCAGAACTTGTACTGACTGGAGGTGGAATGAAGTGATGACCAGCCTCACCTCCTCGCTGGCACACCTCGGACGCCCAATAGTCCTGCTCAGGACCCCTCCGTTCAGCTCCTCAGCTGATCGGTTGAAGGCCTTGGGGGAGGGAGTCCCCGGCAGCGAATCACTGCCTGCAAGAGAATAGAACAGCTGTTAGAAGAAACCAACCAACAAGGACACAGGACAAGGACACAGGACAAGGACACAGGACAAGGAGACAGGACAAGGAGATAGTGGGTAGGTTTACAGGCGTAGCTCGCTCACCGTCACTCCCCGGGTCCTCGGGGAGGAAGGGGCAGTCCGCGGGGGGCCGGGGGCTGGAGTCATCGCTCTCCTCTGACCCCTCCCCCGGGGTCAACCAGGGGTCGGCCACGCCCCCTGGGCCGGCGCTGGAGATGCTCTGAGACCTCTGGCAGGACAGGACGTACTGGGCCAGTCGGGCCCCTTGGCCTGGAACACATCATCATCATCATCATCCTCGTCACTTACAGGGTTATTTACAGAGTTGCCGTTTACTTGCTCTATGGAGTCATAATGAGGGCTTTATTCATGTATCTGCTTAGAAACACAGCGCTACATGATGATGAATAGTGCAGTAATCTCAATAATGAAATATAACTCAAATATGAGCACTACACCCAGCTGAGCAGGCTGAAGCTGTCAAGACAATAGGATAACAGGACAGTAGGATAACAGGATGACAGGACAGTAGGATAACCGGACAGCAGGACACACGTCATCATCCCAGCAGTGTACCGTTGCTGCAGCAGAAGCTGGGCGCTCTCCCGCGCTCCGCCAGCAGGGGGCCGAGCCAGGAGGCGTCCAGCCGGCCCAGACGGAGGCCCCCCAGGGTCAGGGCGCCGGCGTTGGGCTCCAGACCCAGGCGGGCCAGCAGCTGGACCACGGCCGGCCCCTCGCCCCGCCGCACGCTGACCGCCAGCGCCTTGCGGAGGTGCTGCTCGTCAACCCCGCGGCCCAGCAGGAGGTCCACCAGCTCCAGGGGCCCGCCCCGCTCACACACCTGGTGGGGTGGATACCACAGTCAGGCAGTTGGACAGACATATAGGATAGAGACACAGACAGATACATATATCATATACATATTATATTCTTATATTATATTCTTACTCTCATCTACCAATTGCACTGTTCATCTCAACGATGACTACTATGTATGTATAAAGGTTTTCATTTTTTCATCTGACCTGATTCTAGGAGCTCGCATATAATTTTATCTTAATTTAGGTAAATCTATTTATTGTTTCGTGTTTATTGTCCATACTCAGGTCTTCTATCGCACTCCTCTAACCCCTTGTACTGCTGGTAAATGTGAATTTCTCCTAAGGGGGATTAATAAAGTAATATCTCATCTTATCTTATCTTCTAACTGCGTTACACGTGACATTCTTGGTTTCTCTACTGCGGTGACTCGGGGCTCCAGACAGCGGGCGACCTCTGACCTGGTAGATGAGCGACTCCGACCCGGCCTTCCTGTTGACGTCAGCGCCCATCAGGAGGAGACACTCGGCCATCACCACGTCATCGTCACCGCAGGCCTTCTCCAGCATGCGGGAGCGCAGGCCGGCGTCGGCCCCTAGCCGGCCCAGGGCCACGCAGGCTGCCCTGCGCAGCTACCGGGGCGCAGAGAAGGAGATATTTCTTTAGCATATTTTTGGCCATTATTTGCCTCTTCTGGTTTATCATTTCCTGATGTAATTGATGTTTTAGGGTGTTGAAGTAGTCGCCGTAGCGACACGGGTCCCGGTGTGGGCTGGGTAAAGGCCACCCCCCCCCCCCCCCCGCCCCCGCCGAGCGCTCGCCGTCTCACCGCGGGGAGCCGCTGCTCCGGGTTCCGCTCCTGGACGTGTCTGAAGACGTGGCGGTCGAAGTCCTCGGCCTGCAGGTCAGCGGCGGCCGCGGAGCAGGCGTCCATCATCCTCAGGGCCACCTGGAAGCCCTGCGGGGGGGAGGGGGGGAGACGGGGGGGGGAAGGAGGGGAGACGCTGCGTTCAGGACCACCGGCGGGAGGGGAGCTGATAAAATGCTGCGTTCGCGACGCGTCGAAAATGGAAAAGCCGGCTCCAACATGGCCGACACTACAGGGTCGTCAGGGCAGAATGAGGCAGCATGAGGTTCAGTTTGCTCACTATCAGTTCCTCTGACTTCATAACAGGGGTTTGATACTGTCTTCCGCACTGCACCGCATTGACAAACCACGACCAGTTCCAACCACAACCACAGTGGTGCATTATCTACCACAGTTTATACCGCTTATAGCACAGCAACAATCATGAGATATTCTTTACTTTTATGTGTAATATTGTTGTTTTTTTAAATCAAATTTGAATTTTAATATTTTTCTGCATGGCCAAGTCTGGTCAATAGTTGTATTTGACCGTTGTTGTTGATGTTGGATTTGTAGCACGATGATTTCTTTCATAATAATACGTAAATAATAATGATGCTCGACCTCTGAATGTTTTGGACCAATCAGGATCCAGTATTCACCAGCGCTGTGTCTTAACGTGTCATGCGAGTGTGAACGGCGGTCCTGGTGACAAAGTGTGGAGGAGCTCCAGCTGACCTTGAGCAGCATGGGGGGGTCTTCAGCGTACTGCCTCAGGGAGGCCACCACCACGGAGGCCAGGACCGGCACCACCATCCTGGACAGCTTCTTCTTGGACACCAGGTGCTGCAGCAGTGTGAGACCCCACAGGTGGACCTCTGGGGAACCAAACATCTGATGAGCATCACTGTCGTGAAGACTTGTACCGACACGCGCCCATCAGCCTTGGTGTCCTTAACAGATGTTCTAGATTAGATTAGATTCAACTTTTGGTCACTCTCAGTATTTTTTTTAGATATGGGAATGAAATTTGTTTTCTGCATTTGACCTATCCTATGGTACACAGGAGCAGTGGGCTGCTAGGCTCAGTGCCCGGGGAGCAAGTTGGGATTCAGTGTCTTGCTCAAGGACCCTTCGACATGCGGACAGTTGGAGGAGGGGAATCGAGGGGATCGAACTGCCGTCTCTATGGTTGGTGGACGACCCGCTCTGTCCACCCGCTCTAACCACTGAGCCACCGCCGCCCCCTGGTGGTCATGACGGTGGTACTTTATGCGTCATTTTAAACGGGACAGCATCCAACATGTGGCGCCCAATACACGTGGCGCCGAGAGATTTCTGGCGCATGATTAAAGTTTGAATTTCTATTCCTCGTTCCCTCAATAGTGTGCACTATCGAGGGAGGTGAAGTCACAGGAAGAGTCAACAGGATTTGAAGGCTGAACGGTTTATACAGCACACAGTGATTTGTACCTCGATCCCTGGGGAACATCTGGAGTGTGTGTAGCACAGTGTCTATCGCCCCCTGCTGGCAGAGAAGATCCACTGCACCCGAGCAGTCAACCAGAGCGGACAACACCTTCAGACCGCAGGCCTGTATGACTGGGCTGCTGATAAACTACATGTGCACACACACACACACACACACACACACACACACACACACACACACACACACACACACACACACACACACACACACACACACACACACACACACACACACACACACACACACACACACACAGAATGTAAATACATGCACATGCCACTGTGATCAATAGGCTACCTGTGATGTGTGTTGGTGCAATAACCAGGTGTCATCTATGTGGCAGCCAGAGAATCACAGCGCTGAAAAGAGTGCTGAATTCTAAGTGTTTGTAAACTGCAAACTAACCAGGAGCTAGACTACTGGACAACCCGTCTGAGTCTGGCAAACGATGTCAAAGCAATCTCAGCGCATCCCTGCTCCAGCTCAGAGACTTGGGCTGGTGGGTGTCTGGTCTTCAGAATGCTCTTTAGTTATCTCCATATTCATCTCCATATTCATCTCTTTCTTCTTTATCTATCTTCTATTCATCTCTATCATGAAGTTGGATGACAATCTCAAACCGCGACCGGCGCGTCTCTCTCTCTCTCTCTGGTCCGTTTGGGCCACCACAGTTCAGGTGGCGTCCCGACGGACGAGACAGAGAGACGGGCCGGTCCTGTACACACTCTGAGCTCCGTGTTCCTTACACTACGTGTTCATACAGGACTTTGTCCCCAATCAAATGACCCCTCCTTTCTAATGATGGCCCTCAAAATGAACAAGGGGCGTGGCTGGGGAGCGGCACGGCAGGAGGACGAGAGGAGGCCTACCCGGTTGAGGGCCTCCAGGAAGACCGTGTGCGCGCCCTCCAACACACACTGGTTCTTCAGCACCCGCAGGGAGAGGTCTGCAGTGTCGGGGTCCCCCACTGAGACCCCGTTCTCCTGCAGACGCCGGTCTGTCAGACCAAAACAAAGCAAACGCAGGATTCACAACCCCGGACAGGCTAGTGTGTGCTCCAGTCCCAGCTGGAAGGTTCTGGGTTCACAGCCCAATGTCTGGACCTGCAGGTATCCCTGAGAAGGACACCCTGCCTGCCCATCAATGACATGTGACTGTAGGGCACAGCTCATAAATGACATGTGACCGTGGGACTAAAAAAGACACACAAAAAAAAGACATGCTACAGAAGTTCGATAAACGATTAAAATGCTTGCATTTTCTTGTAGCTAGTTAACCATCTAGCCTTTAAACACACATACACACAGCACATAGCCTGCTTTAATCTAATTTAGGTGATTAAAATGTACAACCTTTTAACGCGCATTGCCTTCAGGGGATAAAAGAGGATGGACTCGCTTTTCAAGAACGTAAATTGCATTAGGCTAGAGGCCTCCGACCCACAGACACACCAGTGTCTGGCTGTAATGGTCGATGTTTCCCAGGTCAAACTCGGTCAGGGGAATAACTACTTCAATTCATTGAGTTGAATTCCAAGATGGGGAATATGCGGAAACACATTTCAGCAGAATTACGGTGCTTTAGAAAGCAAAAGGAGTGATTAGAGTTGACTTCCGTTTCAAAAAGGGGAAGAAATATGCCCTAATATACTAAAGAACTTGTGCAGCATTACCCCATCTGATTAAACTCATAATGCAGTAGTCATATTGCTAAATCTAGCCATGTAACATCTGCACTGTGAGCTGCATAGCAACACTTCCCCTGCGGCAGATCTCAACATAATGTTCGATGCGCCTCTTGTTGTAACCTCCTCTTACGCATTCATCCAGAGCAACATGAAGTGAACTCAGAGTTAGGGAGGGGGCGAGGGCTGCAGGCTTAGACCACTACGCCACCCGGTATGACAGCTACAGCTTGGCTGACTGGGGATCAAACCCAGTACCCTCATCACCCCGACCAGCACATTTGCTACCCTCTTTGGGTTCTGTTCGTCTCGGGGGGTACCTGGGCAGAGGAACACCAAGCTGGCTTGCAGGGCCTCCAGCTGGACCTCGGGCTGGAAGTTGTGGAGCTTCATGGTCTTCAGGATCTGGTTCATGGCCATGTTGAGCTCGTCCAGACTGGCCGTTCTGCGTGGGGAGGAGAAACTAAAGCTTACAGATTCACCCAAACAAGACACCGTGGCCTCTCTGGCCTTTCTCCGAATGAGGACCAAGTGGTTCATCACCTCCCCTGGAAGAGCAGGCGCAGCAGTATGCAGGCGCTGCAGCTGATCTCCTCAGACGCGGCATGTTGCCTCAGCATCTCCACCAGGTTCACGTGGAGACCGTTGGACAGCAGCAGGGAGCGCATCTTACCTGGGAATAGGTTCACGTCATGTGAAGACATGCTCGGTACAGCTAAGATAAGATGGTACCTAAAGTAATGCCAGGTGGGAGATCAGGGTGTCACAGCAGAACGAACAGGGCAGAAAAACTAAAACTATAAAAAAATGAATGGAGAAAGTAGACCAACATACACAGTATGAGGAGTAGGATGTTCATGTCTATGTGAGCACATGAACAGAAACATTACAGACAGTCGAGACAAGAGGCTGACTATGAACGTGCTGAAATGGCACTGGCGGTTACAAAGATACTCATGTCAACAGCTCGCAAACTGTTCACTCCGACATTCCAAAACAATCCTTGAATCAAAGGAGAACAACAGAAAGGCATTAGTGAGCTTAGTAAACCTGTTCCTGGCCGAGACACGCTGGTGAATGGCAACCGAACCGACCAGGATGAGTTCATCAGGGAACTGACTTCACTGACCTTCATATTTCTAATTTCAACTAACTGTATGCATGCACATTGTGTATGCTATTTCTTTGTGTGTGCTATTAGTTTTATAGTGTACGCCTAGATTTATGTATATTTATGTATTTTTAGATATTTTTATATTTCGCTATTTTATATACTTCTATACTATATATTTCTTTTCCCTTTACCATTTCACCATTCAACTGGAGTATTTGAAAGCATTTCCCCTAGGGATCATTAAAGTATTTCTGTCTGTCTGTCTGAAATCTACTTGTTAATGGCGGGGAGGGGGGCCGGCGGTTGGGGTGAGGGTGAGGGTGTGAAGGGGGGGTGGGGAGGCTCACCGTCGTGCCTGATGAGGCAGGCCAGGGCGGCGCTGGCGGCCGTGAACACGCCGAGGGCAGAGGAGTGGAGCAGCATGGCGGCCATCAGCTGCCTGTGGACCGGAGCCCTGGAACACACGGGACCGGCAGACACGTCTCACACACTGCAGGGTCTGGACCTCCAGCGGTCAGCACACCGGGCCGCCCACCGGGTTCTGATTCTCAACACGCACCGGGTCCAGTTGGTCTGTATCTTTAGGAGGGTGCTCAGGCGACACTTGAGTCATAGTTTGCCATACTTTCTAGCCTGGAGGTAAAAGGTAAAGGTAGCACCAAGCCTCTGTCTGACGCAGCTCAAACTGTGCTGCACACACACATGTGTATCTTAAACACGCGTGTTTATTCTTACACACGCCTTCAGGCTGTTTACTGCGAGGTGGGACCCCGGGAGGTTGGGGGTGGGGGGGGGTCATGGTGAGGTCCTACCTCTCCTCCCTCTCCTGCAGGAAGTCCAGGCCGGCTCCATGCACCAGCAGACTGTGGATGGCCCGGCAGGACGCCTCCTGCCAGGGGGAGAGCAGAGAACGTTCATCACGTTAAGACTTCAGAGTTCACAGTAACAAGACGAGTATGGAATGACGCGCCACAGAAGTAAACGCACAGCTGTGGGTTGAAAAGCTCATTTTTGAAGCCACTTTTCCCATCCGCCACTACAGCCCGGAGTCACCCAGCGGGGAACGGACCTGAACGTCTGGGTCCGCAGCGTGGAGCTCCAGGGCGGAGCAGCACACCTCCATCCAGCCCAGACCCAGGTCCTCCACCCTCTCCCTGCCCCGGCCCTCCTCCTCCTCGCCCTCCTCCAGACCCTGCTCTGCCACCTGCTTGCTCTGCACGATGGTGCCGGCTGAAGAGAGGAGGAGAGGGGAAGAGGACGAGGAGAGAAGGAGAAGAGAGGAGGAGGAGAGGAGGTGAATGTTTCAAGATAAGACACGAGACTTAGAGTGCAGTTGTTACATTGCAGGATTACGTCACATCCCCTGCAGAAGTCAACATAATGTTTGATAACCAATATCTTCTATCACTTTCACTCAATATTAGTCCTGTCTATAATTATTTATCCAAAGAAGCCTACATTTGTTGTATTTACACTTGGAAAATGTTGTATCTCTTTTTTTATTGCTTTCCTGTAGGCCAACTTTCTACAGTGGAACCAAAATTTCCTCATCTGGGATTAACAAAGTACCAGAACAATAACATCTCTGGTCCAGTGAGCGCTGCTGAAAACAATGTGGTGAGAGTTCCCTTTGTTGGTACGTGACCCTGAGAAACAGGATGGATGCTGTGCCTGGACTGTCGGCCTCAATATTTTCTCCACCATTAGACGTGCTGACAGCCACAAGCTGTCCAGTCAAAACACACTGCCCTCATCTGCCCGGGACCTGTTGGCGTGATCACCGGTTCATTTTAACAGGGCTTCATCATCCTGTCGCTATGGGAGGATTCAGGAAGTTCCCCCAACGGGATATCCTGTCAGAGCCCACATCAGCACTGGGGAGTCACGGCAACAATATACCAACTCTGTGTGTGTGTGTGTGTGTGTGTGTGTGTGTGTGTGTGTGTGTGTGTGTGTGTGTGTGTGTGTGTGTGTGTGTGTGTGTGTGTGTGTGTGTGTGTGTGTGTGTGTGTGTGTGTGTGTGTGTGTGTGTGTGTGTGTGTGTGTGTGTGTGTGTGTGTGTGTGTGTGTGTGTGTGTGTGTGTGTGTGCGCTCACTGAGGTCGGCCAGGCAGGACAGGGCAGCAGTGAGCAGCGTGGCGTTGTGGGGGAATGTCCTGCATGCCCGGACCACCACTCTCTGGACCCCGTTCAGAACCAGGATGTTGTAGTAGCTCTCTGGAGGACACACACACACACACACACACACACACACACAAAGAGTAAAGAACTTGTCAAATAAGTCCGACTCACATCACAAACACGTCACATAGCCGTCCCCAACTACACTGGATGAACAAACAAATGGAACACCAGTTGGATGAAGACACAGACAAAAAGGACAAAATGTTCTTAAAAATGTGATTCCCCAACGTCTCCACATTGGTGTGGTCATGGTCTTAATGACAGACCCTCTCAGCCTATTAAGAGATTGATTGATTCTGCAAATACGATGATGGTTTCCCAGAGGAAGGCGATCAGATAAAGCCTGAATGAATGTTATTCAGAGACCCCCAGTGATTCAGAGTTCAGGCCCCTCTCCTCAGTGCAACAGCACAAACACAGAGGCTTATTACCCCCGTGTGACTCACTTCGCGTTCGGGATCTCCCCCTTTTCCTCCAGCTCCGTTCTACCCACTGATTGGCTGAAGCAGTAAAAGCCACGCCTCCTCCCTCCCTCACCACCATGTCATGGTAAGTTACCGTGTCTCCTGCATCAAGACACTTAAAAAACCAAAAGGCTTCATGACCGACTGGCTATCCTGACCCCAACATTCCCACACTGTGTGCACACAAAAGAACAGATATCACGCTGCTAGTGAACAAACTCAAACCAAACGACACAAGCAAAGTCTAGCCACCAGCCGACCGGCTGATCCAACCCTCAAACACGTGGGCAGACATGCCCACGTGCCACTATAGGATAGATTTGGCTTGTAGCAGCCAATCAACCTAAAGCCTAGTTTATACTTCTCCGACTGCGTAATCCGTAATCCGACTGCGTAACTACGGACACCCCTCGAGCCCTCATACTTCTCCGTCGTGGTGACGGATACGCAATGCAATTTCCCGCTTGACCAGTAGGGGTCGCTACGCAAGACTGGCCATGACATTCACGCAAGTAAATAAGTACAAAAGGGAAAAATAGTTAAGAGGGGATCAATTATTAAATAGAAAAGGGGACACGTTATAAATGAAATGCTTTTAAAAGTAAAAACCGTACACAAACTAAAAAAAAAAACTAATATACAACAATTCAGTGCAATTTGCCACCGTCTCTTTTAAGTTTCACAAGTTCAAGTAGGTCGGCTTGCATTTTGGAGCTTTATGCGTCCATATAGTAAAGCGTATATATGTAGCGTATATATATAGCGTATATATATATATATATATATATATATATATATATATATATATAGCGTATAAAGCATATATACATAAATGGCGCTGCCAGTGTTTACGTTGTGATAGAAGTCGATAGCGCTAGAATGTGATTCATTGTGAGTCATTCATGTGTAAATGACGTGTTTGGAGGACCAATCGCAGCCCTTGCGGTCTCCGTTGTGCGTAGACGGAGTGACGGATACTTAAAAAATATTTCAGGCCGACGGAGACGACGGAGAGGCTCTCCGTCAGGCTCTCCGTCGACGGAGAGGGCTCTCCGTATCCGTCGTCCGGCACTTTACGCAGAAGTATAAACTAGGCTTAACACCTTTAGAACGTGTAACAATGACCTCTCACCCCCAGGGCCCTACCTGACGTTAACCTCCTGAAGAGGCGGCAGCTGGCCTCCTGTAGGTCCTCAGTGTCGGGAAAGGCATCCATGGCGGCGATGAGAGAGCTGTAGACCCGGGCACCCCCAGACATCAGCATCTCCACGTTACTGGCTACACACACACACACACACACACACACACACACACACACACACACACACACACACACACACACACACACACACACACACACACACACACACACACACACACACACACACACACACACACACACACACACAAAAGTTTAGAGTAAAGAGACCAACACACACAGTGTAATGCACCACCAGACCGCTGTGTATTTCTGATCAGCATTTTGAGTGAGGAGGTTTGCTGAGGGGTGTGTGTGTGTGTGTGTGTGTCATGTGGAGGTAGAGGGCCAGGCCTACCTGGCTGCGCCAGGGGGATCAGGACCCGCACAGCCTCCAGGAGCAGGTCAGGTCTGACCTGGGAGCCCTGGAGGGTGGCCAGGACCACCTGGTGATCCTGGGTCTCCACAAACTCCACAAGGTGCTCATCACTCACTGTGTGGAGGGGAGGGAGAGAGACAGGAAGAGACAGGAAGGGGGAGGGAGGACGACAGAGAGGAAGGGAAAGAGATGAAAGAGATGGGAAAGAGATGGGAAAGAGATGAAGATGAAGACACATTTGTAGTACTTCGTTATTTTTCCTTAATTTCCCAAATGCAACTGCTATGTAAATGTTTAGTTTCCATTCAGATAAACCACTTTTGAAAGAGAGAGAGAGAGCGAGAGAGAGAGAGAGAGAGACAGAGACAGAGACAGAGACAGAGAGCGAGAGAGAGACAGAGAGACAGACAGACAGACAGACAGACAGACAGACAGACAGAGGGTCTATACGTGAGAGAAAGTGTGTTTGTGTGCGTCACCTCTCTCCAGCAGGAGTTGCAGGGAGGCGCAGCCCTGCAGCAACACCTCTTCGCTGGAGGAGAACCTCCTCATGGCCTCCACCACCAGACCAAACACCTCCTCCTCATCCTCCAGCACCAGGAGAAGCAGCATGTCTACACACACACACACACACACACAAGTTGGTAACTACTCAAGTCTGCTGGCCCTTTCTTGAATGTCATTGGCAGTGACTTAGAAGATAAGGGACAGGCCATGTGACACTGACGTTACTGTGTTGTAATGTAAGTTTATCACAGGTGTGTGTGGATAGCCTATAGGTGTGTGTATGTTGATAGGAGGCAGTGATAATATTGTCAGAAACAATTCAAAAGAAGGTCAGTTAGGTTGGGAGAATAATAGTCGAGTTTCCACAAATTGTGCTTTGCCTCCACACACCCACTTGCACATGCTATACAATGTATAGAGGAATTATCATCAGTGTGTGGTCACTGCGCACACACACACACACACGCACACGCAGGCGCGCACACACACACACACACATACACACACATTCTATTGAGAAGGAGGAGGAGCAGAAGGTACCACATCTGAGGAGGAGAGCCAGGGCCCGCAGCCCAACCATGGTCACCCTGACCTCGGCGCTGTAGCGAGACAACACCTTCAGCAACAGCCTGCGAACCACGTGGAAACACATAAGGAACCCACGGCAACAATCCAGGATGTAATCCCATCCATGTTTACAGCGGCAATTAACCCACTTTTTTTTTTTTCTATAAACGTCTTGGTATGTCTTCTTTGATCTTCACTTCATGCCATTGTGTAATTAAAAATGCCATCATTCTGAAAATACGACTTTGCATACATCATTTGTAAGTCCGCTTCTTTTGCAACATCGACGTGCCTTTTCATCACCATGGAGGTTCACCAGAGCATGCTATGGTGTGTGTGTGTGTGTGTGGACAGGGCCGGATTATCTATAAGGGCTGTTGGGCCAGTGCCCAGGGGCCCCAACCATTCACAACCAGTGGGGGGGCCCCACATGACACAAGCTTCAAAAATATTTTTATATATTGTTATATTATTCACTTGAAATTGTTAAAAGGCCACACATTACTCATTATGAACACTAATGTCATAATAATAATAATAATAATAATAATAATAATAATGATAAACAAATCAAGATTACATGACCACTCATCCCCCCCCCAAAATCCGTCCGAGTTGAGTCGGTCCAGAGATTTTTTAATTGAGACATTTAAATATATGGGCCTACTTGGATAATGTAAGTTAGTAGTCTAAAATACATTTGAGAAATCCCCTTGCAAGTATTGCTTTCTCTTTGCATAATGGAAATGCTTTGCTTTTTGATTGTTTTGTTGGCTTGTCTGCTGGGCTGATGTGTATTGATTTTGAGAATTTTGAATTGAGACATTTGAATATATAGGCCTAGTGCTCACTGCTCATATGCCTACATGTATGTAGTTGGACAAATGTAGTCCCAATGTAGTCAGTAAATTACATATGAGAAATCCCCTTGATTTTTTTTTGGGCGGGCGGCGGTGGGCAGCGGAGGGGGGGCCATGTGAGGTAAAGTGCCCAGTGCACCATATTGTCTTAATACGGGCCTGTGTGTGGATGTGTGTGTTGATGTGTGCAGCCCAGTCTGGGTAGGCTGGGGGGCGACACCATGGGGATAAAACGCCCACTCTATCCTAGAACTCTTAGCCCAAAGTGTTCAAAATGAAACATTCACCTTCATATTAATATTCCATAATCACACAACAAGGGCCTCCATTGGTTATAATATATGGCTATATATGGTATATATGGTTATGTGGAGCGGCATGGGTAGAGCGGGTCATCCACTAACCAGAGGGTTGGCGGTTCGATCCCCACCTCCAACTGTCAACATGTCGAACCGCACAAATGTACTGATTGTAAGTTGCTTTGGACAAAAGCGTCTGCAAAATGCCCTTCTTTTTACAAAGCTTGGAAGCAGTCTTTAGCCTACGTTGGACATGTCGGCCCTACTGGTACCCTGTGCCTACTGAGGACCCCCACTGATCTCTTACATCAGCATATGCCCGTTTACTACCTTGACGATCACTACCTCCACCTGCACTGTTTACTGTCACTTTAATAACTACCGTTAATTACCGTCACTTTAATAACTACTGCCACTTTTCATGTTTTTCAATTTTGCACTCTGCACCTTATTCTGCATTCCTGCATTTCAACCCGCACCTTTATTGCATATTTGCACTTCTGGTTAGAACGCCAACTGCATTTCGTTGTCCCTGTACTTGTACTCTGCACAATGACAATAAAGTTGAATCTAATCTAATCTAATCTAATCAGTACACTCTCAACGATATACAGCACTGTAAACATTACAACTGAAGGTAGCAAGCTGTGACTCAGGAGAGACATAGAAAATAACAGAAATAAAACCATTGAGCCCGATGAAATATAAACGTGTAGGTAACACAAGATGGATGTTCTAGCTGCAGAACCTCAGAGCACGACAGGTGAACATGGAACAGGAACAAGGGGACGATCCAGGGCCAGAATACAATTTACTGGTGCACAGCAACTTACTGGTGCACACCCAGTACCTCCCATTCCCTGGCTTCTGCCAGTGGCTGTGTCAACTGGTCCAGCGTTCTGGGTTGGATCTCCATCAGCCTACACAGCAGGGACCAGCCCACCTGGAGGACAGTGGGTACACACACACACACACACACACACACACACACACACACACACACACACACACACACACACACACACACACACACACACACACACACACACACACACACACACACACACACAGGTACGCATGCAGACACACACATTAGGGACCCAATTAGTTACAATCGAGTTCTTCATTTCAAAGGCTTTCATCCAAAGCGACTTCCAGTCCATGTGGACACATGTGGTTAATAAACAGGTGGGGGACAGGGACTCTTGCTCTTGGATGCCAACATCACACCCAGTAAGAGAGGCAGTGCAACACTAACCATTGGGCAAAAGTGCCCCCATTCTTCCACTCCCTTAAATTCCTGACAGATGACAGATGACCATCACCAGGTCAACAGCATCTCAGAGCTCTGTATCTGTATACAGCCTTGTGAGGCTACAGGCCAGAAGCATTTTACTCCTTGAGAAAACCCTCACTCACTTCAAAACCCAGGTCTTTATGCCTGCATGTGTGTGTGTGTGTGTGTGTGTGTGTGTGTATAGCGAGGGTATGGTTGAGCGAAGGAGAGAGAACGAGCAGAGGAAAGGGTAGCAGTGAAGCTGGCAACGTGTGTGATGTAGGCTATCGGTGAGATGGCTCCCTACTTGGCCTGGTAGGCCTCTGCAGACTGGCAACTCTAAAGTAGATCTTGGCTCAGAAAAGGTTTGGTGTAGGGCCTGACCTGCAGGTGTAGCCTACAAACAGGGAACAGGGACAGACTACAAACAGGGAACTGACTCAGCTGTGCAGGTTTACACGTGATGTCACAAGGCAGAGGTTTCTGAAGTGGCTTGTCATGGCTCATTAACCTTCGACATGGTGGTTAAAAGTTAACATGTCGTGGATGACAGTTGGCTCTCCAGGCAGGGGCTTGCCCGGGAGTGGGCCCATGGGTGACACATCTCCTCATCTCCCTACAAAGATTCGATTTGTCAGATCAACTGAATGTCAATATGTCTTCATGTCTGTACCTGTTGGACTGCCTTGCTGCTGATGTAGGTGGATAGCACCAGCGTGAGAGGCGTGTGGGCCTCTTTGTCCTCAAACAGCTCTGCCGCTGAAAAATAAACACAGACATGACACATCAGCCTGTCCGGTGCCAAACAAAACGCGCCAAAAAAGGTGCATGTCTTACACATAGACATACCTAGGTCTATCTCTCTATGGCAAAATACATACAGTGTAAACACACACATGATACATTTCAATAACGAGTGTTTTAAGAGGAACACGTCTCGTCTTCTCCATCACTTAGTCGGAGCGCTCTATCGAGTAATAATCACTCACGCACATCCCCAGTGAATGTGTCCTACCGTCGTCGGCGTGCGCCAGGAACAGCAGATCCTGGATGATCTGAACCAGTGTGTTCAGCTGCCTGTCTTCCTGCAAGTTGCTCAGCCGGACTACGAGTTTCTTAATCCTCTCCTCCAGGTCTTCTTTGTTCGCCATGGTGTCCCAGAGGGTTCCAGCGAGTCCGGTGAAGTGGTGATGTGTAGTGGACTACATGTGGCAGACGTTACGCCGGACCGACAAGCGCTCCACAAGGCGCAGCGGTCCCAGCGTCACGGAGACGTGGAGCCCAACAGGAGAAGCGACCATGTGAACATCAACACAGTGAGGCAATACCCGCGGATCAGAAGAAGTCCTGCTGTTCCTGGTTTCCAGTACGGACACATGTGGTGAGGGGTGTTCCCCTCGTCAGTCACATGACCTGAGAACCTCCCGTCTCGAGAGAGCAGCCAGCAGGGAACCCAGCTCCTCTCTAAGTGGACAGTCGTCGCACACCAAGTAAGGAGACACACTTTATGTTGTTGCTTTGTTGTTTTATTTTGTTGAAGTAGAAGTATTCAGGGCGCTATTCGGGGCGCCACTTCAGACAGGTTATACGGACTGTCTCTCTGTGGGGGTCTGTAGTCGCTTTACGGACTGAGAGGAAGTGGGTGTCATGAGGAGAACTTCAACTCCTGCTTTACGGCAGTCAGCTGGAGTGTAAAGGGATTTATTATAGCATGACTTCATAACATCATAACTACGGTGTGTCTGGGCTCCACTATTGTGGAACATTAACTTTGGGGACATCGATGAGCAGAATGGACGTCCCACGGTTAAAGATGGCTAAATACAGTTTTATTGTTCCAAAGCATCTTTCCTGGGTTGTGTGTTTACTGTTAATCCTGTTCTGTTGGGGCGAAGTTTAACGACTTAACAAGTCAGAATCAGTCACAGCCACACTCAGTCCTAAGGGAGGTTTACCTGAGGATCGGGACACGCCCCCGTGTTGTTATTGGCTAGGTTTGTTTACAGTCTGACGAGGCTGAGAGAGGATCCCGAGTTGTAACGTTACCCCGGTCTACTGTGGTGCAACTTCCGTCTGTTACTTTCTATGTTGCAAGTTGCATGCTGTGTACGCCAGTTAACAGTCAAGAATAAAAGCACGATAGGATAAAAAAGGAGAATAAATATGGAATAATTTTGAAAATCATTTGGCAAAACAATATCCGAAACATGTATCGGAAACGGATCTCTCTCTCTCTCGCTCTCGCGTGTCGCCTGTCACATTATTAAACCCATGAAAGTCCCGCCCCCTCTCCCACCAAAATAACGATTATTTGGACCATTTCGTTCCCGGCGCCTCGTCGTGACACGCGAACGGTATAAGGTGAGCAGACAACACGAAGAACGTGACATCACTTCCCTAGCATGTCAGGATCGCATTTGTGTCAGAAATCGAATCGTTTGCTGAGAACTTGACGCGCAGGGTCTCACATAGCTCCTGTCTGCCACATGTCCTGCAGACAATATGACACCTAGCTGCAGCGCATAGTCCTCCGGATGGGAGACGGGAGGAAGAAAGGGACCGACGATGGAGAGCGGAGTCTCATCAGCCCGCACCCGGACGCCCCAGACCCCGCGGGCGGTCCGGACTTCCAGGGTCGGGATGCGGCACCAACGCCCGTGTTTGTGTACGTGTTGACGTTCTTCTCCGCCCTCGGGGGCTTCCTCTTCGGATACGACACCGGGGTGGTGTCCGGGGCGATGCTGCTGCTGAAAAGGGAGATGAACTTGGACTCCCTGTGGCAGGAGCTGGTGGTGTCGAGCACCGTGGGGGCAGCGGCGCTCTCCGCCCTGCTCGGCGGCTTCCTGAACGACGCGTTCGGCCGCCGGCGGTGCATCCTGCTGGCCAGCAGCGTGTTCACCGTGGGCGGGGTCGTGCTGAGCGCCGCGCAGGATAAGATCACCCTTCTGGTGGGACGGATCATCGTTGGTTTGGGTATAGGTGCGTCCCTGTTTCCGTTTCTGTTAACTTGTCATAGGGTGTAAGGAAGTCAGAATGTATATGTAAGTTTGAAAGTGTTTGAACTAGGTCCTTGAGTGGTTCCCAGCCTTGGCTTATGGGACCCCACTTGGGAGGACAGCTCCTTTCAGGGACAGCGAGGAGTGCAGTGGGGCCTTAATGGGCATGCCAGTGTCAGTAGTGGTCACCGCTGGGGCTCTGTAGCGAGCCGACCGTGGGTTGTGTGATCTGGTGGGTGCTGAATGCGGCGCGGTGGAGCATAACGTTGTTTCCTGTAGGCTTGGCCTCCATGACGGTCCCGGTGTACATCGCCGAGGTGTCCCCCCCCCACCTGCGGGGCCAGCTGGTCACCCTCAACAACCTCTTCATCACCGGGGGCCAGTTCATCGCCAGCGTTGTGGACGGAGCCTTCAGCTACATGGAGAAGGACGGCTGGAGGTAAACGGGTACTCTCCACCAGTCTGACCTGGTCTACTGGTCTCTCTAGCTCGGTGACCGCTACGCTGGTTTACCACCTGGAACAGCCCGAGAGCTCAGTGGATTCCCTCCCTGAGGGTGTTGTGGAGACATCATGCTCAGTTTCCTTTGGTCTGTTTATGGCTGCTCATTCATTGGTGTCGCCACGCTTTGGAATCCTGCAGACTCAGAGACTCAGACAGCCAGACTGTGTGTTCTTCACGGTTCAATCTGCCTCCCCTGGTGCACGGTCAGCGTTGACTTTGCAGTGCAGTGTTGTGTGTGGGTCCCTCATGTTGATTACCAACACAATACAGCCCTCTGGATTACCCAACCGTTGTATCACAGGTTGTCCTACAGGTCAAAGGTCAGGGAGCCTGTGTTTTTTCCTGAAGCGGCAGTCCCCAGGTCGGCGAGACGGGCAGCCCTCTGATCTGATCCTGAGCGACAAGACACTGCTCGAGGCTCTGTCTGCTGTTTAATCCCTGCTTCTCCCTCTCCCTCCTCCCCCCCCCCCAGGTACATGCTGGGTCTGTCGGTGGTGCCAGCGGTGCTTCAGTTCGGGGGGTTCCTGGTCCTGCCGGAGAGCCCCCGCTGGCTGCTCCAGAAGGGGCGTGGCCCGGAGAGCCGGGTGGTGCTGCACCAGATTCGAGCGGAGCACAGCGTGGACGAGGAGTTCGACGCCATCAGGACCAGCGTGGAGGAGGAGGAGAAGGACGCGGCCGGAGGTGAAAACATTGTATACCAAATCAGCAGGCTGATTACAAGCCATTTCTACCCTATCCACTTGTGACATCACAGATGTGTGATAGTTGGAGCCACTTCACTTCAAGGTCCAACTATCACACCGTCCTGGTTCCTGGGCCGTCATGGTGGACACTCAGAACAGAGATGGTGTCGTGACCCATCAGCTTCACCCCTGGTGGCCCTTCGGCCAGACGCAGTAACAGAGACTTCCTGTGCTACTTCCTGCAGGGGGCCTGGTTATCTGGCGTATTCTATGCCACGCCCCCACGCGGCGTGCGCTCATTGTAGGATGTGGGATGCAGATGTTCCAGCAGCTGTGTGGGGTCAACACTGTCATGTAGGTGGTCCACACACAAACACACACGCACATGGCAGTTTATTATTATTATAACATGTATTTACTCCACCCAGTCTTTCTGTCTTTCCTTGTTAAAAGAAGTCTAACGTCATATCATTAATCGTTAATAAATCGTCCTAAATGGTTGACCCCAGGTACTACAGCGCCACCATCCTTCAGATGGCGGGGGTGCGAGACGTCAAGCAGGCCATCTGGTTGGCCTCGGCAACCGCGGCCACCAACTTCCTCTTCACCCTGGTGGGGGTGTGGCTGGTGGAGCGTGTGGGCCGGCGGAAGCTGTCTCTGTGGAGCATCCTGGGTAGGCATCACCGCGGTAACCTCGAGCGCCCGGTTCTGTTGGCCCACATGGTGCTCTATTCAGAGGAACACGGCTTTTGTAGGGCGCGTACCACCTGTTCCCCACATAGTGCACTGCTTAATTCCCACAATGCACCGTGAATGTGGAGGTGTACAGCCGATGTACACTCCCATGATGCATGGCGGTTTTCAATCGGATTGCCACTGTACTTGTTTTTATATTATTATATTATGCTATGATCTCGATCAGATACAAAGCACAGACCAGGATTCTGTCAGGATGCCATTAACGTGTGTGTGTGTGTGTGTGTGTGTGTGTGTGTGTGTGTGTGTGTGTGTGTGTGTGTGTGTGTGTGTGTGTGTGTGTGTGTGTGTGTGTCCAGGTACTGCTCTCAGTCTAGGTGTGCTGGCCCTGGGTTTCCTCCTCACAGCTCAGAACTCGCCTCCAGTCAACTTACACCCAGTGAACCAGCCCAATGTCTCGTGCACACAATACGGGTTAGACCACACAAACACACACACACACAGTCTAAATTCCATTGGTAAAAAGGGAATTGAAAGAATGTAAATGAAGTGAGTTCTCCTTGTGTGTCTATCACATATAAACCCATGGAAGAGGGTCATGAGAACTGGTGGGTGAGTTTTATTCTTGTTTCCGATGGTGAGCGTGGGTGGGGAAGGTCGTAATGGTGGTGAAAGGCTGGCCCTGGCTGCTCCTGGTGGCGTGGTTGTTTTAATCCCCCTGTTGTCAGGGTTGAGAGTCAGTAGGAGAGCTTTCACAGCTACGCCCTGCAGCACGAGACCAAGACAATGTGTTGGCATGCAGACACATTCAGACACACACACACATGTTGTTGAATACTTGATCCTGATTGGTCAAACACAACTATCCACCAGATGTTTCCTTGACAACGCTAAAAGAATATGCTTGAAGCACTGTGGAAGAATATTTTGATGTTCGGCCGGTAAAAACAAAAATGTTCTAGAAGAGAGGAACTCGTATCAGTGTGGTGACCAGAGGGGGGTGGGGTCTTCCTCCACCCAGGACCTGTGAGGCCTGCATGCTGGACCCGGCCTGTGGGTTCTGTTACCGGGAGAACTTGACCACCGTGTACGGCTCCACCTGCCTGCCGACTGACCCCGCCTCCTCCGACCACGCAGCCTGGGGCAGGTCTGTGTGTGTCTTTTATCTCCTTCGTTCCTTCAACAGTCCTATACTCGCTACTGTGACCTGCATGCCCTCACTACATAACAGGTCATCTCTCTGCACAACTGTTTTTTTTTTACCACATAAAATCTGACATGCTACATCTTTGTGTATGCTATTACCTCTTAGTGTATGCCTGGATGTATATACATTTATGTATATTTTTTGTATATTGTATTACATAGGTTTATATTTTAATTAGGTTTATATTATATATTTATATATTCTAACACTCTACTATACGTAGAGTGTCTGTCTCTTCTTTCTTTTTTTCCCTGGAGTATTGTAACAAATGCAATTTCCCTCAGGGATCATTAAAGTATGTCTGTCTGTCTGTCTGTCTGTCTGCGGGATGAGTGACGCATTGTCTCTGTGACCCTGCAGCTGCTCCAACCTGACAGCAGGGGGCGATGGATTCTTCTGGGCCTACAACTACTGTCCCACCTCGTACTCCTGGGTGGTCCTGCTGGGACTCATCCTTTACCTGGCCTCCTTCGCTCCAGGTCACACGCTGCACCGCTCAGCCCTTTGTAGCACAGTAAAGAGTAACAGTAATGTAACGACTTAACCAGCTGCATGTCAGGTCCATCTGATGACCTCATGGGGGTTATGAGGGCGAGGAATGCTGAGTTATCGAGCAGCATTAGGATCTTCGACTTCTCGCCAGAAGTTCAGTGCTCTTTGATTGTCTCCTCGCTCAACGTGTGTGTGTGTGTGTGTGTGTGTGTGTGTGTGTGTGCGCGCGCGCGTTTGGGTGTGTAGGCATGGGACCCATGCCGTGGACCGTGAACTCTGAGATCTACCCCCTGTGGGCGCGCAGCACGGGCAACGCATGCTCATCAGGGGTCAACTGGATCTGCAACGTCCTGGTGTCCCTTACCTTCCTGCACATGGCCCAGGCCCTCACCTACTACGGTAGGCTCCCAGCGCCGCTGAGACGTAGGCCGCTCAGCTTCTGTCTGCGGCCCACCTGTAGGAATCCTTGGGAAGGAGTTTGGATACCGTCTCTCCTCTCATCTTCTCCCCACCTCAGGGGAGGCGAGGAGGAGCTGAGAGACGGTGATCAGAACTTCCTGATCCGTCTTCACCTGTGTGTCTGGTTATCATGAGCCTAACTACCTGTAAGCTCTACAGGTATATACAGGGTGGTGAAAGCTAATTGCCTATATATAGTATATATAATACAATTCCCAAAAAGAGAACAGAGTCTGTAACAGAGTGGTCCAGCCATGGTCTCACCTCCTGGACGGTGGTTCTCTGGTGTTGTCGTCCCAGGAGCGTTCTCCCTGTACGCGGCCGTGTCCCTGCTGGGCCTGCTCTTCATCCTGGGCTGCCTGCCCGAGACACAGGGCCTGCGGCTGGAGAAGATGGAGGGCCTGTTCGCCGGGCGGCTGTGTTCCTGCGGCTCCCCCGGCGTCCTCTACAGCCGGGTAACGAGCAGCGACCCGCAGAACCGCTCTGACTCGGAGCAGTCGGACCTGGACTAGACCGCTGGGGGGGCACTCTGGTGGAGGCGCTGTGCGTTTTCTTTGGTTTTGTTGATTTTGGGGAAGAACGTTTTAAAGTGATGGACAACGGGAGTCTGTGATTTGTTTGTAGTCATGTTATTCAGGGGTACCATGGGCCGCACTGAGCATCAAAACCTGTGGACCGTGAAACCCCACGTTGTGTTTTCTGTTTTCCTTCAAGCCGACTTGATGGGTGTAGTTTCAGATGTTGAACGACAAACTACACAAAAACTGATTTTAGACGAGTACTAAATAGTTTTTTACATTCCAGACAAGATATTTGGTTGACATCCTGTGTCCATCACTTTAAGGAGTAGGCTAATCCTGGCTGTAGCAGCAGTGACTGTAGAGAACCGTTGATTTTTCTATTGATTTATTTAATGTATTTCGATTCATTCCAGTTGTCACATGAAACCAACAATCAAACCAAAAAGTGTTGCTTTTTATATTTATTTGTTTTCATATTCATGTTTAACATTTTTGTTTGTTGGTTTCATAATGGTGGGACATAATGTTGTCCCCGGGTACACACCTGGGAGACAACGGGTGGTTCAGAGGTCTTTCTTGGTGCACGATGAACTTAAGAACTGGGATGTCCGCTTCCTTTCCTCTGCTTGCACCTGCTCCTCTAAGTTGCATCAGACTGGTTTGGATGTTTTGGAAATGAAGGCTTGATGTGTATTTCAGAAAGCTCCCATACAAACATTCCTTCCTTAACCCGGGAAACGTCCCGCAGGATGTGATGATATCAACACAGAATGGATGTTTAAGGTACAGTGTGCAGGCTGTGTTTTATAGCAACTCAAAGTAAAGTTCACGCCTCAAGTCCTTCTGACGGCGTGTATCCCATCCCGTCAACCACAAAACTAATGCACTTCCATGCACTCTGTCGGCCCTGGTTGGTTTGTGTAAGCCAGGGCCTGTCTCTGTCCCTGTCCCTGTCCCTGTCTCTGGCGTGTCTCTCTGGAATACAGTTGTGTTTAATTTGAGTGTTCTGTAACTATGGTAACCAGCCTCATCCCCATCACCGCCACCAACATGGTGCTGACGCGGGAGCCAGTCAGCAGAGTGCCCCTCTGTCCCTGGCTCACAGCAGGGTTCACACAGCTGCAGAGACATTTGGCCCACTTGCATATTTGGCTGCAGAAGTACAGTACAGCAGGACAGTACGACAATACATTGTGTTTAACAATACATTGTCAGAGTAAAGGGGTGGAAACAAGTATTGAAACAGCAGCAATGCTGAAATCAAGCTGCAGGAAGGGCACCATTCCTGGTCAAAGGTTTGAGATTTGTCTGCTGTGAAAGCGAAGGGGAGAAGGTCAGATAAGGTCCTCATCGTTGATAGACAATCAAATCAACAAATGTCATCTGTTACCAAATCCTCACAGTTTTTAGATATTTTTTTAGCTTTTTTTTTTTTATAGCTACTTAGTGCTTCACCTGCTGACAACACCAGGAACCTGGTGTTACCTGGTTTGGTACCATGTGGACCATGTTTACCCTGCTGTGAGGCCATCACGGACATGTTGGAGAATAGCCCGTACTGGTGACTTTATTTGAAACATTTGAATCATTTGAACCTTTGAACCTTTTTAGCAAGGCCTTTCAGAGCCGGGTGAAGGTCAGTATGGAGCCGTGGACCTTGATTGCAGCATCTCCTACATCTCTGTAAGTCCCCATGTCTCCCACACTGTCTGTCCCGTTATCCTACGAGGACAGAGCCATTCAAGAGTTCCTTGTCCATCTACTTCCACAGCTCGATAAGCTGGACCTCATGGGCTGAGGAACCCTCCGCCAAGGAGCTTTAAGGAGGGGTCCTCCAGGCCTGGCTTGAGTCCAGATAATACACCGGTTTACTTTTACTTATCATTTCCTTTTCTGGCAGAGCTAGGTCTGTCGTGTTTGATGTTACTGCCAAATGTTTAGATTGAGGGACAAAGAGGCCATCCAAGCTTCTCTCTATTGACTAGAAGGTCCAAACAATGACTTCCTCGAGACTTCCACAGGTTAAAACATGTTTGGTGTGTTCTCCATTCAGCAGTAGGCCAACAAGAAGACATTCAGGCGGCGGGTACCAGAGGCTTCCTCTTGCTTTGCTTTAGAGTAACTTCTTCTTAAACATTGACCCAACCTATGGTGAACAAACATCATGAACACGATGCTGGAGAAACCAGACCAAGCCTGCGGACCCTGGGGGTCAATTCTTAAGGACAGCTTGGACATGATTTGATAATATCAAACATTTAGTGACAAAGATAAACCTTTAGCGAAGACTTTACCTTTACTTCAACACTTTAAGGTGGCCTTGTTTTTCTATGAATCCCTGTTTGCACATTTCTTAGACCCGTGTTTTATCACTTGAACTTTATCAGTGTGTGTTTGTTAACTTATATACGGGTAATAACTTAATAATAGAAGTAATAATATTGCAACTAATTTATTTTAAATAATCTGACTTATCAACAATAAATCTATTGTATCTCTGTGTCGGGGGATATTTTCATAGCCTGGCATTGTTTCCAATATTTGATCAATTAAATAACTTATTGGTAGGTGCCAATCCGAAATATTGTACCTTATGCTCTGAATAAAAATGATGATTGCAAACTACAACTCCCAGTGCCCTTAAGATGGATGGAGCCTGTATGATGCAGGAGGATACATCAGCCCACCAGTTGGTCCAGCCCACTGTTTGGTTGCTCCTGTCATCCATCAGCGTTCCCTCTGGGCCCCCTCTGAACAGGTGACCTGGCTGTGAGCCTGTCCCAGCTGTAGGAACTGGGGCAGGGACTGTGTGTACGCCAGCTGACCAGCTGCGGTCCTGGACGTGACCTACAGCCCCTTTGAGTCCTCTTGTCTTGGATTACCTGCACTGTGAATGTTTCATTCACCAGTCTTGTCTGCTTTCAAACAGAAATGCAAAATGAGTTTAACAACACATAGGCCTACACCAAACCTGTGACCACAGGCTCACACTGCTCTTGGAATACTGAATAAGAGACAATCCTAGATAACAGGGATTGTTTCTACATAAGTGGGCAACTGCAGTAAAAGTCTTATATGTATAATTCTACCAATTAGAACAGAATTGGTAGAATAATAGCATATATCATATGGGAATTAATGGCAATTGGTGAAGCATGGCATAATCTAATTACAAGGTGAGTTATTAGATTGGACACATTGGACTAAAGCCCAGCTTTCAGCACAAAATGGCTAAAACATGTCGTTGAATCAAAGTATAGAAACGTTGCTAGCACAACCACACGGTGGCGATAACAGCGTTTCTAGACTTGGATGTTCATTGTGATGAAACTGCCAAGGTTGGCCCGGGCTGATGAACGTTGCTGTCATGCCACTCAGAAAAAGTCTTACCTGTACAACGTCAAATTATTAAAGCTTGATATAAAATACATCCATAATTTAACTCTTACAATAGAAAGTACCAAATGGTCAGCTGGTAGGCCCTACTCTTCGTGGTGGGCTATCGGTCTACCTAAGTGAACTGAGTCATGGGATAATGGGAACTACTTGATGATAGGACATATTTTCTGCACCAAATATGCGCACAGAAATAGTGCAACCATGTGCATTTGTGGATTCACAGTGTTATTTTTTTTGCTGTTCACAAAAAGCGTATAAGTGGGCTGTTAGTTGTCATTTCTCAGATCTTGATTGACAACAGATTTCAGAAATATATGAAATAATAATAGAAAGTACTAAACCATAGAAGTGGTCTACCTATCATAAAGATGGATGGACCCAACAGAGACCCTCGACGTGGGCCCGTTATCACGTTGTTTCCCCAGTTATGACGTCACAACCTCAACCTTGACATGACGTGACGGAAGAGGGCGTGGTTTGGTGACGCATTGCGGATCAATCCGGAGGAGCGGACGGTGAGAGGCACCCGGAGTCTCCCCCCCCTCCCTCCCCCCACACAGCCCGGCTCTCTCCCTGCATGCATGCGTCGCAGCAGGAACCAGGAGGAACCAGGAGGAACGCACGCAGCACGCTGCAGCCCAACAGCCCAGAGATGCAGCCCCGCTAGGCGTCCCGCTGTGCACATTGCCTTCCCGTTCAGCGTGTAAAATATAGTGAGGGATTTTTGTTCTGTTGCGATGGCGGAATCGTAGTCGAGGTGGACGCCGACTGCTCCGCTCATTGCACACACAGCCCCCAGTCTCGGCTCCCGGCTGCTGGGAGTGCGCACTTCTCTTCGCCGGGTGTATCCCAATGAGACTCAATCGATACGGATCGATCTTTTCTTCGAATCGTTGCGTAAAGTTGTCCGAGCGTTGAGGAGACATGAGTTCGGGACAGGACGAGAGCTCGGTTCGCGTGGCACTGAGGTAAGCAGCAACACTGGTGTTGGTCTTCACCACCTTGCAGGCTCTGGGTGCTGCTGGGTGCTACGGCACCTGTCAGCGCCCGGCCTACTTCGCATCCACGCTGTACCCGTGGATGCCCGCCACGCCGCGGCTCCGGTGCACCCTCACCCTCTATCTGGCGTCCTCGCCGATATGGACACCTGTGTCGTTCTCTATTTTTATTGTTTTTTTTTTTAAATTTAGTTCAGCGTTACTTCTTACCGGTAACTGCTTTTACGAGGCCGTTTATGGGGCTATGATAAGATTCTAGGGCACCAATGTGTGATCCGTTTATGTCGCTGCTCGTTTGTTTGGCCTGCGTTTTGCCTCCCCGCAGCGCACGGTGCGTGATGTCATCTTTGTAGATATTATTATATTAGAGAGAGATGGGGAAGAGAATGAGACATGGTCTCATGGAGGGAGAAAGACAGAGCGAGATAAATTCACCTTCTGTTGTGAATCTGGACCCGGGCCATGGGTCCGGGCTTAGTCTTCTGGGCATCCCTTCAGAGACTGGCTGAGTGACTGTTGGTCGATGAGAGAGGGGCTTGTGTTGGAGTACAGGAGTCAAGGGAGACGCAGGGAACCGGCAGTGATGCCTCTTTGTCTCTGCTCACTGATAACCCCAGCCCTGTCTGGCACGCATCTAGATAGTGACACTGAAGACTAGTGTTCAGCTGTTCCGTAGTCTAGATGTCCTGTTGTACCCGACCAGAGATTACCAGCAGCATATTACATTACATGTATCTGTACACATGTGTTATGGATTTCTAACGTTGTTTAATGGTGGCCTGGATCCTGCATCCACCCACTCATTTGGGAAACAGACACCAGCCTGGGGGGGGGGCACTGAGGGATGAGCACAGTGGACCAACCACCTGGCACTCTAGTCACACACACACACACACACACACACACACACACACACACACACACACACACACAGTGTGAAGAGCTAATACAGCATACAAGAGCTCCTGGAGGTGCGTGGGTTTGTGTACATGGTGGGTGATACTGCAGAGGGAGCTTCTGTTCATGTCTTTGTCTTTAGCGGTGTGTTCAGTTGCCCATTCAGCCATGTGCGTCTGTGTGTGTGAAGAGACGAGAGCAGAAGCATGCTGCACATGCTTGACATTTTACGCATGTGTAAAAACTGTTGTAACTGGGTTAGACAGTGCAGAGACAGGTCAGTAAGGAGCAGGGGAAAGGGAACATCTTGCCCGAGGACTCTTACAGGTAGGTTGGGGCTGACCACGTGACTAAGCAAATGGTTTGGGTTGTTTTCTGGAGGGCCACAAGACATTTTGTCCATCCGTGCCACTCGGCCAGGAGACAAGCTGTCCTTCATGTACATGAAGGTGTCTTCAGGTGTTCTTGTTTGGCAGCACGGTGGGATCCACCAGCCCCTAAGTCTCGTCAGGGATTTGTCAGTTCGTGTTTGCTCTTTACACGCCTCCCTTTCTTACTCTGACCTGATCCTTTCTGGCAAAATGTACACAAAGCCCAGGGCGGTACTCTCTCCTGGAGGGGGGTGGTTCCACGGCAGCCTGGACAGAGAGGTGGTTCCACGGTAGCCTGTAACGAGATGTGGTTCCACAGCAGCCTGTAACGAGAGGTGGTTCCACAGCAGCCTGTAACGAGAGGTGGTTCCACGGTAGCCTGTAACGAGATGTGGTTCCACAGCAGCCTGTACAGAGAGGTGGTTCCACAGCAGCCTGTACAGAGAGGTGGTTCCACGGCAGCCTGTAACGAGAGGTGGTTCCACAGCAGCCTGTAACGAGAGGTGGTTCCACGGCAGCCTGTACAGAGATGTGGTTCCACGGCAGCCTGTAACGAGAGGTGGTTCCACAGCAGCCTGTAACGAGAGGTGGTTCCACGGCAGCCTGTACAGAGATGTGGTTCCACGGCAACCTGTACAGAGAGGTGGTTCCACAGCAGCCTGTACAGAGATGTGGTTCCACGGCAGCCTGTAACGAGAGGTGGTTCCACGGCAGCCTGTAACGAGAGGTGGTTCCACGGCAGCCTGTACAGAGATGTGGTTCCACGGCAACCTGTACATTCCTGCCTACAGCACATCCCTGCGAGTACAGTAGGTGTGTTTGCACACACACGGCGTGTCTTGCGGTCGGTCCTGAATGGCAGGCTACGCCTCGGGGGAGAGGCCGCGGTACACAAGGTACAGGCTGAACCAGCTCCCGCTGAGGCGCTGGCTCAGGGGCGACAAAGGCTCCACTCGCTATTGTTGAGCCCCAATAATAGCCAATAATCGCTATTGTGGAGCCCCCCCCACCCCGCGGGCCCGCGGACCGGACGCTCAGACCAAGGGGAGGGGCTCTCCTGGCTACTGTGGGGGCTGCTGCCTCCATCACTCCTGGAGCTCATGTTCATGAGACTGTGGGCCCTTAAGGAGGGTCTGCCGCGCTGCACCCAGCTTTAGAAGGATCCAACATGGCCGCCATGTTCAGCAGCCCCCCCCCCCAGACAAGCACGAGGCTTTGTCTCGTGTCTGTTGCTGTTGGTCGGGGCAGTGTGCAAACACCTTGAGAATAATGTGGGTGCATACCACGGGTGGCGCCAATGGGAATCGAACCCCAGACCATGTTCATGCCCATGCTCTACCAGTTTAGTAGTAGTAGAAGCAGTAGTATTATTAGTAGCAGTAGTAGTAGTAACAGGAGCAGCAGCAGTAGTAATAGTAGCAGCAGTAGTAGTAGTAGTCTGTATTTGTTCAGTTGTGCTGCTAATCCTTTCCTGCGCGGCTTCATCTAGAAGCGGTGCAGGAAAGGACGAAGCTTCTCCATTGAAGGGAGGAGCTGGTTAGGGTTGAGCGTTGCATGGATCTAACTGGCATCTGACTGGCATCAAACCGACCAAGTGCCAGTCGGAGTTAGCGACGCCATGGAAACCAGGGCCTGTGGGAGGAGGAGGGGGAGTGTGCTCAGATGAGCTCTTTCCCATTAAAGCGACTCTCAGGATTACTGGATGACTCAATGACTTAATCACCAGGCAACGTTTGGGCTCAGGTAGCAGAACCACTCCAGGCAAAGGGTTTACAGCGTCTGCTTTGAAATGAGCAAAATGCTGTCCACTATTATGCATCACTCATCACTGTTAATCTCCTGAACGATTTTCATCTCCTTGGGTTGCTGAGGCATGTCTGAGCCTGCCCGATAATCTCTTCTCCTATTTATTTAACCAAATATTCGTGTTGGCATTGGTCCCTCTGTGGTGGTCAAACATGTGGAACATGGCATATTGGATCAAAACCGCAGATTTCATAATGCATGGCGTCTTGGCCGTCTGTGAAATATTGGAGGGGATGATGATGTACAATATGTACACTGAGGCCAAAAGCGGGAATCGGTGGGTTTTCACACACAAAGAAATCACAAAGAAGGTGTGTTCCTCTGTTTGCTAACAAGAGGAGGGAGCGGGAACCAAAGCCTGCAAGGAGAGAGGGAGAGAGGGCGAGAGAGAGAGGGAGACCTGCTCCGATGCACTCATCGTCTTCTGACCTACTGTGACAAGCTCCTCTGTCGCCAGTCACCCAGTCTCTCATCATCACGTGCATCTGTCCTCATTGTGGGTCTGTTCTGTCATTGACTGCCGGTGTTGGGTCTGCTTGCTCGGTTTCTCTTTGTCAGTTTTTTTTTTTTGTATCTGTTCTCTTATGTCAGTTTAGCCCTGTGTCTGCCTCGCTGTTGAATTGTAATTTTGCATTGAGTCACTTTTATCTCTGGGGTTAGCTGTTCACCATCTAAACCACACGAGTGTGTTCAGCTGAGGGCAACACTGGGGTGTTGGGGGATGGGGGGTGGGGGGCGGGGAAGGAAGACAATAGAGTTGCTGTTTAAGCCTCAAACCTTTGATGTCATTCAAACATCAGAATAGGAATCACGTTATTGTCAAGTAAGTTAATCCACAGGGAACCAACATAAAGGTTGTTAGTCTTGGTGCACTGCCACATGAAGGACGAACAGAAGGACAAAGGAGCATGTAAAATGACCTCTAATTCTACACACCATCAACACTACAGGTGTGTAGCGTGTGATTACACACTGTGCCTCCTAAACGCTGTGCATCAGACACACATGCAGGAGTGGAAACGTTTTGGCCCATCATTCTGTCTCCTGCTGGCTCTCTGCTTGTGGTTTTAGTTATGTTACCCAGAGGTCTATGAATACATGGCCACCCCGGGGTTCCAGTTCATAGTGAGCCTCTTGATTCCAAGATGGCTGCATCATCACTGTGAATGGACTTGGTTTAATAATGTTAGGGTGCCTCAGATTAGCTTGGCATACTCGCCTCTAAATACAAACTCTGATGGCTGCTTACTATTTAGAGTCTAGCAGGGTTTTATTTGCTCTTCTTTTTTTAGAGGCAGGTAGGGGTTAGACAGCACAGATACATGTTGGTATTAAGGAGCATGTAGGGGTTTGACAGTACAGAGACAGGACATTGGGGATCAAACCTGGTATCTTTCAGCTATAGGGCAATCCCCCCAACGATGACCCATCTTCCCAATTTCTACTTTAGTAGAAATGAAATCAACTACAAGATACAGTACAGATATCTATGTATACACAACATGAGTCACTCCTTGACCTCTGGATGCTGCGCTTCCCATGGGGGGGAAAATGTTGACTTTACCCCGCTGGAAAGTCCTACAATGGAGTCCAGTGAAGTCCAGCACAGCTGGACCTCCTGCCCCCATGTCCACCCACACTGTATGGGGACAGTGTGTGTTCACAACAGAAGTCTCTCTCTCTCTCTCTCTCTCTCTCTCTCTCTCTCTCTCATCTCTCTCGTCTCTCTCTCTCTCTCTCTCTCTCATCTCTCTCTCTCTCTCTCTCTCTCTCTCTCTCTCTCTCTCTCTCTCTCTCTCTCTCTCTCTCTCTCTCTCTCTCTCTCTCTCTCTCTCCTCTCTCTCTCTCTCTCTCTCTACCACTTAGCCACCAGCCACACGTTAAACAGCAGCCTGTAAATAGCCCCCAGCTGACCACAGCCAGGCTGCAGGGCCTTGGCTGTCTGCGCTGTAACCTCCAGCAGGAGCAGGGACTCAGCACATTCCCCCCCCCCGCATCTGCATCAGACACAGCGTGCCCTGCAGCGGCCCACACACTACCACGCATGTAGCCGGAGAGGCACGCACACACATGCTTACATGTGTCCACCACGCCTATCAAATCATGTTGTTTACCCACTTCTCTTTGTCTTTCTGAACTGCAGCTCTCTCTCTCGCTCTCGCTCTCGCTCTCTTTCTCTTCCTCTCTCTCTCTTTCTCTATCTTTAGATGGCTCTTTATATATATATATCTTTATCTTGTTCTATCTTTATAATTGTATCTATTTCCATCTATCCCTCCATCTCCACAGCTATGTATCTCTGCCTCCACCATCTATCTGTATCTTTATCTCCCTTCCTCGAAACCTCTCACAGGTATAGGCTGCTTGTCAACTCAAGGTAGTTGTGTTAGCGGCTGTCCCCCCCCCCCCCCCCCCCCGCTGCTGCTGCTAATTCCCCGGGGGCTGTCGCCTCCCCCATGTGTCAGTGTGGAAGCTGCTGCCCAACGACCCAAATACCCCCCGCACGGAACCCCCACCCACGGCAGCCGGCCACGGCCGCGTCAAATATAGGCCACAGACGGACGCAAATAGAGCACTCTCTCCTTATAGACGCCGCGCAGCCCACTCCTCCTCCACCTCCTGCACCTCCCCATTTACCCGGAGGAGAGAGAGGAGACCCCCTTACTTAGCAGTGGGCATCAGGGGGCCCACGTGTAGCGGTAAGCCGAGCCCCCCAAGGGGCGGGGTCACCGCCGCCCTCCGCCTGGCTCGCAGCCCGCGCAGGTTAAATAAAACCACGCTAGACACGCAGCCAGTCTGTCACCTCCAGGTGTGTGTGTGCGCGTGCGTGGGTGTGGGTGTGGGTGTGTGTGTGTGCGCGTGCGCTGGTTCTCATACGCCGCGGGTTTACGTTGTGCCAGAGGCTAAACGTATATGCAAAAGCCTGTACGTTGGTGCACGCACGCACATGCAACCACACACACTGCGTGTGTGAAGCACCCTTCACCCCAAACATGTGCCCCCCTGGGACGCTGCAGATTCTCCTCTCACCCACCCCCCCCCCCCCCCCCCCACCACCACCACTCTCTCCAGGCCCGGCACCGCTCTGTGGGCTGGCTTGGGTCTCACGCTTGGGGCTCGGGGCTCTCTGCCCACGGGCCCCCAGTGGACACAGCGATGGCTCCACCGTGTCAACAGCACACGCTCCAGTGGAGCGGCCGCCCAGGCCAGGGGGCGAGGGGGTGGGGCCAGTGGTCTTCTCAGACCAGGGGGTGCAGGTCTAGTGGTCGGGGGTTTGACTGGTTTGGAACCCTCGTGAACCCCCTACCTGACCCTAAATGGAATGCATAATAAATCTGAAGGAAATCGTGTATAGAATTTAGCGTAGCATTTGGTATAGCATTTGGCATATGGTATAGCATCCACAACGCCCTGCTACGTGTCTGTGCAACAGAACAGATGAGATGCTGAAGCCCTCCGTTCAGAGAAGTGTTTAGGTGTGAGGCCATCCCGTGGAGCCGTGTCAACGTGTTATGTGGTTGAGGGAGGGTGAGCGCGTGTCTGGATAAGCACATCCCTCGTTATCTTTAGGATCCATGAGCTTTCGCCTAGCGGCATCTTGGTTCCGAGCGTTAGCTGTGTGGTAGAACTGGGGCCAGCTCCACCAGCCAAGAACCAAGATGGAACCCAGTGAATAGGACCCGGTTCATTAGCCTTTTATCCTTAGCAGGATAGCAAACACGGTATGTTGCTTCAGTTGATCTGCCTGGTTTAGCTGGTGTGTGCGTGTGCGTGTGTGTGTGCGTGTGCGTGTGCGTGTCAGTCACAGACCAGAGCTGCTGTGTTCGTTCAGTTGGAAACACATCAGAGTTACATCAGAGTAGATGTATTGTTTTACTTTGTATTTTAACCATTTACAGGCACATGTTGTAGATAGGACTGCTGTGGCATGGTAGAACTCACACACACTCACACACACCGCTATGTTAGCTCAGTATAGGCCTGTTTTTGCCACCCCCGATGACCCTGTGACCTACAGAAGCAGGCCTTGTTGACCACAGAGGCCGCTGGCTTGCTGCGCTTGCCATCAAGGGGAACGGTGTATTTGTGTGTGAAATGTGCTAGATATAAATATATATATATATATATATATATATATATATATCTGAATTGAATGATTGTTTGAAAATGTTATTCAAATTCAGTGGCGTTAGTGTTGATGCTGAAGTAAGAATGGCCTCCACAGAATATCCTTGACCCTATACCCCTTATGTTTGAATCCCTCTCATTGACCTCACTATTTCATCACAGGGTTATTGGCAGTGCATAAAGAAGTAGGTTTGGTGAATACCTAGTTCACATCTGTCCTTGATGATGTCGTGCAACATTTAAAGCTGATAATAATAATCATATTTTCCCTGTGAACCTGCTGTTCCCTTGAGTTTTGTATCTGTGTGGGAATGTTTCTGTTCATTTAGTGTTTATTGATGTATTTATTAGAATGATGTTCTGAACAGGAAGGATAATATAAGGGGAGGTTTCCACTTGTCTTTGTGTTTCCATGGCGACGGGCCTGTTTTGACCTGGCTGCAGGGCTTTCCCTATCTGTCAAAACAGCTTTTATTTATGTTGGAGGGATCAAACCAAGTTGGACGAAAGTAAAGTCCATGATTTCCTGAAGAGGGTCAATTTGCATTACAACGGTAGTGTATTCAGACAAAGTGCTGTACACAAACGTTTAGGAACTACACGGTGCGTTTTCTGAAGCAAATTCATGTGGTCACATGCTGGTCATGTAATGGTCGTGTTGATAGCATGTGAATCTCAAACCTCATCTCCAATAATGGGGAAATGCACTATGACCAGTAGCATGCTTACATGCTAAGGCTAGCCAAGTTTGCATGTTTTATAAGCCAATGGATGCATATGGACTGAAGACAACGTCGGCCACAGCACGGCCATCTGCTAACGTGCTAACATGCTAATCATGACCGCTCTGAGGAGCACCCAGGCCTTCGGTCCAGGGTTGGACCTTCACGAGGACCCTCACACACTGTGACTGTTCACTTTGACTACGGGGGGATCCGTCGACAGTTTGCTTATCAAACGGACGGCAGTGAAATCCAGTTAGAAGAACGACAGCGTTTGAGCTGTAAGGACAGAAAGCGGCATCCGATCTGAAGCTGAGGAGAAATCAATTAAAAACGAGTTGTTGTTGGTACCAGACAGCCAGCCTATGCTCTCTTTGTTTATTTTCAATCATTTGCAGTCTCGAAGGCCTCCAGGCCTCGAGGACAAGGCTTTTGTCTCGTGAAACGACGCGGATCAAAGTGTTTCGGCATGTCACTGCAGCCTGTGTGAAGAATGAGGTGTATTGTCTTACAAGGCGCTTTTGAAAAGCTGTATCCGAACATGACTGGTATTTAGTGTTTCTCTAACGCTAAGCCCTCGGTAAAATTGTCTTACAAGGCGCTTTTGAAAAGCTGTATCCGAACATGACTGGTATTTAGTGTTTCTCTAACGCTAAGCCCTCGGTAAACATCTCAGAGTAATGCACATGACACTCCTGGTCCCGCGCCTTACGCAATCCTGCAAACACAACCACAACCTGCCTGTGGAGCCCCTGGCTCTCGGCTCACCCAGCACACACAGAGCACAAACCTGAAGCCTTAGCTTAGCCATCGAGCGGCTTTCTTTGTGGACTTGTGAGCTTCTATGTCAATGTTATGGTTTAGACAAAGAGTTTAGACACTAGACTATTGGTTGGCCAAGCCCCAAAGCTACCAACGGGTTTTGCAGGGCTAGTGCATCAGAATGCATCATGGGAGTTCTGTTGGCGATCCTAGAGTTGGACTCGAGGGTTGTAGTCCTGTACTCAGTATACCATAACCTAGGCTCATGAGAAACGCTGTTGCAGTTTCAAACACAACAAAGTCTCCCCATAATGACAAATCATGTCATCCTATAGATTTATTTCTTAACAATGACCAAAAAAAAACCCTTCCTACTAACATAATAACATTCCAGTACTCCTGTGCTCTCAGAAAGTCAGCAGTAAGTGTGATATGACACACAAACTCTATTGACTGTTGGGCCCCAAGAAATTGCTTCATATTATGTTGGCTATGCAGCTTGTTTATTTTATTTCTGTTGTCATTCTCATCTTACAGGATTTTTTGGCTTTGATTAGCTTTGGTTGGTTTTGCGGCAGCGAGCTGAACATCATCATGAGGCCACTGGCGAGATGTCTGCCAGTTCAGCCTCATCACTGTGATGTCCTCCAGCTCCCTGGTCATATCCTGCTGGAATCGGATTATGCCTTTAATTCCCCTGCCGCCATGGCGGTTACCATGGCAACCCCTCCTCCATAGATGGATGAGAGGAAAAAAAAACTAAAGTATGCATGCAGGTTAAAAACAGGAAACACCGGATGACACTGGTAGTTCTAACAATAACAAGATATAAGTGAATGCTGTTTATTTTGTAGACACTCAGACACTACTACTGGTGTTTTTATTTAAAAGTCGGTACGGATTAATAATCCATTTGTTGCTGGGAGTTTGCAGCCCACAGGTTCATTGTTCTGCTTTGTTGCCATGGAGAGCTGGGGGTAGAGCCCCTGGGGTGGACCCACCCATGTCTGCTCCTCTGCCGCGAGATCTCCCTGGGTCACCATGGCTACAACCACGCAACTGTATTCCAGCAGCACACGGGCCCATTGTACTGAGCCCACAGCGTGTATATATGCGTGTCTTTTGGGGGTTTAGCTTCTGTTTTTTACACACACACACACACACACATACACACACCATCATCTTGTACACACCACTTCTCACTCACTCTCTCTCCTCCTCACAACAGGGCTGGTCAGTACTCACACTAACTGTAAAAGATGACCTGCCTTTAGGCTCAACAACACTAGCCCCGCCCACCCTTCTCCCAGCCAATCAGGCGAGCTGGCTCTGGTCCAGGCCATGCCTCTGCAGGTCTTTTTTTTAGTTCTGTTGCAGGATGAACTAAAGCTTATTTCAGGCATTTTTGATGAGGGGATGGGGATGGATCTGCTCCTCACTACAGAAGAGATGGTGAGAGAACTGTCTCTTTTGGTGTGTCACTCTCCACCTCTGTTTTATCTTCCTCTGTCTCTCGCTGCCACATAAAAATGAAGTTGTACAATAGTGAAACGTTAATTGTCTAGAAATGTTATTCCCTCTGTCTGTGTCTCTCTCCGTCTCGCCCTCTCTGTCTGTCTGTCTGTCTCTCTCCCCCTCTCTCGCCCTCAGTGATTGATAGAGGGGGGCGTTGGTGCAGCAGGTCAGGGCGTGCCCTACGTGTGTGTGTGTGTGTGTGTGTGGTGTGTGTTGTGTGTGTGTGTGTGTGTGTGTGTGTGTGTGTGTGTGTGGTGTGTGTGTGTGTGTGTGTGTGTGTGTGTGTGTGTGTGTGTGTGTGTGTGTGTGGGGATTAGGAAGACAAACCTGGTTCTCCTCCCTATCACCTTACACCTGCAGAGTACAGCTGATGGCAGAACCCCCCCCCCCCCCCCCCCCCCCCCGCACTTTAGTTCATCAAGGATTGAAACCCTTGGGAACGCGGTGGTAGTCGGCAACATTTGATGTGTTTGAGGAATGTCCCACGGTCTAAAAAGATCCTTCCTCTGAGACGTGTCTCCCTCAAGGGCCCTCTACAGTACATATTTCATACTGTGCAACTATCCAAGGCTTTGGAGATGACGAAAACTATTTCAGGCAAAGGCTGGTTTTGAAATATGAGTATTGGCTCTGATTCAGTCGTAAGAAACTGTGAATCTGTGGTCTACAGAACACATTGTTGTGCAGCGAGCCCAACATGTTTAAACAAGGTATGTCCCAGCACCAAAGTAATATCCACTATCAAGAGCTCTCATACGTGCACAGATATTAACAAGTAAAAGCCCTTGTAGTTGAGCAGTAACAATAGAAAAATATCCCTCTGTCAATGAGCTAGTACCAGATATTGTCTCAGGTTTATTTTTGCTCATACTGAATGTTTTAATGTTTGGTACTAAAGAAGACTAACTGAAAATCAAAGTATTTCCAGAAAGACCTGGCAGCACGCCATCCTGGTGGGAGTAACTCAGCCAGAGGCGTGTTGTTGGGTCACATGACCACTTTGTGTCAGCTGCAGTTGGCGAGCAAGGAGACAAGACAACAGGCCTGGCATGACTTCTGACCCCTGACCCGTTGGCCTTTCACCTTTTTGATGGTGCCCCCCCCCCCCCCCACTAAAGAAATGTTCCTGGAAGTGTACCTAAATAGAGCAGTCACCTAGAAATGTTTCGAACCCACCCTCTGCCAAACTAGAACGTCTCTGTCTATCAAACAGGAAACAAGGCGTAACTCCGGCCCTCTCAGTTTCTGGGTTCCGGCCCAGTTCTCTGTGCCGTCTACCCCCAGAGGTTCTGCTGTAACACAGTAGGATCGCTGGAGGCCATAGTGGTATGAAGTGATTAGTAGTAATAGTAGTAGTAATTGTCTCCCCCCCAGTTTCAGTTCGGTGAGCCATATTGCCCTGGGGGGGGGGGGGGGCGGGGGTAATTTTCAGAAAGTGTGTCAGCGCTGCCCGTTTCACAGCCATTTAGCACGCAAAACAGCCTGAAACAAAGGCTCCCTTGGGGGGGGGGGGCGTCTCACTAGGCCTGGAATGTTCCGTGGGGTGGGAGGAAGCTCCGTGGATCGAGAGATCGTGGATCGTGTCACACGGGGGCTACGAGGGCTCTGCCTGCGTGTGACGGGGAAGCGGGCCGGGCTGGTGGAGTCTTCATACCTCATGTTACACACCTCGTCCCTGTTGGGACTCGCTGCAGGGTTAGTCATCACCCGTCAAGCTGTTGGCCATGTTGTTGTAAAGACATGATGGTTGTAATGGGATAATCACACTTGGTTGGTCATGCGTCATTATTAGTGATTAGTTGAATAAGTGTCAATCTCTTCTACGGTTCATGAGTCTGGAGAGCAGACAGTATTTACCGAATGGGTGAGCAAACAAGCTAATGGTTCCACACACACACACACACACACACACACACACACACACACACACACACCCATTCTGGAATACTTGGGTTCAAAGGTGGGCTAAAAGTACCAACACACAGCTCGCTCTTCCCTCCACATGGACAACCTGTCCTTCACAATCGCAGTCCAGTTCATTTCATGTTTTTGTTTTCCTTTTTCAAACTTGTCGGTGTCAGAGCCTGCTGGTCGGAACCTGGTGGTGTCAGAACCTGCTGGTCAGAACCTGTCATGACCTTTCCCTCCCCTCCCACCCTCTCCCGCCGGTTGCCTTGGTGACGGGATGGAGGGGGGGATCCAGTGTCACAGAGCAACACAATAGACATGTTGTTCTCATCGCCTAGTCTTCAGTTCTCTCCTCTGAACACTGTCTGTCTATCTGTCAGTCTGTCTGTCTGTCTGTCTGTGGGCAGACAGGCAGACTAAAGTTAGTAGTTCATGAAGAAGTGTAATTTGTGTCAAAGGGAGTTTCTCAAAAATGTTTGACTTTGGACGGTGAAATTACAAGTTTGTTTTCTGTATTTTTGATTTTTTTACTCGCACAGAACACACACACACACACACACACACACACGCACACACACACCCTGGCATTCACATCAAGCATTAATCCATTGCCAGATCAGTTGGCCAGCTCCTCAGAGGAGCTTTCATCAGGCATGCAGATAGACGTGAATGTTCCTCATGTGCACCAAGTACACACAAGCTGATTGGTCCGGTACACATAAACCCTGCTGACATGTTTTATGAGCCAAATGCACCATGGGGTGAGGCTCTGGATTGGACCGGCCTGTGGACAGACTGAATCCAGCTCAGAAACTATGTCAGTTTCTCACTACAGTTTGGATTAGTATAAATATATGATATTAGTAAACAGGATCCAAAAAAACAGGAACCTCCGTTCGGCCTCACTGTGTTTCTGTGTTGGTGCTTTGGTGACGTTCAGGAAAAGGAACGCACTCTATATTTATAGATCTATTTTTCAACACAAACCTCGCATTATCGGACTAGTGTTGGTGAAGGAGGATTCAACCATGCACCCTTTATTTTATTTTCAGAGGGCTTTTAATGTTCATGACGATGGTTTGGTGAACCACACACATTCCCGCTTTGGCTCCCTTGTCTTTATTACCGCCTCAAAGTTGGCATCTTTCAAATTCCTCGAGGCGGCAGACATTCCCTGTCAGCTTCATCCATAAAATAAAGATTTTATTATCAAAAGTGTTACTAATTCACTGAATGAAACGCTCTGATCCCTGTCATCCAGTACTCTGTTCTCTGTCCCTGCTGCAGTCCAAAACCTGTTTTTGTGTCTCCTATTCTGATTCTGTGCTTAGGTTGTTCTCATCCTCACTTGTACGCCTCTGTAGATAATAGTGCCTTGCTCAAACACTGAATGTAACCATGAAACTCATCGGCTTTCTTTCTGAAATACTTTTAGAAAGAAGGTATAAAACATCTATAAAACAACAACAGCATCTGATATCTGATAGCCCCAAGGCCTCCTGCTGCACATGAGGAGACCCCAGGGGGTCCCATCCCACAGGCTGGGAGGCCCTGCTGTACCACGTTATTAATGGTTTTAATGAGTGGTATTCATGGTGTTAATGAATGGTATTCATGTGTTAATGAATGGTATTCATGGTATTAAAGAATGGTGTTCATGGTATCCATGAATGGTGTTCATGGTATTAATGAATGGTGTTCGTGGTATTAATGAATGGTATTCATGGTATCCATGAATGGTGTTCATGGTATTAATGAATGGTGTTCATGGTATTAATGAATGGTGTTCGTGGTATTAATGAATGGTATTCATGGTATTAATGAATGGTGTTCATGGTGTTAATGAATGGTGTTCATGGTATTAAAGAATGGTATTCATGGTATCCATGAATGGTGTTCATGGTGTTAATGAATGGTGTTCATGGTGTTAATGAATGGTATTCATGGTATTAATGAATGGTATTCATGGTATTAGTGAATGGTGTTCGTGGTATTAATGAATGGTGTTCATGGTATTAATGAATGGTGTTCATGGTATTAGTGAATGGTGTTAATGAATGGTGTTCATGGTATTAATGAATGGTGTTCATGGTATTAATGAATGGTGTTCATGGTATAAATGAATGGTGTTTATGGTGTTTGCTGCAGGATCCGGCCCCAGCTGGCCCGGGAGAAGATAGAGGGATGCCACATCTGTACGTACGTGATGCCCGGGGAGCCGCAGGTGATCCTGGGGAAGGACAAGGCCTTCACCTACGACCACGTGTTCGACATGGACTCCCAGCAGGAGGCCATCTATGCCAACTGCACGGAGAAGCTGATCGAGGGCTGCTTCGAGGGCTACAACGCCACCATCTTCGCCTACGGCCAGGTGGGCCACACGCTCTCTGTCTGTCTGTACCACTGTCTCGCTGTCTCTCTCTCTCTTATATGTTATATGTTGTCTGTTATGATCATTGCACATTTTTGAGTTTTGAGAAACGTAATTTCGATCCTCTGTATAATTACTTGCACTAATTGTATGGTAGGATTGACGATAAAGTTCACTTTGACTTTGACTATATCTCTCTCTGGCTGTATCTCTATAGTTACAATTGAATAAAAAGCTTTAAAATTCTACAATTGTATATACATTGAACCAGTACTAATAATAATAATGTAATGATGTAATGTAATGTAATGATGCTGTTGCTGCAGACAGCTGTTGCTAGTGTATCACACATTGACGTAGTATGACAGTTATGGGTGTAGTTACAGGTCTTTCACTTTTCTCTCATCTCTGTCCCATACCATGTGACACCTTATCATGTCGACATCCTGCTGGTCTGTTCGCCAGTAACTGGAAGGTCACAGTGTGCCTTTGTGTTTGCCTTTTGTATGTATGTATGTATATACAGTATATGTGTGTGTGTGTGTGTGTGTGCATGCGCACGCCTGTGTACCATAGACTGTGCAGCTCTGCACGTGTGTGTGAACGCTGTGTATGTACATTGTGGGTGGGGGGCATTGTTCAAAGGAAGTTAAGGAGATTTGGAATTTGACCGCGAGTAGCTCCAGTGTGTCTGTGTTTCAACACAGCCTTGGTTCTGCACGCCACTGACATGTACTTCGTTGAGGCAATTCGCTAAATCACGAGTGATGGGCGGGCTCCCTAATCCTACGAGGTCAAAGTTCACGGGGAGCTCTGGAACCTGGCGTCCTTGTTTTGTCGCAGTACCAAATGTCTGTAGGAGGATTTAGTGGTGGTTTACTGGTTTACTGGTTAGGTCATCCACTAGTGGACCAAGTCCTTACATTTTGTATTATTTATATAGAATATTGTGCTCGTAAGTTGGGTGGAGGTAGAAGAATAATTCAGCCAGCACGTTGTTTTGCTTATATTACGGACACGACGATGAAGGCCAGTGCACACAGCGCACGTGATCCGCCCTGAATGAACCCCTCGGGAGGATTTGGGACCCAAACACGCCGCGGGCCAGATATGTTCCACGGAACGCGTCCTTGGAGCTCGCCCACTCCCCCGGCTCCCTCTGTCAGGTCTAACACATGGAAATGACATGCAGGTTCAGCCCCCTCCTCGCTGGGGTTGCCCTGACAACGGAGATCATGGTGCTTGGCGTTTGCAGGGGGAGGGCGGGAGGGAGGGGGTGGGGGTGGAGGAGGGAGGGAGGCAGGCAGGGGGAGAGAGGGGCTTTGAGAGGAGAGGCGAGGCCCGGCTGTATGCTGCTGTTCTGATAAAGCCCTCGCCGTGTGGTAGCGCGGCAGCTCCTGAGATAGCCGTGTATATTTAACGCGCACGTTAACCTACATACTCTCTCCCCCCTGACCGCTGGCCTACTTCTGCCCTGAGCCCGGGAGCGCGGTGCAGATGTACAGACACGCGTAGGATCACCGCCGGGCCTATCAGGTGGCCGGACAGTTGCGTGGTCAGCAATGGGATTTCATTTTCACGTGTTTTTTTTTTTTTTTTTTTTTTTTTTGAGATTTTAATCTCATGATTAGAATGTTGTTGCTCCAGCTGGAGTCACGTTGTCTGAATGAATAGTGGGGTGGGGGGGCTCCCCACTGACCCAACAACACCTCCACCCAACTGGAGAGTTTGGACAGACACAAATTCCACATGTTCTCCAACAAGATCCTACATCTGACAGCCAACCATTGTGTGTGTGTGTGTGTGTGCGCCTGCATGTGCATGCGCGCACATAAATAGATCTATTGATAGACCGATATCATTTCATGAAATGTAATTTGACCCTACTCCCTGCCCGCCCCCATCCAGATGGGCGAAGACTAAGTACAGGAATTAAAAACAAAGCAAAATATCAATAAAAAGGTTGCATGAAACATTGAAAAGCATACAGAAGGAGGTGAGTAGAGGTGAGTAGAGGTGAGAGGTGCTTGAGAGACAGGTGTAGGCCCAGCCGGGTCTGCAGAGTGTAGGTCTCACGTGTTGTGCCTGCCGTCCTGCAGACGGGCTCGGGGAAGACCTACACCATGGGCACGGGCTTCGACGTGAACATCGGCGAGGAGGAGCTGGGCATCATCCCGCGGGCCGTGCACCACCTGTTCCGGGGCGTCGCCGAGCGGCGCCAGGCCGCCCAGGACCAGGGACGGCCCGTACCCGAGTTCAAGATCAACGCCCAGTTTCTGGAGGTAGGACCCCCCCCCCCCCCTGACCCCCTCCCCCGAGCACAGACCCTTGGTCCCCGGTTCCCCCGGTTCACGCTGATGATCGTCAGAAAGAGAGATGCATATTGATATTGTTATCATAAATCATAACCACTGACACGACAGCAGCATGTCCTCATAGAGAGCTAGAACCCGAACCTTCATTTGCCAGTCAACAAGTTACAATCTGAAATGGAGAAAAGCAGAGAAATATTTTTAGTTTCCGGGGCAACAACAGTATTATTGTACGATAATCATTTGATCGTCTGTCACTCAACGTCTTCCCCTCTGGACCCGGGGGACACACTAAGTGAGAGAGACCTGAGGTCACAGTCAGGCCTGCTGCTGTTCACACCTAATCACAGGCTTTGACCGCACTGGTTTACCAGAGGCAACCCGACGTGCCCCCCCCCACCCCCCCAACAGCTGTCGTGGGTGGGGTGGGGGTGGGGGGGTTTGGCCCCAGCAGGGGGCGACAGCTCGGGGTTGAGGGTGAGGTATGGGGGAGGAGGTGAGGAGGTTAATATGGTGGAGGTGAACCAACAGTTGTGGTCGTCTGTCAGGCGCGGGGGATCATCTGGAGGTGGTGGTTGTCTAGTGCTGGTTAGGGTGGTGCAGCCCATCAGCCTTATTTTATCGCTACAGCCTTAACTTGACATATGCTGACATATGCTAGTTGAGGTCTAATAGCATCACTTTATTTATGTTTTTATTGGTATCTTTATTTTTGTCAGTTGGAATACTATTTTAGGTGCCCTGGATGGCATGGCAGATGCTCACGTTGTTTTGACAGGACAAATGATTTGTTATAAACGCTACACAACGTTTTACTAATGTGTTCTCTGTATGGTTGTGTTTCCCAGGGGCCTCGGTTTAAATATCTCTGGTTGTTTTTGTGGGAGCCGTCTTATGGCCAAGGAGCTTAGATTATTCTAAGTCGCATTGCTGGCTCATAGTCACGCTGTCTGACTGGTCTCAAGTCCATGTGCAAGGAGGCTGAGAGGTCCTCACCTCTCGTGAGGGATAACCGGATTACAGTTTAGTGTACTGAGTGTATAAACATCCATGGAAAGAGGTGGTCAATGCTCAACACATAACTTACACTCTTACACATAACATTAACATTCATTCTCATTTTGAGTGGCCTCTTTGCTGGCTATCTGGGTGGGAAATAGGTGTGCTTCACTGGCTTATGAGAGTGATTTGGTGCAGGGTTTTACTTCTTGAAACATGCGGTCATGTGTTATATTGGGTTTAGACACACAATACCATTGGTAAGTAGAAATGCATAACCTCATGTCACAGGATTATCAGACCAACAAGCAAACGAGTGCGTAGTGCATCGAGGTGCCACTGTGGTGCTGAAGTGCTGTGAGGTCACCATGCGTCTGCTGGGAAGGTCACAGCATACATGCACTGCTGACGGTCGAAATGTGTTCACGCTGTTATTACAGAAGGGACAGGAAACGGACAGGGAACTGCTGTGTGAAACGTGTTGAAACATGAGCCGAGTGTTTTATATAGTACGGTTCACTATGAAATCATTTAGCAAGTGCTTACCAAAGAGACACCCAGGTCATTATTTTAGATTAATGAGGAGGTCAGGAATCGAACCCAGAACCTGTCAGCTCCCATAGACTAATCCTGCCCGTTGTGATGGACTGTTTATGTAGTACATGCTTATTAGAATGTGTGTTCTGAGGGTGCCCTGTTCTCCCCAGCTGTACAACGAGGATGTTCTGGACCTGTTTGACTCGGTCCGAGACTCCAAGCAGAAACCCCACATCAAGATCCACGAGGATGCCGCTGGGGGCATCTACACCGTGGGGGTCACCACACGCACTGTGTCCTCCGAGGCTGAGGTGTGTGTGTGTGTGTGTGTGTGTGTGTGTGTGTGCGTGTGTGCGTGTGTGTGCGTGTGCGCGCGTGTGTGCAATGTGTATTCATCATGTACATTTAATTAATGTGGTTGAATGAAAACCGGTACACACAGGTTGAGTGGTTGACCATGTGCTAGTAATGTACCAGTTGTAATGTGTGTGCATGGCCGCTCCCCAGATGATGCAGTGTCTGAAGCTGGGCGCTCTGTCCCGCACCACGGCCAGCACCCAGATGAACGTCCAGAGCTCGCGCTCCCACGCCATCTTCACCATCCACCTGTGCCAAGTCCGCGTGTGTGCTGCCGACACAGTGCGTTCCCCCACGTGCACTCGCGTTCACGGGCGCTCTCGTTCACATGCACGCTCCCCCCGGCATCACACGGCACACAGGACTCATATCTGCAGAGCAATTCAAATGTTCTAATTATGAGATATTATATATCACCATATTAGAATAATTGTATTATTATGTTTGTCGCGAAGAATTTGTGGAAAAACACACTTTCAAAGACTGATTTAGAAGAGTTAGAATTACATTTGAAATGTAATTACGATGCGTCTTCTGTGTGTGGAACCAAAATGGCGTTTCTTCTGCGTCCCCCCAGCAGGACGGAGAGACGGACAACAGGGTTTCCAACGGCAACGCGGAGATGGACGAGTTTGAAACCCTGACGGCAAAGTTCCACTTTGTGGACCTGGCCGGGTCCGAGAGGCTCAAGAGAACCGGGGCGACGGGCGAACGCGCCAAGGAGGGCATCTCCATCAACTGTGGACTGGTGAGGGGGTCCGCAGCATGGCCCAGACCCCTTAACCCTAACAACCTTACCTTAAACCCTACCCAGAACCTCACCCCCTAATGCCCTTACCTTAACAGCTAACCCAGAACCCTCAACCCTAACGCCCTTTCCTTGAAACCTAACCTAGCCCTGGCTCCCTAACACCTAACCATAGCCCTAGACCCCAGGCCCTCACCCTAAACCCTTACCTGGAGTCCTCCTGCCTCATTGGAATCAAGTTTCTGGAGTGACCCCGCCATCTAGTGGTGGGGTCTTGTAACTGCAAGCACTTACAATTGTGACTGAATTTGAAATAACTGTAAACACCCATTTTGATTCACCCACAATAACATTATGTATCACAATAATGAAATACATGTCCTGCAGTAGTACACCATGTCCTACAGCAGTACACTATGTCCTACTGAAGTACACCATGTCCTACAGTAATACACCGTGTCCCACAGTAGGACACCGTGTTCTCCAGCAGTGTGTGTCCTACAGCAGTACATCCTGTACATGAAGAGTGTGTGTTCTGTGTGCTGTGTTCCTAGCTGGCCCTGGGGAACGTGATCAGTGCTCTGGGTGATCGTAGCAAGAGGTCCTCCCACGTGCCGTACCGAGACTCCAAGCTCACCCGGCTGCTCCAGGACTCCCTGGGGGGCAACAGGTGGGGGGCAGATCTTCACTACGTCTGACATCTACTGAGTCATGTGCTTGTCCTCCCACCACGGGCTGGGTGAATCCTTCCTGCTGATTGGCCTGAGGGTTGTGTGACATGGTCATGGAAGCTCATCACTAAGGGGCTCCGATCGAGGGTTATTGGCCGAGGTTTGTTCTAAACAGTTTGATGGGTGGTCTCTCTAAAGGCCTGCCAGGAGAGCCTATCAGATGACCAAAAACACGGCAGACGGTTTGCCTTTGGGCCGCTGAAGTGTTTTCACCGGCCTGTGAAATATGCCGATAGATAAAGGTTGCATGACACTTTCTCACCTCTGAAGTGTGAGTCATGTCACCTCCAGTTCAAGCACCAAAATGCGCTTTGGGCCTAGAGTTCTAGGAAGGGTGGGGGGGGGGGGGGGGGGGGGGGCGTTATCCCCATGGTTACGAGGAGCGTCATAGTGGAGTGATGTTGGAGATGAAATGCGTCACACACCGTGACTCACCACTCCTTTATCGGTTTGGTCAGTTTTGCTTGTGAATGAAAAGAAAAGCAAATGGCCCCTGAAGGAACCCCTCCCCCCCCCACTCTTCCTCTGTGGCAGCCAAACGGTGATGATCGCCTGCATCAGCCCCTCGGACCGGGACTTCATGGAGACGCTGAACACGCTGAAGTACGCCAACCGGGCGCGCAACATCAAGAACAAGGTGATGGTGAACCAGGACCGCGCCAGCCAGCAGATCAGCGCCCTGCGCACCGAGATCGCCCGCCTGCAGATAGAGCTCATGGAGTACAAGACGGTGTGTAGCGGCGTTAGCATGCTAGCAGTAGAGTTGGCAGGTCAGCTGCAGGGTTGGTGGATTCGTAGTATGATTAGCATGTCAGCAGTAGCATGCTCATTTGTAAACAGAAGGGTTAGCGTGCTAGCAGTATGGTTAGCATGTTAATATGTAAGCAGTAGGGTTAGCATATTAGCAGCAGGGTTAGCGTGTTTGCAGTAGCATGTTAGAATTAGGTAGTGTTAGCAGTGGGATACCATGTTCGCAGTATGGTTAGACGTTGTGTTAGCAGCAGCATTGGCATCGCAGCATCAATGACCCACCAGATGGAGCTCAGGACAGTGAACTCCTCTCCCCACCCCCCCAGGGTAAGCGGCTGGCCGGGGAGGACGGCGTGGAGAGCTTCAGCGACATGTTCCACGAGAACGCCATGCTGCAGACCGAGAGCGGGAACCTGCGGGTGCGCGTGAAGGCCATGCAGGAGACCATCGACGCCCAGCGCGCGCGCCTCACCCAGGTCCTCAGCGACCAGGCCAACCAGGCGCTCAGCAGGGCAGGTGAGAGGTCAGGGGTCACGGGTCCCCGGGGTCACCACCCCACGCTCGGCTGAGATGAGGGACGTTTTAGATTCCCTGAGGGGACATTTAAGGGTCACAGCTGGAAGTATGAGTTAAAATATAGGAGAGTAAAAACTAACAATGTATGCATCAACTACCTCTATAAACACAATGTATAGCAATTAAAATGCAAAAGATATTAACGGCAGTGTCTGTCGAGATAAGACAAAAATGTTTATTATTATAATTGTGCAGTATGACAGGCATCCTAAATGGGGAAATTAAAGCCAACTAAAGTGTGTGAATTTAATACTAATGTTGTTGTTACTATTGTTGCTAACAGTTCCACCTGTGTTGTGTTTCCAGGGGAGGGAGGCAGCGAGGAAATTGGCAACATGATCCATGGTTACATCAAGGAGATCGAAGACCTCAGGTAAGCCCCCAGGAGTCCTCTGATGACGCTGAAAACAGGATCTTGCCTGATGTTATGTTCTCTGTGAAATGGCACCGATAACATGAGGATGTTTAGGTTTTTAGATGGCTTCTCTGAACCAATCAGGGAGGAGCTAGGAGCGTTCTAGCATCTAAATGGTCTCATCCAGAGGCAGGTGCTGTCAACCAGAACACATTTTCCTCACTAATAGCTGTCGGATACAATTGCATTTAAAACAAATTACATTCAAATGTTGGCTTCTAAATCGTTACTGATTCTGTGCCGAAGTGAGAGTCCTTTGATGAAGAGCAGCAGCTCTAAATCAAGACATCTGCCCCGAGCGATGCGATGAGAAAAAAAAAACGGTACCTGCCAACTGTTTCCAGTGTTTGTTTTAACTTGCGAGCGTTGCTCTGGCTGGGTGGGGTCTTATCACGGAGAAGACACGTTAAGTTATCATTAGCTGACAAGAAGTATGTACTGTATTAGGAGCGTGTACCCAGCAGAGACCGGTACCACCCTTTTGGATTTCATATGCTGTTTGGTATGGCGGGGTGCCAGAACTAATGATGAAAGGGTCATGGTGCACTGAAGCCTTAGATAATGAGTCATGTAGCAGATGCTTTAATCCAAGCGATTTACAGGGAGTTAAGTTGCAGCTCATCAAGGAGCAGGCCGTGGTTTGGGCACCTTGCTGAAGGGTTTCTACAGCTTAGCGGATTTAGGGGATCAAACTCTGTGATTTTTGCCTGAACGTCAGAAGACTTCTGGCATGTCGCATGATGAAAAGTGTGCACGCCTTTAAACACCATTGTTGTGTTACTGTTATTCTTATCAAAGCCTCTCCTCTGTACCTCCCGCCCCTCAGGGCCAAGCTGCTAGAGAGCGAGGCCGTGAACGAGAGCCTCCGTAAGAACCTGTCTCGGGCCTCCACCCGCCAGTCCCTGTACGGGGGCCCCGGGGGGCCCTTCTCCTCCATGGCCCCCGAGAAGGAGACCTCCGACGTCATCGAGCTGGCCAAGAAGGACCTGGAGAAGCTGAAGAAGAGGGAGCGCAAGAAGAAGAAAAGGTACCGCATGACGCCACCGCGCCGCTCCGTGACGTGTCGACGCTGCCGTGGCGCGGGGTGGTGTAGCGCTAGGGGCTGTAGCGCTAGGTGTCGTAGCGCTAGGTGTGGTAGCGCTAGTTGTGGTAGTGCTAGGGGCCTAGCGCTAGGTGTTGCAGGCTAGGTGTCGTGACAGCCAGTACAGCTGCACACCCACAGGGACCAGTGCAGTACACCCCAGGTAACAGGACGTTGTACCTCGATACACGAGCAGGACTGGAAGCCGGAGTGTGTGTCTGTCTGCCACTCTTTGGTTTTATCCTCTCTGCCATCTGAAAGGTTCTCTTGCATCGTTTTTTTACCTCTCCTCCCTCCCTTCCTCCCTCCCTCCACTTCCTTCTCTCCTGTGACCTTTGACCCCTCCCTGAAGACTCCAGTTGTTGCTGGAGGAGCGTGCACAGCAGGGGGGGGAAGAGGCGGGAGAGGGAGCCAGGTTTGTTGGATCTTCCACTTCCTGCTGCTGTTCCCATCGCTCCCACTTCTTAGCTGCCTTAGCTGCCTCTTTTTTTACTTTTGGTTTCGGTTGGAGGTAGTTGCCACACCGGGAGTGAAACCTACTAGTCATACTAGTTAGCTGGTAGTAGGTTAACAATTTGCTAAACATCCACTGCTATTTCTAACCAGAGTATTTACATTCCTTTCATGATTCACTCACACATCACACATCTGGAGTCCTGCAGTTAATATGCCATCTGACCTTGTTTGTCGTGCGCTGGCCGTGTTCCAGTACTGAACCATCCACGCTGGGCCTCTGCTGTCTCTCTAATGTACGCGCATTGTCACTGGATTGCTGATGTAGTTTACAATTAACAGTTGCTAACAATCTGGGGTGAGACAGAAGGGAACCGACATGTAGCCTTCTGCTCAGCATCATCAGTGCTGCCGTGTGTACGGTCATTACACTCTGAATGTTGTTAAGAACACGACGTCTCAGGCAATGTCTGGAATGTGGTGAATGACGAGCCTTGGTTTGGTAACTACCTTGTGTTTTCTTCACCGGCTCACAGAGTTTTATTTGCTTATTGATTTGTTGTGTTGGATAGTTGGCGTTGCAGACATTATAATTTCATTTGATTATTTGCGTCACTTTGTCAAAAGAACACACAAGTCCTGCACACCGAGGAGAGTGTCAGCTCTTATGATCTGTGCATTCTTTTGATGTGCGTGTGCGTGTGTGTGTGTGTGTGTGTGCGTGTGTGTGTGCGTGCGTGCGTGTGTGTGAGAGCTGTAGGTATATGCGACTAGGTGTGTACTTTGTGTCCTAACACCACACTGCCCACTTCCATTAGTTGTTATTGTGTGTGTGTGTGTGTGTGTGTGTGTGTGTGTGCGTGTGTGTGCGTGTGTGTGTGTGTGTGTGTGCGTGTGTGTGTGTGTGTGTGAGATGATGATCCTAACTCTCGTTGTGGTCCTCTCAGCGTGAAGGAGGAGCTTCCAGACAACGACCAGGACAAAGGGGCCGAGAAGGAGGGTCCGGAGAGGGCCAATGAGGAGGCAGAGATGGTATGATTGACAGACAATTTTGTCTCATGCGGTTGGATTACGGGGTAGTCATCATCCTTGAAAAAATAGTTCTCCTCTTGTGGTGCTTCTCTGAGTATGCAGAGTCTGCAGTCTGAGTCTGCAGCATGCAGATGTAAATTTCCAGGCGACATAGCATTAGCTCCACAAGATTATACACCTTCCAGATAATGCAAACATGAATCTATTGACGCGGTATATCTGCGGTAAACTATGTTAAAAAGGTAAAACCCAAAAGAGACGTTTAGACGTGTACAGTTTGAAAACATGCTGAGCGTGGAGAGGTCTGCTCTGTGTTCAGGAGCCCCAGGAAGCGAGTGACCATGAGGAAGGAGAGGACGAAGAGGAGGAGGATGAAGAGGAGATGGACGTGGAGGAGAGCTCCGACGATTCTGACTCAGAGTCTGATGAAAAAGGTAATTGAACGTGGTATTAGTTCCCCCCCCCCCCACTGAGCTAGCGTTTTGAACCGAGATGGAACCAAGATGGCCGCTCGGTGGATAAGGCCCATGGGTGGTTAGTGATCCTGTTGTGTCCGCCCGCAGAGAACTTCCAGGCAGACCTGGCCAACATCACGTGTGAGATCGCCATCAAACAGAAGCTGATTGACGAGCTGGAGAACAGCCAGCGGCGGCTGCACACGCTGAAGCAGCAGTACGAGCAGAAGCTGATGATGCTGCAGAGCAAGATCAGAGACACCCAGCTGGAGAGGGACCGCGTGCTGCAGAACATGGGTGAGGCAGAACATGGCTGACCCCTGGTGCCCACACACACTCCTCCTCCACACACAGTCCTCCCTTTCTCCCTCGCCTGCCTTCCTTCCTTCTGTTATTCCTTTCTCTCTCTCTACCTCCCTTCACTCCTGCCTCCTTCCCTCCCTCCCTTCTCTCCTCCCTCCTTCCCTTCCAAACCAACAACGAGGTTAGCTGCTTCATCTGGCTAACACGGCCCCACCAGTTAGACCCCGCCCCTGGCCTTGCAGCCTATCGCGTAGGCCTCCTGTGTAGACGAGATTTCCCGCCCCCACACCTACCCCCTCCTTCATGATGTGTGTCTGTACATTTATGTACATATATGTATACATCTATACATCACCTTGGACCATCGCTCTGCATGGGCGCTAGAGAGGTGGGCGACCCCATACTCAGCTGTTGCTCTCTGCTGCCCCCCGCAGGCTCGGTGGAGAGCGGCACGGAGGACAAGGCCCGGAAGATCAAGCTGGAGTACGAGAAGCGGCTCAGCGTGATGAACAAGGAGCTGCAGAAGCTGCAGTCGGCCCAGAAGGAGCACGCGCGCCTCCTGAAGAACCAGTCTCAGTACGAGAAGCAGATGAAGAAGCTGCAGCTGGATGTGGCGGAGATGAAGAAGACGAAGGTTGGTTGAGTATTGAGCACTGGAACCAGTTTGTGTAGCACTGCGTCTTGTTTCGTCGCAGCTGGGTCATTAATAAGTATGCTGCATTGTTTCAGCCTCACTTTGAATAAGAGTGTGATTGACCCAGCACTGCCTTGAAGCTTGACTCTGATTGGTGCTGGTCTGTGTTGAATAATCTCGACTCTGATTGGTGCAGGTCAGCGTTGAACAATCTTGACTGTGATCGGCGCTGGTCTGTGTTGAACACTCTTCACTGTGATTGGTGCAGGTCAGGCTGATGAAGCAGATGAAAGAACAGCAGGAGAAGAACAGAATGAATGAGTCTCGCAGGAACCGGGAAATCGCCTCCCTGAAGAAAGACCAGCGCAAGCAGGAGGTAACACTCTCCTCCTTACACTCTGTTCAAACACATGCTTCCATGGTTTTGACGCATGGTTCTTACACATGGTCCCATGGTCTTACACATCATTCTAACATATGGTTCCATGGTTCTAACACATGGTTCTTACACATTCCCATGGTGGTGATTGTTGTTTCCAGATGGTTGTTGGTGCTACTGTATGTGATCTACTATTCTTCTGTTGTCTGCAGCACCAGCTAAAGCTGCTTGAGGCCCAGAAGAGACAACAGGAGCTGATCCTGAGGAGGAAGACTGAGGAGGTGAGAGGAGACCACATGCCAACACCCCGCTGCAGGCAATCCCTCGTGTTTCTGACAGCTCTGCATGACTCTGCTTGGGTCCGTTTTGTTACCAGGTCACAGCTCTGAGGCGCCAGGCCCGGCCCACCTCGGGCAAGGTCATCCGGAAGGTCATGACCTCTGAACCCAGCCAGGACCCCTACAGACCGCCCTCGGGACGCATGTACGCCCCGGGCAATGCCGCTCCAAACGGCATGAGGTGGGTTCAGAACCAAGACATGGTGGAGCGTTTGCTGTTGTCAGCGAGGTCACGGGGATGGAGGTCACAGGGATGGAGGTCAGGGGCATAGAGGTCATGGGGATGGAGGTCAGGGGCATAGAGGTCATGAGGATGGAGATCGAAGGGGGGGAAGAGGAATCAGAACCTCTGTCTACGCCCCGTCAACAGCTTATAAATAGGTTGACATTGGGAGTGAGAGGGTGGTTATAATTAGTGGGGCGGGATTCAGGCGATGTTATGCCTGAAAGGTCATCATTCAACACAGCTCCCTCTGTGTGCAGAATCCCCTTATTGGCATTCATGTTGATGTGCACATCATTACATACTCATTACTAACGTTGGTGTTTAGGAAGTGCGGGTTTTCGGAACGTGGGGACGCTTTCCCTTAATAATGTTGAAATTCTGCATTAATAAAAGATGTTCTGCATGTCTTTGGTCTGTAGAAGGACGGTGGGCTAAATCTTTGTGTTTTCCCTAACGTTCACGTTTGACGTAACTCGCTAACTCGAGTTCCCTGACATTCCGTGTGTGTGTGTGTGTGTGTGTGTGTGTGTGTGTGCGCGTGTGCGTGTGTGTGCTGCAGATCCTCCTACAGACGGATGACCGGCCTGTACTCCACCAGAGTGGCGCGGGTGAAGTGGCAGTCCCTGGAGCGCCGCATCTCTGACGTCATCATGCAGAGGATGACCATCTCCAACATGGAGGCCGACATGAACCGCCTGCTCAAGGTAAAGCGGCCGTGCGGACGAGGCTGAATTCAATAGGGCCGCATATGGCTCCTCAGTGCTGACACGAGCTGAAACACTGAGGCTGCAGACAATGTGTTTTGGAAACATAATGATGCTTGTTGGTCGCCTGACTCATACAGGCTCATGACCAGGCATTAATAAGGTAGCAAGCTAAGGCTTTAGAATCTCTCCTTAGAATACTCTCAAGTGCACTCTCAAAGTTACCAGTAAGAGAGAAAGTGTATTTCTCTGTCGCTGAAGATTTTCTCTCTAACATTGTACAATAAAGTTGTTTCTGATGATGTGTCATCGTTGACCATCAGTCTCATTACGGTGCAGCAGGATTGGGATCCATCCAGTGAACACATTCTGCTGAAACAGCGCCGGGCACGTTAGCCCCGATGATAATCTCTTAAGTGGCCCCGTCGTTCATTAACCCAGCGGCTCCGCCCGCCCCGGCCCCAATCGATACCAGACCGAGCCGTATGTCATACCCCGCCCGGTCCTCAACCGGTTCCCTCTGCGTCTCCATAGCAACGGGAGGAGCTGACCAAGCGCAAGGAGAAAGTGATCCGGAAGAGGGAGCGCCTGGTGAAGGAGGGGCCCGAGGCGGAGGGGGCCGGCGCCCCCCTGGGCGAGGAGGTGGAGGCTCTGGGAGCCAACATCGACTACATCAACGACAGCATCGCGGACTGCCAGGCCAACATCATGCAGATGGAGGAGGCCAAGGTGGGTTGGGGGTTCCATTCCCCGGGGCAGCTGCACTGGGAGAGCATGACATTGACACTGCCAGGGTTTAACAGACTAAAGACTACAGTCTCATACCTGAACCGCTGGATTCATGATTCTGTGTTTTCTTCACGTTTCCAGGAGGAGGGGGACACGGCGGATGTCTCGGCCGTGATTGGCTCCTGCACGCTGACAGAAGCTCGCTTCCTATTGGATCACTTCATGTCCATGGTCATCAACAAGGTACCACAATGCTCACTATCGTGTCTCGCGATGAGACCATTGGTCGAAACCTGCGGGCGTGGCGTGGTGAACGGACGCCTTTGCGAGCCCGGGCCGACCCAAACGGTGCTGTGTGTGTGGTGGTCAGGGTCTGCAGGCTGCCCAGAAGGAGTCCCAGGTGAAGGTGATGGAGGGGCGTCTGAAGCAGACGGAGATCACCAGCGCCACCCAGAACCAGCTGCTCTTCCACATGCTGAAGGAGAAGGCAGAGGTTAACCCGGAGCTGGACGCCCTGCTGGGGAACGCACTGCAGGGTGAGACACAAACACACCCATCACCCTAACACACACACACACACTATGTCAAGAGCCTGGACTGCCTTGAGAAGTGCTCTTTAAAGTTAAAGTCATTCGTACTCTTCTTCAGACCTCCTGAGCCCCAACCAGAGTGATACACAGTGTTTTGTGTGTGCGTGTCCTGTTGTGTCTAAGAAGTCTAAACCAATCCCTGACCTCCACCTCTACCACACCCAGGGTCCGAAACGCGTTCTGATCCCCAGTCTTAACTAGCCATGTGGTCGTAATTGCTACCATTTTTCTGAGGATTAAATCCAAATGAAAAAGAGCCTTTTCAGAACCTGGATTTGGCAGCTGGTCCCCATGCATGCGTCTTTGTTGAGTTTTTTCCTGCCTGTTGTGAGTCTACCGAACAGAGGCTGGACTGACCCTCCTCCTCAGACTGTGTTCCTCAGAGGTTCTGTCAGCTCAGCACCATCAGAAGACACATGATTTATGATGCGTAATGATGGGCTGAGTTGAAGCTGCTGTCTCAGCAGAGTAGCAGCCTCTGTTCCGTAGGATGCTTGGTTGAGGTAGCTTTTATTTTGTGAGTTTTTGGGGGACTTGTGTTTTGATTTTGTATGTCCCTTTTCTCTCCCCCTCCCCCCCCACGTTGCCTTGTTTTTCTTTCGGTTTCTTCGTGTTTCCCAGAGCTAGGTACCCTGCCACCGGGTAAGTGACGACATCAGTTGTTTTTCTGCGTGTCACAAATGCATGGAAGACCCCCCCACACCCCCAACCCGTTAACCACTTTAACACAAACAGGCGCATGCAGTGCATCCAGGCTTTCTCCATCTGTCTGCTGTACCACCACCCCCCCCCCCCCCCCCCCCCCCCCCCACACACACACACACATACACAGACAAACCACACACACACACACCCTCTCACACACATACTAACACACACACACACACACACACACACACGCTTTCTGCTTCCCCATGAAGGAATTCCTCTCCACGCTTCAGCACCGCGGCTAACAGCAGACCCTCCAACAGGAAGTGTACCCCCTCTTCCCCTCCCTGTGCTGTATGACTGACCCCCTGAAGGTCAAAGGTCGCCCCTCCTTCCAGCTGACTCAGGACTAATAATTCTTAAATCTCTCCGTTCCCTTTTTTTTTCTTCCTCTTCTTCTCTCGTCTTCCATAATATCAATGTCCCCCGTGACCTCTGATCTCCTGATGCTGCCTTGGAGACCGGGTCCCTGGCCAGACCAGGTCTCTAGGCAGACCAGGTCCACAATCTGACCAGGTCCCTAGCCAGACCGGGTCCCTAGACAGACCAGGTCTAGTCAGACTGGGTCCCTAGCCAGACGGGGTCTTCAGCACTGTTCTCATTGCTAGCCTTGTTCATCTTCACCGTGGCCACTTTAGATCGAGAGCAAAATACCAGTCTAGCCAAACACCAAAGGGTTGTGGGTGAAGTTTGGACTCTGCTGCAGGGCTTGGGTTCATATGAGGTGAATCTTAACTTGGTGTGATCTTCACTCTTCTCTTGGCCAGAGAACGGAGACGATAGCAGCAGTGACGAGTCGGCCCAGAGTCCCTCAGCAGATGGAAGGTAAGTCCTGCTGAAGCTCTGGACCATGACCTCTTATAACATAACAGAACATATAACCATGACCTCTTATAACATTACAGAACATATGGACCATGACCTCGTATAAAATTACAGAACATATGGACCATGACCTCTTATAACATAACAGAACATATGACCATGACCTCTTATAACATTACAGCACATATGGACCATGACCTCTTATATCATAACAGAACATATGACCATGACCTCTTATAACACAACATAGGACCATAACCTCTGATAACAACAGAACATATGACCATGACCTCTTATAACATAGGACCATAACCTCTTATAACAGAACCTATGACCATGGCCTCTACTTTCTACCAAACAACATGGATACATGTACTAATAACATAACATATATGGCTACATGTCCAGTGTATGAATAGGGGCATGGGACTGATGAGAAACTAGACTGAACAGATATGTCATTCTGCTGCAGCTCCTTGGCTCCAGATCTCATGAAGCTCTGTGGGGACACCAAATCCAGGAGCAAGGTATGTTTGGTCTCATGTACGCCTGCATCTTCCCTCTGGTGAAGGTGGGGATTATCTGTGTGTGTTTGTGTGTGTGTCAAGTCAAGTGTATTTGTATAGCGCTCAATCACATTAACAGACTTGCAGGGCTTATATTTATGACAGCCCCCTGAAGGGCAAGGAAAAGCTCCCCTCATGAGCAAGTGGGGACCCCTCCCTGCAGGGATGTTAGGAGTCAATGGGTGCCATGAATGACAAGCAAATGACTGAGGAAAAGGCATTGTGTGTGGCGATGGGGTGCCGTCGTCATGGTAACTGCATGCTTTCCGTGCCCAACTGCTGTCTCCCGCCGCAGGCTCGGAGGCGGACCACCACGCAGATGGAGCTGCTGTACCCCAACAGTGACTCCACCCCCGACGCGCCCACAGATTTCTCCAGCCCCATGACGCCATTGGCTGAAACGCCCGAGGGGGGCGGGGATCTGGACGTGTCGGGCTCCTCTGTCAGAGACTACTCTGCTCTCTCTCCTGGCTTCTCCTCTAAAACGGGCAGCATGTAAGTCCCGCCCCCCCCCCCCGCCCCCCCACCCCTGCAGCTTGCCAACACCCATGTATGTCCTTTCCTGCTTCCCGCATGTCGATTTTTGCTGCCTTTTCTCTTGTCACAATATTTCACTAACGCTGAGTAGAAATCAGAAACACTTGATGCAAATGCAGATGCACAAACACGCAAACAGCAAATTGTTGCTGTTTTGTACTCCCCCCATTCTTCCACTATTCCTCCCTGTATTATGATTAATTTTTATGACATGCTACCTGCTAGTATTACTAACTGACTGCCCCTGATGGCTTTAAATGAGCTAATGCTACATGTATACGTTAGCTTTATGCGGATGCAATTCCCAGCAAGTGTGGCTGTGGCTGAGTGTAGCTCTGTAGTGTAGCTTGGGACACATGAACTTACACTACACCTGAGCGTGGAGACAGAGGAGCCCAGTTGATGGGACCAGCTGACGGTAGGTCCACATGTTCCTGTGTGTTCGCATGCTCATCCCAACGTCATCACTTATCATTTCTGTCTTGGCCTGTGGTGTCCTCAGTTCTGTTGATGTTGTTGTGTTGCAGTATTTTTTTTCTGTTGTTTATTTTTGTTTTGCTGTTTCTGTTGTCGTGTGGTGTTTCGTTTGTGTGGTTGAACCTTTGACCCTGCAGAGCGCACAGCTCTGGGGCCAGGGCTCCTTCAGGGGCTGAGAGGCGGGCCCCCGAGCCGTCCCCGCTCTCTCGCAGGAAGACGTATGACAAGGCACAGGCCGCGTCCGACAGGGCAAAGGCCAAGGAGATCAAACAGTAAGCCGCCTCCTCCTCGCTGTCCACGCTTTTCCAGGGCCACGAGTGGCCCAGCGTGGGCGTTTTCTCTCCTCCTCACTACTAATCCTGATACCTTCTCTTCTGGCTTCCACGCTCTTCTCGAGCAGCATGGTGTGTCGTCTTAACGAAACCCCACGCCTGGTTTAATCACCACTTACCTGTCAAGTTCTACACTGAATTCTAAATCACTGTTCCTTTTTGAGGTGCGGGGTGTTAGGCATCATAATGGAGACATTAACATAACTTCAGCGGTATTTTCTCCAATTAAATTCAGTGTTCAACTTGTTTTTCAAGCTCTGCTTCCCTTTCCCTCGACAGCTGGAGGACTGAATAAATCTGTCTTTCCTTTCTCACTCTTAGAAGTTCTGGCAGAATAAAATATGTTTTAAACGGCAGTCAGAGAATCCACTTCATTGGCCAAGCGTTGTTCACACAGGCAAGGAATGTGACTCAATGTGCAGGAATTTTCTCAATGTGCAGGCATGAACATCCAAATTATTAATAGAAAATCTACATAATATAAAAATGAATTAGTACTAAAGAGTAAAACACGTAGTAAGTTGTAGTAAAAGTAGTGGTAAAAAAAAAGCAGTAAAAAAACAAAAACATATGAAGGAAGTGTTTGACGACATGTCTGACATGAGGAGCCGTTCCTTGTCTGGAAGTAGACCCACAGACCTTCATCTGTGTGGTCATGGCCGCGTGGTCCCCATCACGTCCCCTCTCGTCCCAGATGGGGTGAGCGGGTGTGAGCCCGTAGGAGTGCTGGGATGTATCACCAGAGTGCTGCTTCACTACCTCCACAGCGCCACCTGCAGGATCACCAAGACCTGCCCTAAAACCCCCTCCTCAGCCTCTTGTTCCTCCCCTGCCGCCGCCCACCCCTGTAACCACAACAACGTGTTTAGCCGTCTGACAGGGCCCCTGGGATGCATGCTGCAGGAGAAGTAAGCAGCACAGACTCTAAGACATGCAGGATGTTGGCATTAGCAGCTCAGGTTACCTTGTTAAAGAGCTAGCTATAGAGAACAGTAGCAGTTCATCTTATGGCATAGAGCTAGCTATAGAGAACAGCAGCCGTTCATATTAGCATGGTAACAGAACAGTAGCTGCTCAGATTAGCATGTTAAAGAGCTAGCTAAACAGCAGGCTCTGTTCATATTAGCATGGTAAAGAGCTAGCTATACAGAACAGTAGCAGCAATAGCAGCTCAGAATAGCAAATTAGCGACCCAGCTGACGGAGGGGGGGTTAACAAGCAACAAGGGAAACACATGCGATATTCGCAGGTGTTACTCACACACACACACACACACACACACACACGCGCGCGCGCACCCTACCTTCCTGTCAGTATAGCTAGTCTCAGGAGCTCTGTGTAGTGTGTCTGCAGTGGATGTGATATAACTCCATGTGTTAACGAGACAGTAGCACTGCAAGGGGCCCAAGACAGGCAAGTGGCAAGGAACAGCTGCAGGGGACACCTGCCTTACTGTGGAACATCGGACTCTCTTCCTCCCACAGGGCAGACAGGCGCCTCTGTCTCTCGGCAAACGGCGCCCCCTCCCCCGCTCCCCCTCCCCCCGCCCGTCTTCAAAAGTAGGCGCTGGTTCGGTTCCTAAATTCTACCCACCGGGGAAGGGGATTA